>JAWWTY010000016.1:11487639-11646259 GCA_035222235.1 Margarornis squamiger
TGTCCCCCCCCCCCCCCCCCCCCTTTATCAAATTCAGCTGTTGACAAGGCCAACAGAGGGAGGGGAATGAGCTTCTCAGCTGCTTGGGTGGGTGGAGGAAGGGCCCTTTCCTAAAGGAGATACATTTGAGTTACTGGACGGGACACATGTTCTGTCTGCAGAACTACCTGACTGCTTAAGATTGAAATTGATGACAAGAATGTAAAGTTTGACCTATAATAATTTCTTTTTCTGGGTGTCTAAAAGACTAAGTGGGTCTTTTCCTAGTTCAGAAGCTGCAGGTGAGCTGGGAATCACTTGAGAGAGATTCAGCTGTTCCTGAAGTTCCATCACTCTCTATGCAGAGGAGTATCCCTGCAGAGAAACCAGAGTGGGAGCCTGCACAGATGTAGAGAATTGCCCCAAACCTACGTGTGTGCATCCACTATCTCAAAACACACACGTACACATGCCTTTTTTTGCCTTTGCTTAAATTTAGCAAAGTGCAAGTGTCCTGAAATGCACTTCATATGATGTGAAGGATAAAAATGTCTCTGTCTTGCTTGTGCCAGTTTATTGCTAATGCGGGCAGGTGATTCATCAATGGATGAAATGAGATTTTCGAGTTGTTTCAAAATGATGAGGTAGTTTTCAGAGCTCATGCAGTTTGTTCCTAGATACACGATTTATTAATATATTTGTCAAATAATGTATTTGACAAGTTTTAAAAACATTTCTGGCTAATTGCTTTTATAGCTCATCAATCTTAGAAGGGGAATAGCAAGATAAGATTGTATTTTACAATTTGTATTTTTCTAGTCTCTCTCTTGTCATGGCCCTGTGAAAGGGATGGCAGTGTAAACACTGGATCCATATCTCCCTATGATTTTTCTTTGGTTTACTGTTCATTTTCTTTCTTCAAGCTAGACTCAACCTTGCAAGTGAAACTAGACAAGGAGATTGGCCAGTTTCAAACTTCAATTTACAGCTTCATAATTGATTGCTGTATCATGATTGCTTTCAGCACCATGGGACTTTTTAAGAGGACTTTGCCTGATCTTTTGTTTTGATTTCACTCTAAACTATACCTGTGTTTCCATCTATTCCTCACTGGGTCCCATTCAGAAATATAATTTTCAGGATTACATTTTCCTATTAAAGGCTTGATTGAAAGATGGATTCAGGGCTCAGACACATGCTCACTTAACAAAGCAGATGCAGCGATTTCCTCAAGCTGTTTGTGACCACCTGCTTGTCAGACACTACCCCACCAAGGAGTGGATGGGGCGTTTGGTGGCTGCTTCAGTGCAAAGTCCTGTGGCTTAGTTAAATTCCCTGGATACGTTCCCTTCCATCTGCAGATGGCTAAGCCTCAGAGACACTTAAGGCCCACTGACATAGACTGGAGTTATTAATGATCTGAGCAGTTTTCCCGACTGAGACCAGAGTTTCCAGTCCTGTGACAAGACATGCCAAAAGACTTCCAAGCCTGTCCTGGGCAGCTGCCGGGTTCTGCTCGGGCAGAGGAGTCTGCCAGCTCCGGTGCTGGTGCAGGACCAGGGGCTCGGGCTGAGCACACACATCCCCTCCCATGTGCTGATGCTCATTGCCAGGCCCAGCTGCTTTTTACTGCCCCTCTGCCAACCACTGCTGCCCTGTAACTCTGCAGAATAGATCATGTGCCTCTTCCCTCTGCTCTCTGGGCAAAATCAGGCAGACAGCTTAACCACCTGCTTAAACTATTTAAACCTAATGTAGTTTTAAAGCCATAAAAGCCTAGCAGAAAACCAGGGAGAAGTCTTGGAGACCATTCTGCTGAATTAATGTGGGGAAATTTCTGACACTGGACTGGTAACTTGGAAAAGTAAAGCACTGATGCCTTAAACCACAGCAATGGTTTGTTAACTGATATTGTGGGTTCACAACCACTTCTCTGGGACTACTGTGGTGGGGAAGAGAGAGATGGGTTACACTCAGATGTAAATCTCTGCAAGATCAGCATGTACACACCCTTCACAAACCTGCTCATGCAGCTTGCATATAAGCCTGCAAGGAATTGCTGATTCAGGTTTTTCTTAATAACAAAAATACATTTTTTGGAGCTTAAGCTTTGGAACTTAATGCTTTCTGCTAAACTATCTTTTATTAAAAAATAAACCAGAACAACATAGAAGACATAGCATGAGCCAGCGCTGGGAAGGCAGACTATTATATTGAGAGCAAGAGCCTGTGCATCTACATTGAATAAACTTCATTTCTGAGGTGTGCCTTACTCAGACCCAGCCCTGCAAATGTAGTCCACCAGGCTTATTGGCGTGGGACAAAGACAGTGCCTGATCCAGTCCTTACAGATAAGATCCATCCATCTGCAAGAGCTGTTTTCCTTCCACTCTTTCTTGGTATTGAAAAGTCTTTGCTAGGTCAAAAAATTCAACAGCTTTATTTGATTTGTGACATGGTATGGAGCTTTTGTTTTATATACATTTTAGAGTTATCTTTGTCTTCAGGGAAGGGTGATAAGCTGTGGTGTTGTCACCCAAACAGCTCAGAAACGCCAACTACAGCAAGCAGGGTGAGCAGAGGCACTTCAGAAACTAATGAGAGTGGAGAGATCTGCATATTCAAAGCAGGAGCTGCACAGACAAACTGAGCGACTGCCACCAATGGATGAGCTGATTGCTGTTTATTTGCAGGGGAGAGAAATGAGTTCTAACTGGCTGAGACACTTTTGTTATCGTGAAATGCATATTTGGCTACAGCAAATGACTTCAAATCAGAAAAGTGACATTTTTGTGCTGGCTGTTTATAAACAGGATGTAGTTAGTGTAAGGCACCCACAGCTGCAGTAACTGCAGATTTTCAAGGCCTGACTCAAATGTATCACACTTTATCATTAGTTTTTTCATATTTGCTATACCCAAGGCCTTGCAGTTTTATGGGGACCCAAGAAAATAACTTGACAGATTGGTTGGCACTTAATATTGTATGACAGTTCATTGTTTTCAAGAGAGTTTCTATTTGCACCTGAAACTTTAGTCACAGCATCGCAGGCCCAGTCCTGCTTTTGATAAAGTCAATGTCAATGTCATGGGCTTTGGTAAGTGCACAACTGAACTCAGTAAAACTGAAAAATGGGAAACCTCTTCAGTATTAAGAGTGAGTTAACTGAGATGAGGGTCAAACTTCTAAGCCTGTTGTTGACTGCCTGACCCCAGTGGGGTGGCAGGTGGAAATGGGCAAGGAGAGGAGTAGCAATAAGATGAGGGGGCAGCATCACAGGTACAGCTTTCTAGAAAGACAGATTCAGCTTTAATCCACAACTCACCCATCAGATCTCTTCCTAACACTCGTGATAAAGTTGGTGGGAGTGGCTTGAGGAAATCACAGAGAAAAGCTCTATCTTTGTAAATGTGTAACAGTAATTCTTGTTTCTTACAAGAAAAACATTGTGGAGACAGCAGATTTCTGAGGGGAAGAAAAAGGAAGACATGTGGGACTACAGTACAGAAACCTGTAAGCGGTTGCTAGAAATTGTGCTCCAAACTGGTATACATAGAGTTTGCTTTTGACTCCAGTAATAACCAAAGCAACTTATCTCCTGCCAGCAAAACACATTCCTTTCTAACAGAAAATTGCAGTGAGTGGGCCATCGTCTTCCTCATTCTTCAACTTCCCCTCTGTGCACAACACTGAAAAGGCGAACTTTTCCTGGTTGTTTTGGTTTTTTCCTTCCCTGTATCTGTCAGTGACAGCAACAAGAAGTTTTGAAACAAAAGGACAATTTGCTACTTTAGAATTAGCACCATGACTACTCTTTGAATGGAAATAAGGTTATTCTGCTCTAACAAAATTGCTGAGCTGAATGCACAGTTTGAAGTTCGTGACCCTGGAAATGATGATTTATGGAACTTTCTTGCAAATTACCTGTGTTAACACAGTATGTCATATATATCTATCACTAGACCTTTAAGAATAGTTTTATTTTGCAAGATTATTCTCATTTGTAGTAAATACTTTTGTTCTGTCAACACTTTCCCATAGGGGGCTTTCAATTTTACAATGCCCTAGAAACCTCTGAAGTTGCTGCTTTCAGATAAATGCTTGGCAGTGTCCAGGCTCAGTCCACCTGGGTGCGTGTTACAGTGGAAAGCCTTTCTTCTGTAGTCCCACCAATTTACATATGGTCTCAGCTCTGGAAAGACGGGTTACATTGTCAAGATCTGCACCAAGATGTGACAGAAGAAGAGGTAAGAAGAAAAACTGCAAGACTCCCTTTGTCTTCTTGTCTGTGCTCAATGTTAAACTTGTTACATGAGAAGACAAGAAAAATCAATGTGGGATCAAAGAATTAGGGGGAGATCATGGTGAATCAAGAAGCATTTTGCTTATGTAGGATTATAATATGAAAGGCAAAATTAAGTACGTGGAAACAAAAAACACTGGGGAATGGGAACAGTGCAATGTGGAATTCCCTCTGTGTCGTCTCCACTGAATTTCATTCATTGAAAGTGCTCAATATATGGCAAATATTTGAGAGACCAGTGCCAGAGCAGTATTTTGTATATTCTGTGGATGGAAGTGTACTGGGAATCTGGTCAGCAGTATAATTGTTTATATTCATTATAAACAATCTGTGTTATTTGGCAACAAACCCTGCCTTCCTGAGTTGACTCTAGTTGCTGCTGAGACAGTTCCATCAGCTGGTTGTAATTTTACTTTGGGGGCAAGCAAAAGTACACTGTATTTCTTCCAAATTATCTGTGGGAAAAACATGAAGAATACACTAAAGGCCCCTTACTCTTGTGGGACCTCTTTTGGCCCTCTTTCAATAGTCTTTAAGGGCTATAAGAGGATGCAGAATAGGTTTAGTTTGTGTGTGTCTTGTAGCACTGTTACATACATCTACATCTTTCCTGGTTTTAATGCCCAACTACTTTCATCTTGAACAGTGATAGCAGTTAAAGCACCAATGAAAATTGCTATTGAAGGTAGACATGGAATTGGGCCGGGGGGTGGAGGGGAAGACCTTAGTGTGAGAAAGTTAACCCCTTATTTGGCTTAAACAATGAAGCAAATAATGTAGAAGCCATTTTCTGAGCCTTCTACACAAGGCTGAGTATATTGCAGATGACTCAGTATGGTTTTTGCAAGATGGGACCCTGTATTTGCCCAGGCTACCCTGCACCTGAAGCACCTCCTTGTGCTTCCTAGAAACAGGTACTTGTGCTCCTGTCTAGAACAAGGGCAGCATAAAAGATTTTCTATGAGACATTTGGAAGATTCCAAACCATCCTCTGCTATATGAGGAGGAACTATATCTTTTGCCTTTTCTTTTTTGTCTTCTAAAATAGTAGAGAGAAGGCCTGACAATGAATTAGCCACAACTTCACGGTTAGGATCTTCCACCTCATAGTCTTGAGTCTGCTCAGAATGGGTCAAAGCAAGGACTCAAAACCTGACCTTTTGCACCCCACATATCTGTTCTAACTACTATGAGCCAGTCACTCGAAAGGAGATTTTTCTGTCACTCCTGAGCTGTTCCAATTTGTAGGAATAATTAAATATTATTAAACTTAATGAGAGATGGATTATACAATCCAACAAGTTTGAGCATTCACCTTTGGTGTTGCTGATGCAGGTTTGAGCCTCTGCTCCAGTGACTCATCAGAGTGAACAGACACAGCTGGATGGGGATTGCTTTCGCTTGACTGACATTTTCCCAAGGAAAAAAAGAAACCCTAAACCAAAGTGTTTATTGAAAGAGGGCTGACCACCACTGAATGAGCCCTACCACAGCCTTGCTACTTCTCTGGCCACAGACCTGATCATACTCAAGCTAAACTATTACAAGAGCACGTCCCAGCTATGTGTTTTCCAAGAGTGTTTCATCAGCATGAGCAGCTTTAGTTCCTCTCCCATGCTGGCAGCCTCCACTGCGGGGGGATGTGTTTGTGCTCACACCTGCGCCTGGAGATCACAACTGCACAAGAACATGAAAGAAATTTTCCACGTACATTAGGTGCTTCAAAAAAATTCCTGTAATCTTCTGTTTTCCCTTCTTTCTCCCCTTGTCTATTTTTGCTAAGCCTATGCTTGTCATGCCCGTAGGCTTCAAAGGGAGGAAGACTCTTATTCTGAAAGTAGCTGTTTCTACTCGAGCAGCGCGTTCACTTTGGCTGTGATCTTCCTCCAGGAAGGTGAGGCTCTGCTCTCAGTTTACACCCAGGCTATCCCGGCTCCACTGAGTTGACCCAAGGACATAGTTTAGCTCTCTGTTGCTAGAGGCTGAGCTTTAGCTCTCCCTTAGGAAGTCTGACTCTCTCCCCATCTCTCCTGCTTTTGGAAAGTGCAGCAGGAGCTTCTCTAAATTTTGATTGGGCGATTTCATTTGTTCAGTACTTGAAGAGCCAGATTTATTTACTGAGGATTTAAATTTCTCTAAAGTAGAGAGAAACCAAATAGCACTGCTCTTTAAGCATGTCTCCACGTTTAGAAAGCATTGGGTTACACTTTCCATTTGAAGCTTTTCTTAAAAAATAACTCAGGCACCCTTCCTGAGCCTTTCCTGGCACTGCCCCCCTCGTAACCCAATCCACCCCCGTGGAAGAGCACAGCTTGCTGCTTGCCAGGTGTGCAGGCAAGTTTGTCACATAAAAGACTTAAGGTATAACTGTCGGCAACATGAGCTCTGAAAAAGCATTCAAAGAGGGCTTTATATGTATTTAAGTATAAGGTATGTGCTGTTTTGCTAATGGGATTCAGTATCTATATTTTACGGTAAATGTACCTTTTTTGTCCATAAGCTATGAACGAGAAATTAATTTTATTGACTTTTTGGATGGCTTTTGATTAGAGATGGATCTCTTCCTACAGGCATCTTGTGACATCTTTCCTTTACCTGAATGCTATCTAAACTAGTAGGAGGCAACCACCATTTATATTTGAATGAATTCTCTTGTTATTATAGTGTCAGGCACTCAGCATTGTCTGACCCTGCAATCTAGAGGCCTGAAGTCTCTGCAGTCCTGGGAAATACTTCTGAAAAATAGCGATAACTAAGATAATAATAATTCTCAGCACTCCTATAAAGCTTTTAATCCACTGATCTCAACCAGATACCAGCTCTTACTGCTAGAGGAAAGCTAAATATGTGGCATGAGGGATCCCATCATTTGAAGGAGGAAGCCTGCAGAACACTCTGCACTGGGCTGTTAGAAAGGACAATGGTCAATTGTTTTGAGTAACACACTGATCTCACTACACTTAATGGCAAAATGACTTCAGTGGAGCCATAAACAAAAACAAGTGTGGGGAGAAATAGTGTCACAGTCTCTGTATTCAAAATATGCCTTTTGTCACAAAGCACTGCACACTGTAATGCAGATGTTTGCTATGCATTGCTTATCTTGCATGTCAGACATTATTTTTGACTATTTATCTTCTTTGTCTATCTAATTTCTATCCAATTTGAATATACACAGATAAAACTTTATAAAGAAATATTGTAAAGATACTCTGCAAATATTGTCATTGTTTCAAATTGATTTACTTGTATATCTGATTTTTTGTTTGCATTTCACAGAAATTCAAGGAACCTTATTTTTTTGGCACCAGCATTCATAGCCTTCAAAGTGTCATTGAAGAGATTTTGGTGAAGAAAAAATTTGCATTTGCATGTGTACACACTGATATTTGCTCTCGAGAAGTAGGCAAACATATCCAACAAGGAGTGGGACAGCTAATCATGTACCTATATGACAAACTGTAGCTAATCAATGCAATTAGAGAAACAGAGAAATTACAATCAATCCAAACTGCCAGGAATGGGGAAAAAAATTCCTATTTTTGAAATAAGTTTGAGTAACAAACACTTCTGAAGCAGCTGTGATTTGCTTACGGATTTTCTACAAAGAGAAGGAAAAAGTGTATTTCCCTGATAAATGATTTATTGTTAATTGTTCACTGAGTGCCATTCTCCCACCTACTTTAATGAACTCTGATACAGTGAATCTTAACACCCAATATAATGAAAGCAAATTTTCACCCTTAGTGCAGTGTGAATGGCACAATCGCTTTATTCTTTTATTCACAAAGTGTCAGTCATTCATTTCAGCTCCGGATCATTCAATAGAACTAAGATGTGCAGTGAATGTGATTCCAGTCATGTCATCCTGTTAGTGCAAAGTGATTCTCAATAGCACTTGACAGCACACTGCTGGATTGGCTCAGTGCATTAAAACAAACCAAATTATTCTGGTTTTATGTACATATCAGTACTTGTTGACATACTAGTAAATTGTTTTAATAGCCTGTACTTATGAAGGTGTATATCTTTGTAGTTAAATTCCAATACATTGTAAAGCACACTTTACACAGAAAACATTACTCTCTCAGGAAAACTGTAATCACAAAGTTTAGACTGAAAAAATACAGTCATGTATTTAAAGCATACACTTGATCCAGACTTTGAACAGCCATCATAAGCTAGATCTCTGTGACTGAATCAGGAGTGAGTGGCCCCAGACGAAGCTTTGGAGCAAGGGGATATAACGTGCTGCAGTTACAGCCCAATTAAATGGTATTCTGCTTAGCTATTTGTGGCCAGAACTGCAGCCTTGATGAAAACCAAACCAAGATGATTTTTTTACAAAATACTCAACAATAATTCCCTTTAAGCAGTTTTCGGACCAGATTTATGTCTTAGGTCAAACAAAGGAGATGATGAATACTTCCCTCAGTTAATACCACCTTCATGTGAAAGGTGTGCATTGGCCTAGCAACGCAATAAATAAATCCACAGTGATGAATACTGACACTCTTTACTCCTTATTGCTGCCTTTGCTTTCAGCTCCATGCTGCCACGCCAACTCAGACACACAGAAAATACTCATATTATGTGTCCTGTTCATGAACATTGACCAGTTCCCTCTAATTTGTGGTGGTCCCTAGGGAGGAAATAATTCACCTCACTAACCTTTATGGACTTCAGTGCACAGATGACTTGCTGATGTTTTTAATTGGTTCAACTGTACGAGTGGTTGAATGGTTTGATGTGGTTTGTTACACTTGCTGCTTCTGTTATGAAATATCTAAACACCCAGGAAATCTTATTCTAATGCACATCCAACCTCTCATCTACCCACACAGCTATACTGGCTTGTGGTTTTCAAAATTCGATAAGAGAGGTCTTCCAGTTACCAGATGAGTTAAGTTTCATTAATTGAGTCCAGATACTGGGGGGCAGCACACACTGCTGATGCCAGGGAGAAACTTTACTTGGCAATAGTGGATCTCACTGATGCACCTATTCTTTGCGTGATTGCATTCACATCCACCTCTCTGTAGCACTTGGTGTCATCTCTCAAAATAGCTGAACCTTTGCCACTTAAGCATGTCATCTGAGTCCTTTCAGAGCAGAGGCAATTCCTAAAAAGCCCTAGAAAACTGGTGTCTTCAATTTGAATATATTTAGCATTAGAAATATATGAGCTACATCTACTCTGGGAATGAAAGAAGGGTATAGGGTGGTGGGGCATTCTAAGAGTGGGAGTGGGTCATTTAGAGGTCCCTGTATTTTAATATTGCATAGTTTTTAGCAGGAGAACCACAGTCATGCTACAGACCTGCCTCCAAGGGAGACAGATCTGAAAATCCTACAGAAAGGATCTACAGGGTGAAGCAATTCTCAGAATTATGAATTTTAGCTGCTAGCCCTTTGGTGTGTTTTATTCTATAGCATTGGTTGGAAACTGCTGTAGGATCAGGGAAGAGCTATAGAGCTACAAATGTTTGTATTTTACAAGCACTGATCAAATGTGATTTAGATAGGCAAATCACAGTGATGACTATGGAACTCACAGTATGAGTTTATTAAAAATAAAACAATAATACCAATACTCTACAACTACCAGGACACTGAAATCTGGAGATTTGAGGTGGTTTGCAAAACACCCACAAATGAAACCTGATAGATTGCTTGCAGGCCTTCACATGATGGGCTCTCTCCTTCAGACCTCATGGATGCATTATAAAATATCCTCAAACTGCCAAAGGTACATCTGCAAAGTGAAACACCTCACTTTCCACTTTGAACAGGAACTGTTCAATGGCTTCTAAAGTGCAAGCAGGCTGCAAGATGCACTGTAACCATTAACAGCACAAAGGGAAAATGGGATCTGTTTACATTATCACTGATTAAACAATACTATCTAAAATACTACTATCTATCAATATTTTTCATGATGGGAACTAGATAGACAAGTACTAATGATAGTGGCAGAAGTGCAATGGATAGATTCACTTCGGCAAGAAAGAACCCAGACCCTACACAGCTTCTCTCATGCTAAAAGCAGAGACTATTAAGCATATGCAGTTCTTGTATGTGTGAGATAAGTGGGTCCACAGGCCAATGGAAATACTATATTTGCATTAATATATTACTCTTGCTATAGAACAGTTGTGGCAGGAATATTATTACTTTTTTCCCCCTTTACAGTAAGTGCTATGTTTCATAACACTTGTTCTTTGAAGAATACCTAACTGATTTGGCTTTGCCCTTATTTCAGTTTATCAAAGGTTGGAAATCATTCCCACTGAAATCAGTGCATTTTAATTTCAACTTGAGCAGTATCAGGGTGCAGTTCCAGCACACTCTTCTTGAAGAATATATTTATCCAGGTTTTGCAGTTCAGTAAATACTATTGATCTCCTCTGCATAAAGCATGTGGCCAGCTAAGGGGTGCTCATCTCCATTTGAAATAAGCATGTTCTATTGGCTAAACTGTTTAAAGAGTAATATATCAAAGATGTCAAAAGTATATTTAGCAATACCAGAGATTTTACAAATTTCTCTTTTTCTAAAAAAAGCACACATACACTGTAACCCCAGCAATCCCAACATCAACTGCTGCATACCAAACTGCTCCCCCTTGAGCAAAGTGATGGGGGGGGAGACTGAGGGAAGAGGGACTAGCAGGGTTTGGCACAGGGGAAATCACATATCCTCAGGATGCATCTTGTCTGTTCACTTAGACATGGATATGCTTCTGCTTCTGGTTCTGGAAGTAATGGCTTATTTTGATCACACAGCTAAGCTTCTTCAGCAGTCAACTCCCACCTCTAACCCTCCAAGTCTGCACATTTTGCATTGCAAGGCTGTGCTTTGGCTGAGAGGAAGGAGGGAGGCACTGGCAGCCTGGAGCACCTCTAGCAGGCAGGCTGGAACAAACCACTGGAGGCAGTAGAGAATGTGTGCCCAGAATTGTGACTTTTTAAAAATCAGGATGGAAAAATTCAAAATAAATGCAAAAAAAAATTCTCCATATTTTCATATAAAAATCCACTCAATATATCATTACAGTAATAGCTTCAATAATCATTGAGTCAGGCAGTTTTTATATCCAGGACTGAATTACAATCCACTATTAAAAATTTCTGGAGTGGAACCAACCCCAAACCTCTGACCTACTGTTAATAACACAGCATCAGCCTGCCTGAAAATATTATTCAATCCTACTGCCACACACAAATCATACAACGGAGAAGCTGTTCACATGAAAACAAAGCCTAGGAACAACCTGCTTCTCGCATCTATTTCTATTGTTTGTTTTTAGTACTGGGTTACTTTGTTTGCTTTAACGTTCATTAAAGCTGTTACAAATTATTTGGGTGTTCAACTTCTCTTGGTTCCCAAGTGATGTGAAGGGAAATTAGTCACTCTTCACATGAGTGATGAAGACAAATGATGTGACTCATCTCACCTGACTTCAGCCATAGGCATTTGGACCGATACATCCAGTTAAAGGAATTTTACAGACATACAGATCCCAGTCCTGTTGGAAGAGATGAGATGCCCTCAGAACACAGCACTGGTTGCTACTTTCCCTCTCCTGAAGGAAATGGCTCTCTCAGGTCAGGCAGCACAGCTACACGTAGAATTTGGAGAACCCCCAAATTTATTCCTATCAAAGTGAACCAGGTTAACTTGAAAAGTTTCACTTAAGAAGGTATCAGCCTCTTTCTGCTGCCGATGGTAGAACACTACAAAACCAAAGATACTATAGGAGACTGAAGATCATACTGAAATATGGCATTGCTCTTCTTGGTAAATCAGGTAGAAAACCTCACTGACGATTTTAATTTCCTTACCATCCCTGTGAACTGAAGAAAGCTGTCTTTTCTCTGTGGTCAGCATAAATGCTTTCCTCTTTTTTTCTTCATTTTTTCTAATTAGTGTATTTTTACAATCCGTTAATTCTAACTTGTGAGTTTTTTGTATTGTAACTCCACAAAATCAGCAGTAGTTACTTTCTATTGCATTCACTACAGAACCATGGATGGAGAATTTAATGAAGAGGAAAGGGATGTGGAAAAGAAAAAAAAAGTTCTTTCTTATTTATTCCAGCTCAAGCCCTTCCCAGGCAGGAAATGGAGATCTGGGCACTTTTTGTGGACAGCTTTAATTGCCTGCCAAGAACAATGTGATCAGTCTCTGCTGTATGCATCGTTCCTATGAAAATTGTAACAGTCATTGTTGCAACAATGTAGGGGCTATTTAAAAACAATTATCAATTATCACAAATATTTACATAACAGTTTCATAAATCAAAATGAAGCATGTCTATGTAGCTCTGCTGTTTTCAATAGCTTTAATAGCTTTTCAGAGAAAGACTATAGGGACACACATCAACAACAGACTCCAAGCACAAAAATGACAAAATGCCTCCCAATTCAGCTGTGACCAGAAGAATGGGATGTTTCTGGGAGATCTTCATCCATGGCCAGATGTTTTCACCCCCATTATTGGGAAGCTTAGCAGCTTTCAGATGGCCTCTGCAAATCCCATGGTCGCTCTCAGACTACTGGAGGATGACTTTAATTTGCATATTAAAAGATAGGCAGGCTTGCTATATAGGCTGCTTTTCTGCAGTCCCTCCCAGTTTGCCCCATAGGTAAGACCTTCCCTGCAGATGGCACGATAGAAGTGGGAATTTCTTCTCTGTTTGTTCACCATACAATCTTCCAAGTGTCTGATACTTGACTTGGCAAGTGCTAATGTACTAAATAGACATACATATACATAGGTAAGTGCATATATACATGAATGTATGTATAAATTCGTGGGGAAATTTTCATTCAGTTGCTGATCAGGCCTCTAGGGGAGCCTGGCCTCAGAACCTTTTACCCTCAGTGAGCCCGAGAGTGTCCCAGGGCTACAAACATGCATTGCATATCTGCATAGAATTAGCTCAAGGACCTGCATATTGCAGCTGCGAGTTGCACAAGCACCTGAATGTGTTTCACTTCGGCAGCAAAAAAGCAGAACAAAGAAGTGAAGAGGTCTGTGGGCAGGACCCCAGGTAGAGCAGCACCCCCAGAGAGGGGCTGACCCCACACAGGCAGACCTAGCTAAGGCAAAGGCCGAGCCAGTCACAGCTCAACGCAACACATTCATCTAACCGGATTCATCCACTAAGAGGACATTTACATTAATTTAACAGTTTTAAAAGCATTTGTGAAATATGGTTATTGACAAGGGGAAAAAATAGAACCTACTCTGTATGCCTTGTACCCACCTAAATTAGCAACTAATGAAAACAAATTGTATTTAAAGGATTTTAATATTAATTAAGTTAATGATGACATATCCCAAGTAGTACACTTCGAATCAGTCTGTAATAGCAAGCTAACAGATGTTGGCATTTTTATTATTAATTATACATTTCATTATCATACGATGATTGTCAAACATCATTTGACAGCAGAAAAACGTATAAATGATTCACACGTTTTATACTGTAAAGATGATACTGTGCTTGATTTTATAATATGCTGACTTTAATATGCCAGATAAAAAATATTCTTTGTTTTAGCAGTCTGGAATACAGACAGCTTCTGCACAACACCAAAGACTGAGTAATCTAATATGGGTTGAAGCTCTTAAAAAGAAACAAAACGAAACAGCTGTCACATTTGAAGGTGAAGCATGTATTTTAAGATTACCTCAAGTAGCAACAAAAGGTAAAAAATATCAATGTATATATTTAACAAGTATAGTTTGCCTCTGTCATTCATACGGTTATGAAACAAATGTGTTGGGAAATAATGGTGCTAACAACTTGCCATTCAATCATGATAAAATTGGGGAACAATTTATGCAATATTTGCAGTGTGAGTGCATTTTACTTAGAATTTGTTTAAAATTCATAAAGTTTCATGTTTAAAATGAAGCACTGGAGTTATCTTATTGATTTCAAATCACATTACATGTATCTTCCAGAATGCAGTTTCAGCAAAGCCTGCTGTAGGTACAGTAAATATCTCCAAAAGAACATTTGAGAAGGAAGTTTAAATCTCCACTGCATGTCAGAGCAGACAGATCAGAGCTCTCCAAATCAAATACTGGTACACTTATCTTTATAATCACCCAGGATTTTGTTTTGCTTACTGTTTTCTAGCTCAGCATAATCTCTGTTCATTGAATAAATGTTAAATACTGTAAATGACAGTTCTCTGAGGGCTATGTGAGTCTCAAGACATCATTCAATCTAATACAATCAAACAGCAGGAGCGTCGGAGAGAAAGGTGAGTCCGTGTCACAGTCAGCTTGATTTTTTAACAGGAAGGCTCATTTAGTAATTGTTAAACAAGTCATAAACATCCTTGCCAAACTCCATCACTTCAAAAAGCATGATTGGTAAATGAAAATGAATCCAAATTACCCTCTTTCCTTCTGCAGGGCATGAAGTGCTCGGACACAGTAATAATTCTGTCTTCCTGTGTCCCTCACGCACACTTGCCATTTCAGAATTAAGTTTTTTCAATGATCTCTTTTCCCCCTTTGTTCAAATTTCACAGTTAGACCATCCTTCCCATTCTGTATTAGCACAGTTCACAAGAAGGCTATTTCAGCTTCGTTTTCTAACACTTATCTGCTTAAAGTGCACATAATGTATGTCTGAAATATAGCCATTATCCAGAGCTCTGATTGTAGCAGGAGATTACTCTTAGCTGACTCACAGAAAATTGTTTAACCCTAAAAACCTGGAGTTTAGACACAGAAATGTTTTTGAAACTTTATCAGATTAAAATGTATCAGATTGACTGAATTAATTTTCTTTAACTAACCAAGGGACATTGTCTCACTTAAAATACTGGACTTTTAAGGGCATGGAAACAGTGCTGGGGGAGTTCCTCAGCAAGGGGCCACTAAAAACACCAAAGCTGCAGAAGCTGCATCAGCTGCTCAACACCTTTTCAATTATTACTGTGCAAGGAGGTTAAATACTGAATTTCTGTTTCTCATTGCTGCCAATATGCTTTCTTCATTTCTCTTGCTTAGACAATGGCAAATGAACAGTCTTTTTCACACAGTATTTTTCATGCAAGAGCATGATACTGAACCGCTGGGCTCCCAAGTGTCCCAGGGGCAATTTGATTTGTGGCACCCTTTTTCCTGACATGTGTGGTAAAACCTCCCACTCTTTTAGCAAAAGATTTGCTTAAGGCCGAGAATAAGCAGAAAAGAATATTTACACTGACATTTTCTAAGTTGTACCATTGCCTGAATGTTCTGCTTTTGGAGGATTACTCCTAGAGGATCAATTTAGGGTTGGTTCTGGTCTGGTCTTTTTATGTTTTATTTACCCTGTGCCTGTTTATTGTTTGCAAAATACACTGAGCATGGAATCTCCAAGGGTCATTTTCCATTGCTGCCCTCTGCTGTATTACCAGCAATCTGTTCTCCAGCACGTGTAGAAGCCAGGCATGATTCAAGGGCATAAAGAGAAATTCCCCAGCAGTTTGTGGTCACAGTTTTCTTGAGTCATGTGGCTCTGTAACAATCTTCTTGGAAACATCCCAGGCCATTCCCTGTTATGGGCTCTTTCTTCTGTGTGGGTACCACCACTCTTTCCTGGACATCAGTGTTTGACACATGATACCATCCCTCCAGCTTGGCCTACAGACCATATCAGTGGCTCACATCCAGTGATGATGTTTTGACCTAATTGCCCATAAGTGGTATTGAAATCCAGTGTGGAGTACATCAAGGTCTCCTTTCCTTTCAGTTGACTTTCCATCAGGAGGAGGACTGAGAAACTCTCATCATAAGCGGTAACAAGGTTTCTTCTTGAATTACTGAGCCTCAGCTCTACCAGGACCTGGCAGATTTCCAGCATAACCTATAAACTGGCTGAAGCTGAGTAAACAAATTATAGTGAATTTATAGTGCACAAATTTAGCCTCTCGTTCTGTTTGTGATCTGTCGGTGAATAGTTTACAGCTTGTTTTGCTTCATTCATAATTCAGAATCTTTTGGTAAATAAGCCTGTACTTGTATGTGGTGAGTTTTTCACAGGTCTTTGGGATATTCCAGTCTCAAGAGGAGCTGGCAGATTTTCATGAAGGCACAGGCCTTTCGTTTGAATTGGTGTCAATCAGTATCAGTATTAAGCTTGGTCATATTCAGCCCTACACAAAAGTACCTGCCTGCCTTTTTTTGTGGGGTAATGAGAAATTTTTCCTTAAAACATCATGAAGGCACAAACATACATTACAAAAGCAGACACCAAAGGGAAAAAAAAAAAAAAACACAAAAAACCCAAGGAAACCAATGGCCATTGCACTAAGATTTAACTGCAAATTTGAGTCAGAAGCAAGAAATCAGACTTGTAGCCTAAAGGCATTTCCTAGACTGAGGTTTCAGCCTGTTGTGAATCCTATTGGACTAAATCTTAACAGAAGAAATGCTTAGCTGTTCAGTGTAACCCCAAGTATAGTAGAAAAAACCCCGCTTATTTTCCCTTCCCAAGTTAAATCATGTTCCTTGCTACATAAACATAAATCCCATTGACAAAAGACTGAAAATCCTATTCACAAGAGCTTGGGCTGAGTGGGCAAGCATATTTCAGTGCAAAAGTTATGTTCTCTAGTGACAGATGTGGCTGCGCAAGCCAGGGTGATGCCAGCCACCAGTCCTCAGCCAGCATGGCAAACCCAGAACCAGAATCCACCATCAACTCACACTGAAACTGTTGGATAAGCAGACCCAATGCAAGAACTACTTCAGTTCTTCCCAGCCTCCTTTCTCATCCTCTCCTTTCTTTAGCAGAAGCTCCAATACGAATACTTAAAAAGTGCCATATTAGAAAAGCAACTGAAAACATACAGCTTGTTGTCTGCTCTTGGTTGTACAATGCAGTAATTGTCTTATCACTAGATTTTATTAATATTAATACCATAAATGCATCCTTCCCAAGTAGGTGCAGACCCCCTAAGTATTCCCGGTTTGCCACTGTATCCTTTATGTAAAAGAGACTGTCATTGGTCAAAATGATTACCCCAAGTTTTTAAATTTTACAGTGAATCAGGGAATAATCTACTCTGTTTTGCTCTACTTGAATTCTACTTTAACAACAAGCTGGAAAAAAGACAGCTGGGTGTAGAATATACTGAGCTGGAAGGGACCCATCAGGATCCTCAAGTCCAGCTCCTGGCCCGGTGCAGAACTCCCCAGGAATCACACCATGTGCCTCAGAGTGTTGTCCAAACACTTCTTGAACTCAGAGAGGCTTGATGCTGTGACCACTGCCCTGGGGAGCCTGTTCAGTCTCCGACCACCCTCTGGGTCAAGAACCTTTTCCTGATATCCAACCTAAACCTCCCCTGACTCAGCTTCAGGCCATTCCCTCGGGTCCTGTCACTGGTCACAAGAGTGAAGAGATCTGTTCTTGCCCCTCCAATTCCCCTCATGAGGATGTTGAAGACCACAGTGAGGCCATCTCAAAGCCTGTGCACCTCTTAAGCTGCATTTAGATGTCACTTCAGGTTTATTTCAAAGACAAGCAGAATACTTAAATGATACAGACTTTGTGATGACTCTTTAAACAGAACAAATTCTATCTCGAGCAAACTAATTTATGTAGATATCTGTGGAAAGAAAGACAGAAGACACTGGAACATTGTCAAAGAAAAATCCTTTTAAAAAAGAGCTGATGGAGGCTAATGCAAGTATTAAAAGCAATTATCCAAATGTTTCTGTATTTGCTCAGCTGTAAAGTTAGCAGAAAGATTGGTATAAAACTCAAGTAAAGATTTAGAAATGTTTTAATGACATAAAACCCAAGAAATTTTCAAACGATCACGATCCAGATGGTGCAATGCTTTGGAACATGGTGGTAGTAGTTCATCACAAGACACCACCATCCATCCTGGCTCAGAACCATCTGCATTCATGAAAGTCAACCAGAGCACTCCTCCTGACTCACTAACCTGCTGCCAGGCACCCGTGCTTATGGCAACTTGGAGGAATTAGCAAATGCATTTAGAAAGCCTTTTTGGCTTCCTCGAAAAAATATTCTGTAAATACCATAATAGCTACAATGAATTAACAGGAACAAGTCACACTGTACATGGCTAAGATGGCTGGGAATTCTAGATGAGTTACAGCTAAAACCGACTGAACGCTGCATTAAGCTCATGGCAAGCCCGGGTCCAGTTCTTGCTCCAGATACATATAATTAGATGGTTTCATACATTTTCCTCTCTCTCACACACATATGCAACAGAATCAGCTGATGGCTGTTTGGAGGCCTGGGAACTGTATGTTTGCTGATGCTGATATACATTTCAGAGCTGGAGGACAGAGACTAAAAGAGCAGATTAGGCTTTTAGATGTGCCTTGGAAATGGACTCTGACCTGAATTCACTTTTTGCTTGAGATTATTTTATTTACCTTCGTAGCCTACCATGAACAACGAGCAAATGTGGTATTTCAAACACCCAATTCACTTCAAAGGTAGATTTACAGAAAAACTTCAATTTTAAATAGAAAAGGAATGCTTCAACAATAATGACAAAAATACTATTTGAAGAAGAATTGCAAGAACTTTACACTATCCACAAGACTTTTTAAATTTGGAAACTAAATTCACAGACTGAGTATTTCTTTAAGATTAAGAGTCCTTTTGCTGTGCTAACATTTTTCCTTCTGTGCTGTTGCAACCACTCTCCCACTCCTTTATCTGACTGATATGGTAATAACAGGTCCTAGGGCCATATGTTCAAATACATTAGAATTCATGATGGCTTTGTTCTAGTTTCTTAGTTCTTATTAAGGCTGACAATCTTCAAGGAAAATGAGCTTTACTAACACAACTTCCTTAACATTGTAAAACATGAACATATACAAATACAGTGCTTGCCTGCCCAAGTGTTTGTATATCTGCACCTACTCCTGGTCATACTGGGAACAGCTGCCTTGCCTTCCATGGAATCTCCTGGCAATGAAATTTACTGGTATGAGCAAGAATTTCCAGGATAAGGCCCTACATATGTGTCGATATGGGTGAAAACAAAACTTTGTCTGGAGATAAGAGGATCAGAGTCACAGAGCAAGCTGGCACATGCATTCTGAAAGCGAGAGATCCTAACCCAGCCTTGAATCCTGCTCACCTGCAGACCAGCTATTCCAACCCCTGCCCTTGGCCAGAGCCCTGTGGGCAGCCTGGGGCAAACCTTACGACCTAAAGATGTGCCTTTGGGGAGTGATACTGAAGGTAACACAAATCTCAGCAGCACCTGCAGGGTAACTGGAAGGAGGTTGAAAATATTTTCAGGGTACGTAAAATGCACAGATATGCAGTCTCAGAGGGAATTAAACTATTCAGAAAGTCAGATCATGTGGTAAAATAGTTTGGCCAAAAGAGTAAAATCAGAGAAGTATAAATGTTATCCACTGACATTTTCTAGGTGAAATATTTTGACTTTTTGTTCCAAAATGACATTGCATTTTGAAACTGACAGACCCATTTGGGTTTTGGGATGAAAAAACCCCATCAATAACCCTCTTAGAAAATAAGGTTCTTTGTCTCAGGTCAGGCAAAATGTTTTGTGTCAGCTGAGACTGACATTTAAATATATTTTTTCCAGGCTAGACATGAGCAGAAAAATCCAGCTCTAATCTTGACACATCCTGGTAAATGTATAAAACTGAACAATTGTTTCCAAATATGTACACTGTTGGGAAAAGCAGCAATTGTTGCTTCAGCTTTCAAGCAAGGATGTAGTTGTTGAATTGGGTTACTTGAAAAGCACCCACCATTCAGTTTTAGTAAAAGCTCTTTCCAATTAACAAAACAGATGTGTTTGGGATTACAAAAAACAACCACAGACTTCCTTAGAGCTTGTCTAGTCATAAATATGCCATTAGACATGCAAAGATTTTCACCTCTCCTCACATAAGATGTTCCAAGGTTCTCCTGGCCAGCCTTCAGGACCCAGGATCCTGTTTTATGAAGTTAAACTACTTTAGTCTGTGACTTTTAAGATTAACTGTTTGGGGATTTTCTTCTCACACATATTTTTAATCTATTATCCAATTCGTGCAATTGTTTTAGAGCAACTGTGCTTGTGAAATGCACTTTGTAGAGCTTGAAAAAGGAAACAA
Source organism: Margarornis squamiger (assembly GCA_035222235.1). Taxonomy (NCBI): domain Eukaryota; kingdom Metazoa; phylum Chordata; class Aves; order Passeriformes; family Furnariidae; genus Margarornis; species Margarornis squamiger. The sequence continues at coordinate 11,508,065 of JAWWTY010000016.1, forward strand.
GTGCTAAGGAAGGTTTCTTATTTATACAGCAAGGCTGTGTATTACATTTGCATAATATGATATCAGAAGAAATAAATGGCACCAGAAATAAGTGTATGGAGGGAAGTGCTAATGAGCTGTGCAGAACAGGGAAAGACAGTATTTTTTCACAGAGGATATGGATCTACATTTTGGGAGAAGGGAAAGTCATAGAATTTTTCTCTAATGAAAACCTGAACAAAGAGATATTGGATCACATTTCCCCCCCCGAATTTGTTAGGTTGTTTACAGATGTAATTCTGAATATTAATAAAACATGCATACTAAGCTGTGCAGCCAGAAAACATGCACAGTGGAGCACGGTATTGCAGAGGCAGTTTAATGTGCTAGTTGTGCTCCATCAACATTTTATAGAACAGCGAATGTACCTGCAAAAGTCGAAGACACAGGTGCATATGTAAACACTCAAGCATGAGAAAAATGTCTCACTGAACAGGGTTAGCCCATGGAAAAGGGAGGGAACTTAGAACTGAGGAAACAGAGCCAGCTGGAATTGTCCTGCTCTGGGGGATCTCCAAGAGATGGTGGTTAAAATACAACATGAGCCCAGGTTTGGCTCTGTATTGTCACATCCTTCCCCTGTGATTTCTTGACCCAATCAATCACTGTGCTGTGTACAGACAGGTGAGAAAAGGGACCAAGTTCACGCATCTGTTCTTTTTTTTTCTGTTGGAAGAGGATATTCTCTCCTGATAAGCATGCCTCAGTTTCTGCTCAAGTCAATGGCAGTTCTACTGTTGATGTCCATGGAAGCAGAAGTAGCTCCTATGCTTTAGCAGCTGCCATCCTTCTCTGTGGCAAGACTGATCAGGGTTCCCCAGACTTCAAGACCCATTGATTGATGCTGCAGCAGAACAGCAAAGGGGTGAAAAGGGGAAGGAAAAGCTGCAGTTTACAATGAACACACCTCTAAGGTGTCCTTCTTCTTAAAAGTCTTCTATATGCAAATGCAGAAAACCAAAAGGATGTTAAAACACCTCCTCATTAAATCCAGCTGCCAGTTGCACTGCTCAGAGAAAAGCTAGAAAATATTTCTTAAAAAACAGCTACCACCACAACACTGATTCACTGCATGGTTTTTCTTGGACAAACACATTCACCGAAGAAACAAAACAACACCAAAGCCCAAACCAACAAGCTGTCCTCTCAATTTACGACCCTTTTACAATACCTTCTATTATTGATGGGACATGGCTTTTTTTTTTTTGACATTACACAGAGATGACTGCATAGTGCACAGCCAGTCACTGCATCTGGTGGATAATTTTATATCCTGCTCAGATGCTGGAGTATATATGGCCCCATGGTGAGTACATCCAATAGACTTTTTTCTTCAATGGGGTTATAAATACAAGTAAAAGCAAAGTACTGCACATAAGGTGCCTATATATTGCTTTAGTGAAGAGTGAAAGATGCTGTGGATTTTGGCTGTGTGGATTCATTCTGTCTTACAGCATACTGAATAAATTGATATCTTTGTTCATGGGAAGGTGGATTACTCTGTGGCCAGTGTGTTCCAAAAAATATTTTCAGAGGCATTCTCTAGGGCAACTGTCTAACTACAGTGCTTTTTGTCCTGCTACCACTATGGGCTGGGATGTGGTTATGACAAATCTTATATCTGCCACTTTCTTCTAGTTTCTCCGGGTGACATTTTGGAAAGAAGTTACCTGGTACGTGCTAAGCCTGACGGAGAAAGATTTTGGAAATTTTAAAGCTTCAGAGTTTAGAGTTGTCGCTGTCATTCCTAGCACTCGCATAATGGTCATTTTGCATATTTTGCAGTGGTGCTAGGTCAGGTAAGACCTAGACAAAACTGTGTGAGGAAAACAATAACGTGTTGCTTTGTTCAAACTCTCTACCAAGGGGTACTTTTTGAATCTAAGGAAAATTTTGAAAAGACAAAACCTCCTCAAAACCTGTATCTTTTCCTAAAAAGCCAGAGGTACAGAAATGCAACACTGAAGCCTTTAACCTACCATAGTAATACCGTGGAGTCTTCTGCAAGAAGCAAGTAGCAAATCTTGTTGCTCACTTACATTTTCATGACTTGTTTTTACAAAAAGTCAGGCAGCCTAGGTATGTCATAATGTAACAGGCCAGCTTGGGTTTGGAAAAGTGCCTGACATAAAAAATGTGAAAATTATCTCTAGTCTAAACCTACAGAAGAGTACTTTATTCCTCAAGTGGTCCCAGTAAACTCTCTACAGACCCCTGTGAAGGAAGTGTTACCCAGTTACACTAAATTTCACAATGTTGTCCTCAATCTGGAGTGCCAACAACCAAGAACGTGGCAAGGCAACAGTCTGTAATACAGCAGAATCTCTAGTAGGAGCTGAATATAGGGAAGTTTTCAGATGCTTTTGATTTACAGCACAGAAAGAAAACAATTCTACTGCAGTACTGTGGAGGAAGTTGTACTCTTGAAAAATATTCATTTACTTTTAAAGAGGCATCTGAAATTTCCTTTCCTGGTCAGAACTGAGAAGTCTTCTGGGTTTTGTTTTCCATCCAAGCTTAAGACTTATATTTTATGACTCTAACTTAAAGACCAAGGTTTGTCTTTTAACATTTTAGGCTGAGCTGTACTTCTGAAGAGTACCTAAACATATCCTTGAGAAATCAGTGTGCAGAGAGAGAGAAGGGAGAGATAGTATCTGTCGCCGGATTGGAACCTGACACTGCTCTGAATCACAACACAGCAAGGCTGGAAGCATTCCATGTTGGTGTAGCATCAAATGGGTGTGCACATCTTCTCCGAGGGCTGCAGCAGGACACAGAGGTCCTGGCTCTGCTGCCCGGCTGAGCTGGCACACTCCTGCATTTCAGCACTGTGGAGTTAGGCCAGGCTGACACAGACACTGGAGATTGTGTATCTCCACAGGCACAGCACCACAGCTGAACTGTGAAAAACCTTTGCTGTAACAGACCCAAGGCTGGCCTGAGAGGCCTGGGGCTCCCTGCACCCACCACCCCTGCCCAGACACTGCCCTCCTGCAGGCAGTGCCCTCACTGTGCACTGCACTGCCCTGGTGGGGACCAGGCACGCCCCTGAGCTGTACATCAGAAAGAAGTAAGGGTTTGTTTTGCATTTTCATTGCTTGCCTTGCAAGGTGAGTCTACAAGTTTCAGTCCTGAGAAGGAAGGGAAATCAGATTTTGCTTTCAGCTTTCTAACCATAATCCACAATATTTGTTATCTACTTTTTCAAGCACTGGTCTTTTGGCAATCAAAAAGTCTCAAAAAATGCAAAAAACCCTCTCTTATACAGCAATCTGGGTTTAGCCAGAAAGCTTTGTCAACTCTGGCTCAGCAGTTAGTTATCCTGGTTAACTGGATCAATGGTGACAGCTGTAATTACTAGAGATGAGATTGCCTGCACTGTAATTACACCTCAATCTTCAGTGTGAGATGGACTGTAGGACACACACTGCAAATTCTCCCAATTACAAACAGGTTATGGAGAGCATAGCACTTCTGTGCTAATCATGTTTGTTATTATATAGAATAAAAAAAAAATATGGCACCAGCTGAAAGAATTGTTAATCTGAAGCAGCTTTGCTGATTCAAAGGCATTAATCCACAAAGCTTTACCGCTACGTGGGTTTTCAAGATAACCACGCTATAGAAACACACAAGGGTTTTTTTAACCTAAATAGTTACTAGCTGTTCAGCACATTACAACCGCCAGGACTTGCTCCAATATTCATGTGCAGAACATTAATAAAACATCAGTGTTTATAAAAAAATTTTCTCCTTTCAATACCATGCATTAAATATAGGAACATTTCTTTAACTTTTTTTAAGTCCACCGTAGTATGGAAGCATGCTGTGCCTGTAAAAACTTGTTCAAAGAAGAAGGACTACGAATAAGGAAACTGTGTGTTTGACCTTTGATTTAGGTCTGATGACATCAGCAATGAATGTAACTCAAGAAAAAGAAGTGTGACTGAAGGTAAAAGGATGCTGAAACATTTATTTTCAAAACCAGGGAAACTATTAAAGGCAATATTCTATTCTGCCTCACTAACTCAGCGTGCTCTGGTCATGGACTCTTGTTTTTGCTTTTCTTGAGGGAGAATAATATATTTCTTTAATTAAGTTTAAACATGTTATCACTGATTTGAAACCACAGCTACATACATGCATTAACAACTTCTGGTACCCATGAAGGCCATTGCACCTTGTTTTTATGCAGCTCTTATTCTTATTCTTCAGTGCCTAGAAACATCTATGATTCATGTTTGGGGGAGAGGGGAATGAGGGGAATAAACCAATATATCTTCTCTTTTTTTTTTTTTTTTTTTAATTCCCGAGGCTCAACTATGTCTGATATATTAAAGACCATGTAGGTTTAATGAAATCCATTTATGATTTTATGAGTAAAATCTGTCCCTGAGCACCACTTAAGCTCACACATATGCCATCACAACAGAACTGAAGTGGCATGTTCATGGGGAAGAGGTCTTGCTCCTGTTCTTTGCAAAGGGGTAAATTTGAGTTTCTAGCATTGAAACCCGCAGTTTTACATTCATGCAGCCATCACATTCTCCCTTGCAAGTGCCAAGTGATGGCACTGCAGGGAAAGCGAGCACCATCTGTCTCCACTGCATGTGCTTTCCATGTGGTGCTTTACAGCGGGAAGGAAGAGTGGTCTTTGCAGGAGGCTGCTGCTCTTGCCACTGCCTCTGCACCTCCTCTCCTGGCCTGGGGGAGCACAGGCACAGCTCTGACTGGCACAGCAAAGTCTCCACCTGTGCCAGGCCAAGGGCAGGTGCACAATAACTCCCCACTACACAACCGAGTGCCGAGAACTAAAGTGATTTCCTGCATCATCACATATCCCCACATCCACAGTACTGGCTCCTGGGGCTACTGGCAAATGCACAAACTGTTCCCTGATTTTTTTTGGAAATAATCTATATTTTTTTGCACAAGTAAGAATTTTCAAAAAAATGTAGCAAATTGGGAGGGGAAAAGGGACAGGTAAGTTTTATAGTTCAGCTCAAACCTAGCTTGAATCTCCTTAAACCATTGCTACTATAGTAACAATCTCCAGCAGAATTTACCTGTTCCAAATAGATATTAAAAGTAAATGTTTGGATATCATATATTCTGCATAAAAATTATTTCTAATTATGACTACTTCCTTTCACTCCTTTTTCCGTACCTTTTTTAACAGTTTGATTCAAACTACAAAACATTATGGAAGACTTTTGAATTAAAATTACATTATCTTATCAGGCACTGTTACTGAGCCTTATATGATACAAGCTATTGGGGATATTTAATTTATTTAAGCTATGATTTCCCTAATGATACAAATAGGTTAATCCACTGTTGTCTATTTTGAAAAGTTTCATATTGGATTTCAAAATGAGTCTACAAAATCCTGATTAAAAGAAAATGCTTAAGCATACATTCAACCTTAAGCATGTGATTCCATTGAAATGAATGGTTCTGCTTAGGTATTCAAAGGTAAGTATGTGCTTACTGCTTTGTTGAGTTGGGGCCTCAGACATTTCCAGAGATTTTAATATCACATTTGCAAACCAGATGGTAGTGCCTTAGTTTAGTAACAATGGAGCAAAGTGTCCTTCGTTTATACTTTAATCTCAGAAAATGAGATCAAGACATTTTCAGCAACTAGTTGATTGATACTATGTGAAAGCTGAACAACCTTGTTAATTAGGCAGTCCTGCTGGAGTGTCTGAAGTGCACGGCAAACCATAATTAAAATATACCATTACAGTGATCTGTGGAGGCAACCTGCTTTAACCCTCCCTGAAGAACTGGCTTTCCTGAAGGTGCACTGCGGCATTAGAGGGACAGACAAAAGAGCGCTGCCATGTGATCCAGCTACAGAGGTTAGCAGCTTTCAGTTTCATAAAAGGATTAATCAGACTGGAAAACCCAGGACAAAAACTGGCTCTCTCCAGCTAAAGATCTGAGTATTCAGTAGCTACATTCCATTTTATTTGTTTGGATTCCCAGTTCACAAACACAAACAAAAAAAGTAACTTTGTGGACTCCACAAGGCTCCCACTAAAGCCTCGTCAAGAGATCCTTTTTGTCACAGCAGAAAGACATGGATGGCTGATTAAAGTTTCTCATCTGCACTGGGCCTCGGCAATGAATATTCAAGAGGTGCTTACCTTACCAAGGGGACAAAACCTTCAAGGAAATTGGAAGGGGGAAAGGAAAGGGAAGAGGGTCAAGTTCATACAATAACTTATCTTATAGATGCTGAATTGGTTGAGACCATCCTGAAATTGCTTCATTACCACTGCAGTGAGAACTGCAACAGGAAACTTCAGCAAACCAACTTCTTAAGATAAGTTTTCCACAGCTACTTAGTAACTTGCTTGGTTTGCAGATCACATTCTGAATTTTCAACTCGCTCAGCAAGCTTAGAACAAAACTCACAGATGGATGCACTATTTTGATGCAATTAACTGTATATTTAGATATACTTGTATACTTCTGGACTCTGTATAGAAATGTTTAGTTTAAAATAACATTGAAACAATTGATATTTCCACAGTTTTAATTACTGTTGAAATTTGTATCCACTTTCTGAGCTTTGGAGGCTGATTTTGGCTTAGATGTTTGTTTTGTCTTTTTTCAGAGACACTGTGCAATCGAAAATATCCTTCCCAGAGATGGCAAAATGTGATGTAAAAAAAAAATCTCAGTCAAAACTCTGAATACTGGATAAGCCAGAAAGTGTTAAAAAGCTGGAATTGCATATAATAAACCCCCTATATGTTGCTAAGTTTAACTCAGAAAATCTTTCTCTACAGCAATATCAGTCTCCCTGTAGATAATATTGTTTCTAATTCATTACATAGCAGCATTCAAAACACAGTTTATTTCAAAAACTGCAAAAGCAAAACAGTGGAAGCATGTTAAAACCCTATTATTTATTTAAAAGTGGTAAAGAATGTGTCTTAAGTTATACAAAATTACCATATTTTTATTGGTTTTGAGCTCTGGGAGGAAATGTGTATGCAATTATAGTATGTCTTCTGCATCTGTCTGCTGAGTTTATAGTAAGAATAAATCGTGGTTAATCATGTACAGTCTTGTATTTGCTCATAACCACAACAGTGATATGTATGCATGGAGCATCCTGCTGTTTGTTATTGGATTTTTCCTAATTCATATAGTATTTCATGTTTTGCTACTGACAACATAAAGCTTTCAGTCTTGCATATATTAAATACAATCACATTATTAAAGTGACCAAAGTTCCCAAACCTTGCTGATTATCATAATGTACATACAGATCAATGTATTTGCACAGCTTTGGGGGTGGGGGTGTGTGTGTGTGTTTGTGTGTTACGTAAATAGTAATGAATATTAGGCATGCCTGCTGATAATACAGCCCAAAATAGGAAAGAATTTTCTTATTTACAGTTTGACATTTGTGGGTTTTTCCTCTCAATTTTCAAGTGCAGATTTTTGGAATTAACCTTACGTTCAGTGAGGAAAATTCCCTTAGGCACTGTCTGTTCTCAGGCTGACTCACCTTTGTGGTTAATTTTTTCCCCCATGCCCATACCTTTCCAATATCTCTGATAGTTTTAGTCTGAACAGTTGAAATGCCTGCCTTTTTAAAAATCAAAACTAAAAGGCAAAATTTAAATTCCCTGCTTATAAAATTATTACATTAAATGTTGCCTTTCCAGTACTAAACCACAGCAGATGTGGTATTCTTTGAATCCAGACTACATGAAGAGCCAGGCCACCCACCAGGTGAGAGCTCCTCTAGCTCTTGGGTAGGTAGTGGGAAGGACATGGCAACCTTTCCATGATCTGAGATGAGGAGATCCTAGTTTTAATTATTCATTACTTGGATATATCCTGGGAGATTAGTACTCGTGACTATACCTCCTCACAGAGCTGTCTAGACAGAATGTATCACTATCACTAACACTGTTCTGCTACATCAAAAAGACCAATAATAATGGAATTATAGATCTGACTTGATGCACATTTTGATTTTCTGGCTTGGAGATGGTATATACAGAATAACAGTACTCAGGACTCTGGGCCTAAACCCACAAGACCAGAGGGGAGGCATGAGATCCACTCCGTTTCAGAGGCACTTTCCTGTGTCTATGGATACACTCAAAATACAAACCCCCTCATTGCACAGAAATACCAGATGCAGAGAAAACAGTTTTCTACTGACTGAATTTGCACTTCTCAATTTTTTTTTTTTAGGATATATTTAGATTAAGAATTAATATTCCAATTGGTTGATTTGCAGGGAGTTCTGCATGGTATTTAGATGCTAATTACTGCACAATTAGAGGGCTAAGGTCAGACACATCTTCCAGTAATGGAGCAGGGAAATTTACAGTGTTAAAATATCAAAATTATCCACAAATACAGATATGAGAAGGTTTTTAAAAAGATTACCACACAGGAGTTTCTGCAGTTCAGAGGCCAAACTTTGCTCTGGTTAATTATACTTAAGTCAAAGGGAGCAAGATTTGACCGTAACGACTACCAAGCAGAGCAATGCACGTTACATGTTTCCTCACACTGAGAGCCAGCAGGCACACATTTGGGTTTTGGCACTTACACTGTCTCTCGCTCCCTTCTCTGGCCAAACACCACATGTGCCCATTCAAAATGTTTCACTACCACACGCTAGACCTGCATGTTCCTTACTGAAACATTCAAGGAGAAATTACTGTGTAACTCCAGTTAATAGCATATCTATCATGTCTTACGTTCTGCTCTGAAATCTGGATGGAGGAGAAGAATTTCTACGTTAAGGAATGCTGGCATCAGAAGGCAAACCAACCATAAAGCATTCAAGACCTGGGTGCACAGGCAGGGCACAATCTGTTTTATTACCACCACACCGTATGATCAGAACCTTTGTAAAGGCAGGCTACTCGAAATGCACAGATTTTTGTTCTTCACAAAGAGGTAACTCAAGTTCTTTCCTAGTTTGAAACATCTAAAACCTGTCCTCCTCTAGGAACAGGGGTTTTATTTTCTTCCCACTAATAGGCTAGCCCCAAGGTGCTACTATTTTGCATTCAATGCTGCTGAAATTATATCTAAACTGGAAAGCCAATGAAATTATATTGGAAGAAATACAATTTTTGTTTTTGTCTTTAGCCAGGAAAGCAGTGTCTGAATGGAAAATAACTAATAAGACCTGTGGAAGGGAAGGTGGTCCCATGCCCACTGCTTCTCACTGAATCTCTTTATGGGCACAGGCAGCAGCAGCTGGCTCAGGTCTGGTGCCAGAGTTGCTGCTGCTGCCACCCCAGTTTTGTGAGTATGTGTGAGAGAGGAACCAAGGTCTGGGGAATCTTCCTTCAGCCCAAGTGATGAAGGGCCCTTGTCCTGAAAGACAGGATTAGCTTCGCTGCTCAAATGAATGGTGTCCTGTTCTATTCAGCTGTGACCAGAGCAACATTCATCAGCAACTGCAAAACACCTTCTTTGTCCTTCTAGGGAAGGAAACAATCAGACTAAGTGGAACTTTTCCCTAGTAACTAAGGCAATGTACAACTTGGGAAATCAAAGCAAAGTTACACTATTTTTTGTTCTCCAATATCCCCTTTTGCAGAGGAATAAGAACATTTCCGTTTCCATAAAACTTATTAAAAAAAAAATCAGCTGGAAAGTAATTTTTTCTTTTCCTTTAACAAAACCAAGAATATAAAGCTACTGGTCTGACCAGGTGGGATTGCTATTCAGTAATGAGACTCGAAAAGGAGCAGCCTCAGTAACAGAAAAGCCAGACTAAAGTTTTCTGAAACTCATGACTCGTTGAAACTTTTGAAAGCACATGATCATGATTACATACCTGTAAGCAACAATAGCTCTTTTGATTCACTCTAACTCACCATGAACCAGTTTGTTTTCATGAGCAATCTTCTCTTCTGAACAGATACTGTGCAAAATTATTCTTGTGGAAGCAACTGAAACCCAACAACTGTTGACATATTCACACAGACCTGATGACAAAAAGAAACACACTGGCTGTTGCTCAGCTTGATGCAGGTATCGCTCGCTGTGACAGGTTTCCCACTGCCTTTCTTAGATATAAGGACATCTAAGTCAGACAGGAAGCCTCAACCTACTGCTCTTTAGCTCAATCTGTGTCAAGACAACACTGGGCCAAACCGAGGAAGTAAGAGGAAGTGTTATCAGCAACCCTTGGATGTCACGCTCTCTAACGACATACCAAAATCAAAGAGCAGCAAACACACTCCCCCTCACTCTGCCCCTGCCCATTTGCTGTCTCTCCTGCCAGCCTCCTCTCTTCCCTGCTTCTGGTACCCAGATCTCTTCCCCTGGGCTTTGCTCCTGCAAGTGGACGGTAAATTTTCACCTTCTGCCTACGAGCTCTGCCATAGGAGATTCCTGTGTCATGTGGCTCCTCTTCTGCCCTTTTTGACCCTTCTCTGAATTTCATATGAAATTACCGAGGGTAGTTCCTTCATTTTGCCATGGAATGTCACTCTTTCCAGCTCAGTGCTCTCCACACTGCAGGCTGGCTGCACTTGGGCCAGCTCTAGTCTCGAGGCTTCCTACCAATGTCAGCACAATGCTGAGCTACCATCACCAGCCTTAGAATAAAGCCAGTTTCTCTGGGCTTCGAGGTCTGCTTTGACCTTTCAGAGTGGAGCTGGGCTGCAACTGGCCAGCATGGGGAGTGTTGTGGCACACCCCCAGGCTCACAGTTCCTTGTGGAGGAGCTCAAGGAGTTTCATGAAATAGCACAGAATTGCCTGAGCTGGCCCCATCACTCCCACTTGTTCCAGCTTTAAAAATGAAGACTGATGTCTTGGTTCTGGGGAATGACAGAACTAAAAGTCCAGCAGAGTCTCAATGCCTGCTAAGAATAAATGTTTCACTAACGGAAATATTTTTCCCTCTTGATCTCCCATAACATGGCTGCTCTGTGGCAGTCAGGAGTATGATGAGCTCAGGGCATAAGAGTCCTTTTAAAATCAACACTTATCCACCAAAATTGGGGCTGCTAGGTGTTATATTGGACACAGGAGCCATTTTTAATGTATAGCCCATGACAAACCTGATTTACAGATTAAAATAACAATATTATGGCATTTATAGGATGTGTAAATTTAAAGCTGAACTGTAGTAGCCATAAAATGTCGAATGCTTTTGTTACAGCTGTGACTAGAAGCAAAACAATACAGCAGCAAAGCTTTGCAATTAATAATCTCCAAGTATAACACTCTCAAAAAATCAGGGTCCCTTTCAGAGTGCGTTACCAGGTGACATGAACACTGCATTGTGTCATGTCACATCAGGCTTCCTTCAGGCAATAGCTCAGAGCTGACATAAACAGATGCAAAAGACAAACCTGAGAATATTTGGTAATATGGATTCAAAGAAAGACCGCATGGCCTTATTATTCAGTTCTAACTATTGTTCTGTATTGCATATTTATCACAAGGCTTTCACTTTCCTTCAGCCTGATGCACAGAAAAAAATGGTCACTAAGAAATCTAGTCCTTAAGGGTGTGTATACTACAGTATTTCTAGAGTTTTTGAACCAGAACTCATCCTGTGCTCACGCACATTGGTAGTTAGGCTCCAAGAAACCAGTTACAGACCCTTAAGTTCTAGGACAGCCTGCTCTGCCCTTGCCCTGCAAGCAGACACTCCAGACGGCTTCCCTGTGCTACAGCAGCAGGTTCTGGTGCTGAGGAACCAGGGAGGGCTGTGGAGCTGCACAAAGGGTCAGGGAGGGTTCTTTACCTACTGATGGAGAAAACAACAGGGCTACATCCTTTTGTACTACAAGAAATGTGGGAGTCAATACTACAAACACATAGTTTACAAGACATATTTTAAAATACATGCATTTTTAATGAAATACTTTCTTCAGGCAGGCAAACCAGGGCATTTTGCAGTGCCAGTTCTCACTCTAGCATGACGGAAGGTTCTCAATTTGCTTCCAATAATGGGTATTGCTGGGTCAATAATTCCCATTCTGGTCTGAACAAATTCACACTGGAAAACCCAACACTTGAAAAATGCAAAGGGTCAGCTGACAGAACAGACCCATGATATGGGATCTCAGCCAGGGATAGGTTTTAGTTCCCATTGCCTGCTCCTGTATTTAGAAACCACTTATAATTCTGCATGCACCCTGGTCCATGCCAGGTTTGTGAAATTAATGATAAAGCTGGGTGCTGCTGAAAATAAAAATCCCCAGAAGAAATTCTCAGAAAAATGTGCAAATTGATTTCAGTTAATTGTGGCTGCTATGATGACTATTTAATTTGCAGCATCTTTTGATTGTATATGGTGAGGAATAGCAGTAGCACCACGCTACTAAGGAATAGCTAGTCAGAGAATACAACAATCTGCCATTTCACACCAAGTAATTAAGTATTTTGCTCACCTTGCTCACCTGAGCATGGCGTTTATGCAAAAATCACCCTTGTTCCTAAACCCTCCTCAACAGAATGCATAGATCACCATCCCCATTTTGCAATTAGGAACCCTGAAGCCCAGGTTTAAACATCGCTGAGATAGCAGAGATGAGAATAATTGTGGTCATGGTCTCACACAATTTCCACCCAAGTCAGAAAAGTGAGAGCTCTGTTGTGAAGTTCCTGCCCTGCAAAAATCAATAGCTAAACTCCCTCCTTACCCCTGTTCCTATTCACTGAACCATAATAATGACAAGAGAGCTATTTGCATGTTTAAAGAAGCAGAACTGAATGCATATAGACTCTTTATAATTAGTTTCGCAGTGGCTGACTATAAAAACACGTAATTTAGGTTCAAATAATATATACTTTTAAAAAATCCTTAAACGCACCTTCACCTGTTTTCTGGCGCTGAAACCATAAAAACCAGCATGGTGTGGCTGAAAAGTGTTCAGGGCACAGAAGTAGAATGCTGGGCTTTGGAAGAACATATTGTGAGTGTGAAAGCTGTATAATCAATTAGCATCCTACTGGAAACCTGACAGCCTGTCGTGACCCATTAGGAGGTATCCTGTGCTCTCAATAGCTGTGGCTATAGGGACCATTTACACAGATACCAGGTAAGCCTCTACAAAGGAATATGGTAAGGTCAGCTCTTTGTTTTACTTCTAAGTGCTTTTCCAAGATGATTTTCTCTCTGGTGGAATGAGCATTGCACTGCAGCTAAAAATGGCAACACTGTATTTCAGGTAAGTGGGTTGAAAAGTCATTCTCAATGGGAAATGAACTCATGACCTTTTCAACGAAAGGTAAGCTCAAGTCGTAAAAGTTTGCATGTAAGATGCACTAAATATATCGTTGAGTAATAGCTCAAGAGGGCAATAACAACATAGCCTGCCTAACAGCTCAAGCTAATGCAAACATAATGTGCCATGTAAGAAGAGATTAATCAAGTTTTCCTACAGGGAAACTGACAGCCTGTCGTGACCCATTAGGAGGTATTCTGTGCTCTCAGTATCTGTGGCTACAGGGACCATTTATGAACTGACAAATTTGGGTGACTGATAATACCACACCAGGACAGAAATAAAGTCTGAGATGGGTGTCACCTTTCTGGTCCTTTCCAGCACTCTGCTTATAGACATTTTCCCTTTCATTCATACTCTTTAAGGTATGTACAGTGTGCACACATACACGTATCTTGTGTTATCTACAACAGAGTGTGTTAACTGTGCAGTTAAAGCAGAAACCTTTCCTAGTTCCCAGAGCCATGGCTTCTTGGTTACAATCAGGGGCTCAGAGGCTCAGTTTTCAGCAAGGAACCACAGTTAAAACTGGTAAGTATGCTCAAACCATATCTGATTCCCTTCACAAAAACAGAGAAAACAACACAGTTCAGATTATAATTTAATGTCAGAGATGAGTAAATAAGATTTAACGGCAATATCAGCATTCTTTGATGAGGGCAACCTCAAGTCGCTGGCTCATCTCTTCTGTAAATTGGAATCCACTCTGCCTAGACTCCATTTGGCATTCTGCTGTGCATTAGTCAGTTAATGCAGTGCTTATACCAGCTATACTTAATGAGGCAGCAGGCGTGCCTTCCTTTTCAAGCAAAAGCTTATCTACATGTCTATAGCTGATTTCGTAAGTGAGGCAGCAGATCCTCAGGCCCTGTTTGCTTTCATCTGAATGTTTGAAAACATTGTGTCCTGCAGTGGAAGGTAAAATATTGCTTCATAAAAGCCAGGCTGCCATGTGTGCTGTGGTCTTTTCTTTTTAAAAAACACCACCACAAATCCCCACCCCTCTCCCGCCTTCCAGAGAATAATAGTTTTAGAGTAATAGTTTCAGACATCTTGGTTCTTTCTCTGCTGTGTTTATGAAGGCAGTGTTTTATCTCCTTGTGCATATCACATCGTGATTACTTTATTAGGGATTTACTGGATTAAGTAGCTAAGTGAACACTAAAAATTTTAAGCACAGGTTCACCTAGAGATGTTCTAACGTAAAGGATGTCTCACTGAATTGGAATCTCTTGAGCTAATTGATTTAATGGCTCTACAGAACTCCAGTCCATCAGAAAATACTGGGAGTCTAACTCATAACCCCCTGCCATTGCAGCCTTTTACCCTATTGCAAGGCCAATGTCAAATGCTGTGAGATCAGAATGAGAGCCTCACATCTTTAATTCCATAGGATTGATTACAAGGTGTATTGTTAAGGTGGGGTGGGATCTATAAGTCGGTCTCTAAGGCCCATCAAACTTCCATTACCTTTTTTATCCCAAAGACACCACAAATTATCTTTTGATTAAAAGCCAACATCACCCACTCAACTAGAAATGCTGGCAATGTAGGTGCATTATTACAGTATATTTGTCTTGATTTTTCCTAACAGAAACTGTGTAAACTGGTCTTAATGTAACAAACCACATATGAGACTGCTTAGGGTACAGGCATCTCCAACAGTAGTGTTGTGGCAGCTTAGGGGGATATTTAGCAGAGGAACAAATTTCTGTCTGGGTTTGGAGCCTCTTTTGTGTTTACATCATATCTGGTTAGCTTGATATGAGCTTGGGTATATAGATCATGAATTACAGGCACACCTTCTACTGCTGATCAGAAATACTTCATTTTAGCAATGATGATTTCAAAATATTTTGAAGCTATACCTTACTGTTGGACATGACATTTGAAAGCAACATCCCCTACTGTCACTTAAAGCTGACTGCTAGAAAATAATTTCCTATTATATACATTCTTCTTTAATACAGTCACAAGTATGATGGTTGGAATAGTTTATTTTAATGGTAAGATGTTAAGCTCACTCTGTGATTATGTTACTAATGTGGGTATGACACAAAAATAGGGAAAAGTCAGTAAATGTTGCTATGAACTGAAACATTGATAAGTTGCACTGTTCCACCAAGCTATTCTTGCCATAAAATATTTTTAGAAGTCAAGATTCAAACAATTAACTGGTAGGTAGTTACAAGCAGCAAAATCTCAGAGAAAAGCAAATATTTACATTCCTATGTGCATAAAAGAAAGTTGCACAAGTGCAATCTGAAGCACAATAAAACTATGAGTTTCACTTACAGCATCAGAAGAGATAGCAGTATGAATAAAGTCAGGCATGACTGATGGGTTTGAAGTACTCCCCTACATCCTTATTTTATGTTTACCACCCCAAATCATGATTACAACAGATTTAAGGCCCACTAGTGTGCCACAAGTTTTCACAGTGTATCATGTACTTCCAAATTTAAATCTTGGATATCAGGCGTTAATGAATTAGAATTCTGAAGATTTCCTAACTGTTCCCTGTTACTTAAATCTGTACCACAACATTTAGCATAAGAATAGAGAATTATTAAATATTTACCATTCAACCATTCTTGTGTTTTCACTGTGCCCTTCTGAGAGGGATCTGGCTCCATCATTTCTGTAGCTCCCTCTCTGGGGAGGGTAAGACATTACACCCCTTCTGAGCATTCTCTTCTCCAGGTGAAAACAAACCTAGCTCCCCTCAGACGGGGCATGGTCCAGCCCCTGCCTATCAGTGGCTCCCCACTGGACTCTCTGCTGTCCTCAGGCACCCCAAAAACTAGCTGTGACATTCCAGACAGTCTGAGACAGTCTCAGAAATGCCAAGTAGAAGGGAAAGATCAGTTCCCTTGTCCTACTTGCTCTCCAGCCAGCTGCCCTCTCTCAGCGAGAGCATTACATTGCAACCTTAAGCCTACATGAGCAATATTTTCGGGCAGTTTATATTGATAGTGTTTTGTTTATATGGAAACCAAGAATTTTCTGTAATCATACATATTCCATCTATTATTCTGTTACCTCTGTTACCTATTCTGTTACCATTTTTTCCAGTAAGCTCTGACTATTGTGACACTTTTGCAGGACTATTTTGTGGGCAGTTCTTTCCCAATTCAACTAAAGCAATGTGAGGGGAAGCAGAGAAGATTGCAATATGCTAACATTTTAAATGTGCTTTTGAAGAGGCCTTTGGGCACAGATGTTCCATAAAACTGTATTTATTATTATAATAATCTGCCGAAGAATTCAACTGTTTATTCACGGGTCTGAATATTGAAGACTCCCTAAATCTAATGATTCTAAGTTTGCCCCACTTACTTCCCTTCCAACACTAATAAGAAATACAAATTTGGAAAATCTGTATATACCAATGCATTTTAGAGCACCACAGAATAAATATTGACTTACAGTATAAATGCTGCTAGAAGAAATCTTTCAGATGGAATCCCTTCAAAATACAGGGGATGTCAACAAAGCTTTTAAGGAAAAGACTCAAACCCACAACAGAGGTACAAGCTGAATTTAACACCAAACCCACCGAAGGACATTAACAGTAGATGCCTGTGAGTACTTGGGCTTGTAACAGAACTGACTCACATGGCCAGAGGACTCTGGTTCATCAGCTCTCCTTGAGGCACTGTGGAGATTCAGTTTGAACTCCACGTGACTTTTTGGACAATGTTATTTGGTTGTGATTTCCTGATATTATTTCGGAGTGGAGAACAATAATTTGAACATTAGAAATGTGAAGAAGTCCATAACAAAAGCATAAATGTCACAATTTTTTTTTTCTTAAACGATGTGGCAACTCCTTGCTCAAAGGACTTCAGAACTGGATTTCTAATCAAATCTGGGATGCAATGATTGAACAATTTTCTCTCAGTCAATGCAGATAGAAGAGATCGCAGAAGACTTAGAAAAAATGAGTTTAAAGATGTAACCTATTGTTATCTGGACCCACAACTATTTTGCCTGACTGTAATTATCTCTTCTGGTTTTGCCCCCTGGAAAACTGAGTGAAATCCAGAACCCTCCTGTCTTTGCTATATGGGTGCGACGGGAAGAGCTTCCTTGGAAAGCTTTCCTTTACGTGCTCGGCTCATCCCCAGCAATGAGCACTGGGAGGTCTCAGAGCACCTGGTTCCTGAAACAGATGTTTGCCACATGAAGTTGGGGGTTGCCTGCTGCAGATAAGGCTGAAAAACCCAAATCACAATAATTATTTACCTTTACTAGCCTCAACAGAGTTCAAACTGGTATCTATTTAATCATATCATATTTACTATTGTCAGAAGCAAGCTCTGAGGAGTCTCCAGAGGAAACTGCCTGTAGCTCTAAAAACCTTCTGAGCCTGTTCTTTTATATTATGTCATGTTCTCAGCCCTGTCTGAGAAATCCAGATTCTATATAACCACCCAGTAATGTAAATGTTTTATTCTTAGAGATATTAAATTCATATGCTATTTTAATTCAAAAAACATTGTATTTCACTGTGGAAAAGCACTAGTTGTTCCTCTGCTCATGAACTGTGCAGTCTGTAGGTTCACTGGGGAACTAAAATACTGCTGAAATCCTTTGCCTTTTCCTCCTCATTTTTGCAGAGAAATATAACTCAAAACTGTTAAATTTTCACTTTGCTATTTTAATAGTAAATGCTCTAATTTCCTAAACAATGCAAGAAGAAATATTTGAATTATTTGTTTGCAGATGAACATTACAGAGGAGGCTACTCTTGCAAATGGGAAAGGTTTCATGTCATCTTGTACCGAGACCCAACAATTCCCACACCTTGTGCTTCCAGGTTATGGTCCTCAATCTACTGTAATAAGATTCTCTGTAGAAACACTTGTGCTCCTTCCTTCATGTTTGGCTTTCCCAGCTTGGCCCATGTTTGGTTCTAACAGCTGGCAGTGGATTTCACAGAGCGTGTGCTCTCTCTGTGTCCTCAGAACCACTGAGGCCCCAGGGCTGTCCCAGCAAGGCTCTGAGCCTCGTGCTGCCTCGGCAGGCTGATCCATGCTGCAGGCAGAGGAAAACCCTTTAGAGGATTAGTGGGACTGCTGGCCCGCCGTGGCTCAGTCACCACCAGGACTAAAGGAAACAGCATGACGAACAACAAGTGTTACTCACACGTACAGCTGTCCTTGCTGCCATGTGTGCACATTCCGCAGGATAACCATGCACTTCAAGGATGAAGAGGCCAGAAAAATAAATGAAGTTAGTCCAGGCAGAGGTGTTCCTGGCGACAGTCTGTATTTTATGATAATAAAAGATGCAGAAGCCAGCAGTCCTCTCAACAGAGCACCAGCTGGCTCCATGTGTTACAATAATAAGCTCTGCTCTAAAAACCCGGGCTTCCATATCTTGTGTACCAAGTACAAAATCACTAATGGTCTACAAACTGCCTACAACCATAGCTGTGCTTCTGAGTTACCACACAATTTACTGATACACAAAGAAACAGTAGTTTTAAGTTCTGTCTGTTAGAGCAGGACAGTAGTGGCTCAAATCTCAAAAACTTCCACTCGACAACATTTTATATCCTTTAGTGAGAAAAACATGCCAGGAGTGGTTATGTAGTGTAAAATCATACTCAGCATAAGGTCTGATGCCACAGTAGATTAAGAGTGGGAGAGATGAAGAAGTAGTAAAAGTGGGTGCAATGACATGCATCTTTAGTTCTTCCAGCACATAAATTTATCATATTTTCCCTAAACCACTAATTGACTCGTTGTTCACCAGCCGTGGAGCCCATTTGCTTTGGGAACATCACCAGAGAAAGAAGGTGGCTCTTAAAGGATTTCCAAGTGTGAGTGAGCAATGGTTTCCAAGCACTCAGCAAAACAAAATAAACTTTTACCAGAACAGTTAGTTAAAGGCACCTCTTCCCCCAAACACTGGCCAAATTTAAGCTTTCTACCCCAACTGCTGTGGCTTTTTCATTGTTCAATAACAGTCCCACGCAATTTTTATAGTGGGAAAAATGTCCTTTATGCTTCAGCTCATTCTCAAAAGCAATGAACTATTTTTGCTTGAGCTTTATTAAAATTAATTTTTAAATGTAATAAAAAAAAAGTCACCCAGGACAGGAAACTTTTGCTTGAAAAATGAAAGATTCAAAAGATATAAGCAGCTGATCAAATAACCCCTGAGTGGAAACGGCATTGCTCTCAGAAGGTTGCTATTTAAACTGGCATGTGATTTTAAACACTTGAGTAATCCCTAAGAAACAAAAAAAATAAAAAAATCATGCGCTGCAAGTTACATATAAATACAAAATCTTGCTACCCTGGAACTGTGGACTGTAAACATAAGCCAAAACTGAGTAACTTCCACATTAATGCTCATAGTTACACACTCATTCAGGAGCTTGGAGTAGACACAACCTAATGCTGTTCTCAAATTGCTCCACTATTTCACAGAGTGCTGTGGTAATATATTCTGCTGTATACAGTGTGATGTTAATTTTTATGCCTTGCAGTAGAATGTGCAGTGAAGTTGAATTACAATTGCTGTGGGAATCATAACACTGGAAAACATGTCTAAATTTCAGCTTTAAGGCCGTGCTAACATATCTTTTACATTTAATTTCTGCCAGGAAGAAAAAAAAGAAAGAAAAAAAAAAAAAGAGAAAGGAACAACTGACTGTTGCTGACTTTGCCAGTGAAAAGAATGAAGATGCTCCAGTGTGGGTCATCTGGGGATCTCTGTCACATTCCCCTTGCTCTCATACCAAACACTGTCACAGAGACACCCCAATGAAGTGACACCTTCACAAGGCCTTATGCAAAAGGGGAGCAAGGATGGGAAGAATCTTCTAATCTTCACACATACCCTCAAGGTTGTTCTGGATTCGCAGTCCAGAAAAGAAATGATGTGAGGCAAAGTTATATCTATTAGTAATCAGGGACAACTCGAGGCCCCTTCATGGAAAAATCACAGCAGAGATGCACTTGAAACAAGGTGAAAAAAGGAGAGAGAGAAGCAAAGCTGACATTCCCACTGAAAAGAGCCTTTTTCATTCTTCATGTGATACACGAGCAAGGTGCAATAAAGACTCTTTACAGCCAAAATGTCATTTTGTTGACTAGTGACCTCCTGTCTTCTTTGCACTTTGGAAGTGATTTTAACTGGCTTTTGGATGCTCTTTTAGTTGCCTTTGCTTTTTTTCTTAGACTTAGCAAATGGCCTTGTTAAACCTGTCCTTTTCTTGGATTCCTGGGTATTTTAGTGGAGTATTACCAGGATCTGACCTCTTCTGAGAGTTTTCTAACTCTGGATGTTTCTATAATTTCTATATATAATATGTAAAATAGTTTGGTGCTTTTTTTCCTTATAAATATGAATGTCCATACACAGAGGAGAGCACCAAGGCTAAAATGGAAAAATCACTAGCTTAGAAAATGGAAGGTGATATCGTCCTCTTAGTACCTAAACCCAGCATTCCCAATTCATACTGGTGCCGTGAAAGATAGCGCCAAGAAGAGTAAGAAACAGAGGGGGACAGGTCACCAAATTTTCATCATTTGGACTCCATCTGTCTGAACCCTTTCATGACATTGTATTAGAACAGTACAAAATGGAAAGAGTTTATACGATTCTTGTGTTTCTTACCTGATGTCTCCTCACAGGAACATGACCAGTGCCATCAAGCAGTTGTGCCTGTGTAGACATGGATACGCAGGCACAGATGGTGTGTATGTCTGCTTTCCAAAAAACATCTGTGAATATCTTACAGCTCCTACAAATACATACATGTTTTTGGAGCCGGGTATTTTTTAAGTGCTTGCAATCTTTCATGTAAAAGTTTCTACCCTCTCCAAAAGACATATGTTGTCTTGAGAAAAAGGCATGTGTATTGGGGGTGGTCTGCCTCATAAAGAGCCACAGGGCTTGGGGCCAGCCAGCTCTTTTCAATTATCAGGTCCAGGTGGGAAGAGATCAGGTGGTTCTTACAAAGGCTGAGGGACTGCATGTGGAGTGGGAGGTTTCTCTGAAGTCTGTTTTGGTTGAGGGAAAAAAAGGGCTGAAATTAGATTTTACTAAGTTTGAAAATAATCTGACTCCTGAAGGTGTGGTGTTCAATGTTGTTGGGCTGGGGACTGCTCACAGGCTTTATGCTATGGGGACCTATATGTACCTCCAACAAGCCCATTAGACTTGTTTGCATTATTTCATAGTCCTGGCTACAGCAAACAAACAACAAAACACCTTTTCCCCCCCAAAAAAAACCAAACCCAAAGCAAAAGCACAAAGCAACCAACCCACCATGTATGTATTAAAAATTCTGGCTAATGTACATATGGCAGAAAAATAAGTAAGTAAGCAATCATCCAAAATGACTTTTGTGTTATAGATTGCTCTTGAATGAGGCCTAATGGTGGAAGCATCATTGCAAACTGTTTTCCATTGTCCGCATGCATTTATGATAACCATTTTCTCCAATTTCCTGTTCTTTTGCTGGCAGAAAGGGACAGATTCCCCCTCCTTTACACTAAGGCTTCCTCATGCTGCCTGGGCTGTGCTTCACGTGTGCTCAGTCCCTTCCTGGGAAGCTGAAAATAGGAGGTGGAATGATTATTGTTACACAATAACTATTTTTCCTTTACCTTTCCTGATGGGGGAAAAAAGGTACGAAACTACTGGCCACATCTGCAGTGCACCAATTAGAGATAGAGAGGACAGGTATTCAGTCCCCATGGATGGTTCAAGGTTAAAGAAAATTACCCACTTTTAGCAGATAACACAATCCTAACTATCTGCCTTAAACTGGGATTGACTGTACACTATCTGAGCTGATAGTAGGTACAATATTTCATCCAAAGACAGGCGTATTTGCCTTCTAGTTTTACCACTGTGTAATATTATTTTGTTGACCTTCATTCACACTGGCACAGGAATTGATGTAACATGAAGGGATATGACAGAAGGCAATCAAAAACACAAGAAGATATGAAAAGTCTAAAGAAGAAGTTATGTCCTCACGAACAGGACACCTACTATCTAGTCACATACAAAATTTTGAGTTGTGAAGAGCTACCAAAAGATACAAGGTAAATCAATATATATTCACTTTATTCAGAAAAATGATGGATAATGTAGCAAGCCAGCTTGATTTACCTTAATTTGCAAATCAATTTCCTACACTTAAAAAAAATAAAAAATCTCACAAATCAATTTCAGATCAAAATAGGCTGAAGCACAGGGAGAACTGCCAGCCCCACCAGAACAGTGGAAACCCCAGAGCTATGCCAGAGCAGTCCTGGGCACAGCCAGGGGCACCCAGTGCTGTGCCATGCTGTGCCACACCATGCACCTGCCGTGCTTGCTGCACACACTGCTCCATCTCAGTCTGAGCTCCTCAGATCCAGCACTAGCTGTGTGCTGGGTTAGTGCCCTGGGGAAAAGGTAGAGAAGCCCAAAGGCAGTACTAGCAATGTGCTTGTATTTAAATGACTGTTGCCTGCTAATTCACCTTTAGGAAGCCATGGATGCTGCCTGGCTCTGGGATGATGGTATTATGGAGTCTGCATACACGGATGAGTTGGAATTGCAAGATGTGAACTTTCTTCTCTTTATCACGCAAAGAAACGACTGCAATGCAGGCAGACCCAAACAAGAGGCAGTCCGCAGGCTGCCCTCATCTCTCCCGTCCAGCCCCACAAACCATTCCACTGCCAATTAGGTTCTCACAGCACTTTGTGGTGACCTCATGTGCCAAATGTCACATCTGGCCAGTGACACTGTCCAGGACAGCAGGGCTGGTGTGGCACAGCCGTTCTTGGGAAAGGGCAGCAGGCCAGGCGTGTCCCAAACCCTGCCTGTCACACCCCACCTGGGCCCGGGACACTTAAAGGGAACTGGTGGCTCCCCACAGCTCTCTGGAATCACTCAGCCCGTTCCTACAGCTCCTGTCTAGCTGGGTCTGCAGCTGAGACTGTTCTTGCTACTCCAGCCCTGTCTTTTTATTCTAATGTGGGGGCAGGGGAGAGCAGACTATTGATAGTTCTCTCTTGTGTGGTGCAGGCCAGCTGATCTATGTCAATTTTTTTGGTCAAAGCTATTTTAAGACACAAAATTAAAAGACTTGATACATGGAGCTCTGTGGGATTTTACACTTGGAAAACAATCTTCACAATGTCCTCGAATATGAACAGTACTTTTCTGTGGTGAGTCTGTATGGGAGCTACACAGAGTCTCATCTATCACAGTATTGTAGCAACAAAAGTAATTACTGCATAGTCTTTTAACCAACAAAGCCCTTGAAGGGCTTGTGAGTTAGGGTGCAGAAGGAAACATTTCAACAGACACGGAAAGTATTTCTTATGTGAGGATTTTAAAGGGAAAGCAGCTGTAAGAATGAAAATATTCAGGAAGAAGATCAGATCTGTTAAAATACTCAGATACTCTTCCGTGTCTATCCTCAGAGCAGCACTTTACAAAACACATGCAAACCAAACTGGAGTTCGTTGTCTCGTTTCACTCTTGGCTGGTCTTTTGGAGGACTAGGAGAATACAGCTGCAGAGTAGAACAGTTTAAAACCTGAGCTCTTGAAACAGACAAGGGTAATACTTCTCCATTTTAAAATTCAGATGGATTATTTCCACAGATGATTTGCAGATGTAACATTTCGCTATTTAAAGACTAGGGTTTTTTCCAACACATTTGGAAGAGCAGTAGAAAATCATGTTGGTGGCAGAACTTAAGCTGAAATTGTAGAGCTGTTCCATTAGTACCCATAGCACCCATCACATTTTTGCTCTTTGTTTCGGTCAAGGGTTTCCCTTTTTTTGTCTTTGCCTTTTCTCTATCTCACACTTGGCTCTTTTCTGCCTGTGTCCATAGCAGCACCCTCTTGTAGATTGCAATGATGCCGAGATGGACTACTGCCAGGGGAGGAACAGAATCAGTGAGCAACAGGCAATGCAGCTCAAGGCCGTCCTGGGTTTTTCCCCTCCAGCTCCAAACCCTTCTAGGCAGCAGTACCTGAACTGTTCTTTCAATTCTGATAATCTGGGTAAAGTGGGACTCATTCTGCTTTTAGTTTTACCTGATGTGTCAGGGGATGCCAATAAAAACCAGCTAACCAACGAAGGTTTACTGGAACATGTGCTAACAGGTACAGCATTCAATGCCTGACATTTGAGTTGCCTTCAAATGCTTCTAGGAGCATTTAAAAAAGAATGAAATCATTTGCTATTGTACATAGCAGAGAAGACACAATGTGCCAAGCAGTTGCTACATAGTAGAAGATTTAATCCTACTGTAAGACTCAAACAAGAGGTCACTGTGTAGACAAACGTGCAGAGAAAAAATACAAAGAAAACATGCTGCATTTCTAACTGTATGGACTCCATACATTACAACTTATAAAAATGGTTAAATATTGCTGGGTCAAAGCTTTGAAAAACCTGGGATGGCTAGAATAAGATTGCCCATGTGGCTGAGTTGAAGACTTTATATATCCATGGTGTGGTAATTTTGTCTAAAAGCACAAAAATATTTGGCAGATGGGGTAGATAAGAGGCGAATGGATGTTGAGGTCATTATTGGAAGATGGCAGGCAGAGATGCAAGGACTCAGAATCAAAGGCAAAAGCACAATTAATACAGAGGGAGTTTGTGGGACATGCCAGAAGCAGTATGTATGAAGAACTGTCGTACTTAGATGTAAGTACTAACACATTTGGGGGCGTGTGGGGTTTGAAAAATATCAGGACTAAAGGGATGGAGTGTGCTGTCACCCCAAGGAGTGGAACAGAGCCAAAGAAAGGATTATTTGAGGTGAAATAGCAAACAAAGCTTACTGACTGTGCCATTTATTTGCTTCACATATTCACTTCTAGTTACAGCCATCCATTCACAGCTGGCATGTTTCCACAGAAAAATTTGTGAATCTCACAGATTAATAATTAAACCCTTCCTTATTCAATCAATGCTGCATAATTACCAACATCCCACAAAAAAAAAAGAACCACCACCTTCACCTACTCATTCAAAACAAAACAAAACAACACCCCAACCCTCCAAAAACACCCAAAAGCCCAGAAAAAGAAATCTTGACTGTGACTCATCCCATAAAGTTTAACTGAGTGGAAGTCTCAGAAGGCATGAAACAAATACCCACAGACAAAAGTAGCTTACCAAAACCTCTTCAAATATAGTTCTTATTGCTGCAAAATCTCTCCCATTTGATAACCTGTGACAATTAGTCCTGAGAATCAAAAATTATCTCAGCTGTCATAATATATCATGAAGAGAAAAAAATCGTATCTTGGGTAGCTGAATCTTGGATCGATAGTTGGAGAACCCAGTGAAGGCTTAAGTGAGGACCACATGAAGTGTGTGCTGTACCTACATACAGAAAAGAGGTTTTTTTCCTCTGAAATATCCAGTTTAATATACAAAAGAGTGAGTACAGAGAGAAAAAAAAGCAGTTATCCATACAAAGAGTTCTTTAAATTTTTATGGATGGAAAATTGAAATCTACAGACATTAAAGTCTAAACCTGATAATCACACAGTTCAGACTTGGAACTTTTTCAAGGTTATCAGTTAACCACAAGCCACTTATCAACCATGGACTCAGCTCGTTTCTTGCTTAGTCCCAAATTGCTATTTTAGCCACTGCCTGTGTAATGCTGCAAAAGCAACAGCAAATTTGCTTTTAATTGCTAAAAACTTTGACATTTCTGCAGGAAATGGGTAGCCCTTTAAAAAAAAAGAAAGGTATGAATAAATTTGCAACTAAGCTATGCTCTCACAGAAACCAAACTTATAAAATTATGTGACCAAAGGCTGAAAATAATGATTGAGAGAAAAATTGTCAAGTTGCTATGGTAACTATTAGAGATTCAGACAGGCTGTTGATATGAGATCTTATTAAATATGTCAAACCAAACATTTTATTTATAATTTAAAACTCCAACGTTGACACTTTACAGTTAACAGAAAATAAAAAGAAATTCAAGATGTAACTTAATAAAGATTTGAGAGTTAAGGCTGAGACAACACTTTCATTCTACTTTGTCACTTCACACATTTTAAAACACCTTCAAAAATCCTTTTATGCTAAAATTTTCCATGCTTGGCCATAGCCTGAAGAAAGGCAGAAGCAAAACCATTTGGCTTCTTTTGAATTAACTTCTTTGCGAGGGGGAGAGATGGGAACGTCTTGATTTTTAGTCCCTGACAGAATCACTGTGGTGTTCAAAGATCTCACTGTGATTGTGCACTATATAATGCTGTCCTTACCTGGAATAAGTTACAGCTGCTCCATTGTTCTTGCCTCAGTGAATCTAGCTAAC
The DNA here is from genome assembly GCA_035222235.1 of Margarornis squamiger. Lineage (NCBI taxonomy): Eukaryota > Metazoa > Chordata > Aves > Passeriformes > Furnariidae > Margarornis > Margarornis squamiger. The sequence goes on from JAWWTY010000016.1 coordinate 11,534,680, forward strand.
TTTACAGACGAAACACCAGAAACTTTCCCAGAAAATGACACTTCTTTAAGATCCCAGTTCTGCAAAGCACTGACAATACTCACCAGGATTACTCATGTGCTTGGAACTGGGCAGGAGGTTAGTCCACAGTGCAGTCTAATTTATTCTGTGATGCTATTGCAATCTGAAGAAGAACATTAGCACATTCATGTTGAGTTACAGGAGCCAAGACCCTTCCTTGCTTGTGGCCATGATGGAATGGGCAGAACTGTGGGTCCTGTGACTTGACTAAGAGCCTGCTGAAAGATCCCAGTCCCACACAGCTCTGCTGACAGGTGGCCTCTGAGACTATATACACTCTATAACCTGCCAGCCTTGTAATCCTGACCCATCTTTGGGCATCTTCATCCCCAGAATGACACTTTTACCTTGGCTGTGAGAGTGGACGTGAGTTTTAAGGTCTGCGGCTACTCACAAATACCAGCTGACATTGGAGCCTATCTTGTGGCCAACTCACCATGTGCTGCAAGCAGTCAGATGTGCATGGGTGGCTTCTTCATGGAGCCCTGGGTGCTGCCATGGTCATCAAAGACCAATTTTATGGATAATTGAAGTTTCAGAAGGTGCTGACCCTTTCCCTCAAAGAGTGGAGTAAGAACTAGTCCCGCACAGTCGGCTGGGTCGTTGTGTAACCCTGCAGAGGGGCTGTAATGCACACTCCCAGCCAGGCAGAACCTGCCATCACTTGAGAATGACCACGTGCTCTGCAGATTTCTGCACTTGTCAGGAGACAATGCTGAAAGGGCACCGATCTATTAATAAAATTACTTTTTCCTGTAGAGAAATCCTGGAACATAGTGATACTGTGCAGACCCACAGCTAACTTGTTGGGTGATACATACCTAAATATAATGATAAATTAGCTGTTTCTATCTTACGTTCCAAAATATTATCTGTAATTTTATTGGTTTTATCTATGTGAATTATATTTTTTTCAAGCAAGATGCATTAGTATAGAGCTTGGATTTCTGTTTAGTGGAATGTGCATTTTTCAAATGTCAAACTGTACTTTGCTTTGAGCCTCTGAGTGGGCCTTATGTGACAGTGTTTCCACAGGCAAGGCTAACTCTAGCGATTTCCACCTCCCCCTCTCCTGAACCACCACGCAGTCATGACCTTGGTGTTGCCATTTCCACCTCTTCAGAAATTCTACACATACATTTGCTTGTGGTGTCACCCAGTAGCTTGAGTTTTAAATAAAAAATGCACTGAAAAACTTCTCATGTGGAAACCTCTTCTAACCATCACGACATTTCAGGTTTCCTCACGGAACAAAGTACACAAAAACTGGGCTCCCCAAACCAATCCATGTTTTCCTTGATGACCGTTTTAAATATAGTCATTAATTCCTTATCAAGTTAAAATTCAGCAATTGCATATTGCTTGCACAGTTTCTGGTTACTGTTTACTGTATTCACATAGCAGGATAACACACTCCTTTATTCATACAATTATTTTCAGGTGCTGTTACATCACTACCAATCAAATAGCCTACATTTAATATTTCTAATTAGCTTATTTAGCAATCATGATGGAAACACAGGAATACATTTAGTGGTGTCCTCTCAAATATCCTTAAAAATGAGGAATGTCACTAGGGGCTTGTCCTGATGTGGGTGTTTTTCCAGCCCAGTCAGTATGCATCACTTTAATGTGCCTGTGATCATAGCCCCATTGTGCCTGCCAATCCCAATTAACAGGATCACCCATCCTAGGGCGGCATTTATTGCTGCACGTGCAGCTTCCTGGGACACGAAGCAGTAGTCCTGCAGTGCACAGGCCCCTGCAAAGCCATGCCTCTGGGAACTGCACTCAGCTTTGCTCAGCTGTGAAACCTCTCTGTTGCAAGATCTGTTCCTGTCACATACTTTCCTTACGGCAGGCTGAATATTTCCCTTTTCTTGAAGCCTCCAATATAATCAGTGATGTCTTGATAAACAGAAATATATTCTGGACATAGCCTTGCTGTTAATCTTGAAGTTACCATTCAGCCTTGAAAACTAGGGCAGGTTTGCTTATCACTGAAAACATTTGGTTTGCACTGGCACAATGAGTTATTACATCTGAAAATCAAATGGCATCAGGCTTTTTTTGCTCAAAATTGATGTGTGTGTCATATTACACTTTGCAGCACACGGCTAGTGTTGAGCCATCTATGTTGTATCTCACACATACAACGTAATTCATATGTGAGGTGCCTATTTGGCACAGCACCAGCCTTTTCTGCCAGCATCAAGCAATATTGCTTTTGGTGAGTAGGGGACAAGTAAGTCACTTTTATCATACAAGACCTCTTTTTGGCGAAAAGACAGCACCAAGAATTTCAGCAGCAACAACCAAAAGGCTGTGCACAGTGCAAAGATATGCAATATCTTTTTGCATCTCCAGGGACTTTCCCTAGATTCTGTGGCAGACAGAGTGCAAAGGGATTGCTTGTAGCTCTTTTGTTCCTTCATCTCTTCTCACCAATTTTCATTTAGAATCAAACACTTTTGCTGGAGGCAAAGGCTATATTTTCTGGCTGCATGTCCTAGAATTTCTGTAAATTGTTCCTGCACATGTCTGCAGCTGACATAGAAAATATGCAAACTCTTCTCCTGATTTATACTTTATGCTCTGCATGGAGTCTGTATAATTGTGGAAAAAAAAAAAAGGCAAAAAAATGAGTTTTTCCTTGAATTTCAGAAAGTAATGTACACTGCTTGAAAAAGATTCCACATCATCTTACTCCTGCCCCCATTGGAACCCTTTGTTTCCAGTGTGTTTCTTGTAAAAAAAATTTTGAAAAAAACCAGAACTTTTTTCAACATTCCTAGTTATGAATCTTAGCATTAGAGAAGACTTCCTGTTCCTAGCACTGTGGTAACAGAGAAAAGTTAAGAAATAAATTTAGGAAATTCGTTAAAGGCCACTTTTCCAAATGGACTTGCAACCAAACTTTTAACTACAAAACCCTGGGCCAAATTATCAAAAGACTTCACCTCCCATTTGGCACACGATTAAGGACAGCCTTTTCAAAGCATTTAGCCACTTGAAGTTCTCAGTGTGACACCACTGCCCACATTTCCAAACTTTCCACTCGTTTAAGGGCCTAGAAGTGAGCTGAACTCCTTTGAAAACAGTTATTGGTTTTGGACACTTCAAAACTATATTGTATTGAATGCAGTCCAGAGACTACACTACTCTAAGTATTTATAATTACTTGATAAAATACAAGCATTTCCTTCAATTTCTCCATGAATAGTTTTTCTGCATTCCTCAAAAAACTTCTGAATCTATAAGCAGAAAGTTTTCTTTCTCTTCTCTTCAGAGTTCTTATTCAAAAGCTGAGATAAAACGGCCCTTGCTGGTTTACTGATAAGTTGAGTAACTTCCACCCTTTCTCTTCCAGATTCATAACCCCCCTAAGATTAGCTTTCTTCACAAACAGTAAATTCCTTTATTTCCTTATAAAGACTTTGATACAACACTTCAGTTAGGAACAATTTTTATCACTAAAATTGCACTCATTAGAAGTTAAAGATACTGAATGAAATAGAGCAACGTCAGATCAAAGTAGCCCACTCTTAACTACATAAAAACAAATTAAAGCAACTAATAAGAAACAGGCTAAACACATCAAGGACCTAAATGATTAACTTACATTTAGCAATTATTTTGACAGCTTACTAAAGCACGACTGCATAATACTGACCAGCTTTTTCTAAATTAAAGCTTATTATATTTACATGAAAAAAGAAATGATGGTTTAGTTATTTAGCAAGATCTTCCTTACCAGCAAAGAAAAAGCAGCATTCTTATCAGAAATAAATTGACCATGACAAAACATGACTCTCTAAATTATGCTTTCTGCATATTAGTACAGTGATACTATTGATTCCATAGTAACAAACTGCAGTAAAAGTAATTGCATTTTACTGTGATCACAACCCCAAATATTTAGGGTTTGACTACATGCACTATTAATCCATTTATAATTAGTGAGACTACACTATGCTTTCTATTTCACCATGATTTATCTCTGCTATCAGGGAGCTTTTGGCAGGTAAGCTTATTATTACTACTTTTATCTGTAAAAGTTTCATTAATAATTTTCCCATTCCTGATCTGGTTTCAGTTATTAAAAAGTCAATGGGAGATGAAGGGAAAGTTTCAAAGTACAGCAATACAAGACCAGAGTGAATTTCAAAGAATAAGTAGTGAGGATTGAGCCACCTATAAGAAGAGTGCTAAGGAAGCATAGAATTATTTAGGTTGGAACAGACCTTTAAGATCATAAAGTCCAACTGTTAACCCAGCACTGCCAAATCCACCACTAGACCATGTCCCCAAGTGCCACATCCACACAGTGAACAGTACCCCATCCAAGCCACGAGCAGCCAGGTTCTCCAAAAGAATGTTCATTCCTCATCCTTGGCACTAGAGATTAGGGTTAGCATGTTAATACTATATGGAATAAAATGGTCTAAAGTCCCCAGACAACTCTATACATCTGAAGACAGACCTGCAAGTATTTTTAATGAAATCAAGCATAACATTTAAACACGGTAGTGAGTTCCACCTTAACTCTACTTTGTATTTTTAACAATAGAGTTTGATAGATATGACAGTGCTGGACAAACAATTCATATTTATCACTTGCTGCAGTAGGAAGATTGTTTGTATTCAGACTCAGTTCTGTCTAGGATTTAACATACTCATGGACCAAATAAAGGTATCTTGTGACTTATCTCATAATGTGCTGAAAGAGTGATGGTAACATGTATCTGGTGCTGAATGTGTAAGTCCACAGGCTGTCTAGGATGCCTTTGTGTCCTGTGCAGTCTGTATCAATACGAAGATATTTAATATTGAGATAAAAAATAAATTTTTTACAGTGAGAGCAATCATTCACAGAAGGAACCTCCCCAGGACTGGTAGAATCCCCGTCACTGGAGATTTTCAAGATGTGATGGGACAGGGTGCTAGAAAATCTTATCTAGGCTCCTTTTGCCACAAAAGGTTGGACCAGATGATCTTTCAAGGCCCTTCCAAGCTGGGCTGTTCTGTGGCTCTATATGCATCTTAACAATGTTCTGCAGGAATCCACAGCAAGGAGCAAAGGCTGCTGCATCACAGAGCAGTGTCCCCACTCATGCTTGTCTTCCTCATCACCCTTCTCAAACCAATTCCTCTACCATCACAACAGGGCTCACTATTTTCTTACACATTGAGATAAATTTAGTGTTTCAAAGATTTTCTTTTCCATTGTAAAAGCTGACGGTTTAGACTTACAGAAAAAGCCTAGGTTCTGGAATACAGTTACAGGGCAAATTGAAAAAAAAAAAATTGAACACCTTAGCAGTTATGTGGCAATTAGCATGGCAAATTACCATAATCATTTTAGAAATGGTTGCAAATACATCACTGTTACTTTTTTTCTAAGTGTGCAAAATTACTCTGTGCCTTATAATTCTGGGATACCAATGAGATCTTTTTCAAAGAGTTCCAGAAAATACTTGAACAAAAGACAGACATGTACAAGCAATTACCCTTCAAGCAGAGAGTGGAGTGCATCCTGAAATTAGAAGTGAGGTCCAGAACTGAACATACCCAGTCAGGTATATCTCCAGCTTGTGGGCATGTCCTAGTGGATATCCATTTTACGGATCAGCTACCAGCACGAAATACATTACCTAAGGCAGGTGAAGAGGAGCGTCTGTGCTAGCACAGACACAGCAGACGTAACTGCATGAACTGTCTCATGGAGGTGGAGGTTGTGCCAACCCTCTTCCATGCTCCCAGTACTGGCAGAATAGAGGAGCTCTCTGGGCTGGGCTGCTGGCTCACAGGGCACTGCTCTGCCACTCGCTGCACTACCAGGGCAGTGGTTCGGGGCACTTGGCAGATTAACCCAAGCCATGGTGTAGCTCACTGAGTCTGGCCAGGGCTGGGACTGGTACAGCCACCTTTGACGAGCAGCTGTGAGCTCATCCCTGCTGGAAAGGCTCCCTCCCTGCAGCCTGTGACAGCTAGCCCAGGGGCAGCACAAGCTCCCACTGGCCCGGACTTCCCTCGGGGTGTAGCAGGAGCAGCTGCACAGAGCAGGGTGTTACTGCAGCACTGAGGTGGAAGTCACACAGCTCCTTCCTGCAGCCAGCGTTTGGGGGATGCTGTCTACCTTAAGAGAGTGGATTTCTATAGACAGCATTTCATATTTCCTCTGGTTTGTATTTTTGGGCCCCTGGCCCAGACTGTGTTGAAGAGACCTCAGGCCAAATTCTGTTTTCAGCTACAATGCAGCTGTTCTGAAGGAATTGCTTTGACTTCCAATGCATTGCTCTGGATTAGCACTGTAGTAATAAAGGGTAGAATTTGGATCATTGCATTCTTTCCCTGCCATCCAAAGAAAAAACAGGTTAACAGATTTGCATCAGATGAGGAGTTTTGAAAAAACACAGAAAATGAGTCCTGACAGATAAAAAAAAGAATCCCTAAACCCAGGTAGCTCAATTCAAATGACAAAGTCTGCTTTTCTGACTTTTTCTGGTTTCATTTGTCAACATCATTTAACTGTACATATATTTAAAAAAATAACAATTTTGAAGAACACAAAGATGTTTTTAAGCAATCTGGGGGAACTTTAATCATATTCAACTGAAGTGTTCACTCAATTCTCAGATCTAGTTTGAACTCTTATTTTTGTTCTTCTGCAAGATTCATGTGAAAAGCAACCACAGCCTGGGGTTTTGAAGTTGAAAGATTATAATTTAGCCTTCTGGCATGTATCTTTGTCAGTTTTTTAATCTCTATATGCTGTCTTTCAGCTTTAGAGAGGGCCCAATTGATGTTCCCTGAAGCGTGTATATTCTTTCAACACTATAAAAGAAGTCAGCCATTGTCATTTTCAATCTAAAAGTTTTATTCTCTTTATTTTCAAATAATTTGGCTTACTAGTTCAATTGCCCCTGTCAGGTTCAAAAAACAAGAATTAATGTAATCTGATTTCTACAGCTATCTATAGACTGTTGGTCATACAGCCCAATATCTGAATGTGATACAAATATACCCAGCAAAACCAGACACCTCAAATGGCTTAAGAGATAAAACCCTTTAAATAAGCTTGAGACAGATCTGAATTTATTTAAATGTCTGATTCTAAATGTACTTATGCCTAGTAGTAATGTTTACCATCTGCCTGATTCTGTCTGATGAGGTAATTGTAAATCTATAAATAGCTTAACATATGCTGCACATATTCTGGCCTTAAATATAACAGCCTTTGTGTAAAACAACTGGAAATAATAAGAAAGGATATTAGTTTGGGCATTATTCAGGGTAAGACAAGAAAGACGTATAAGGGGGTTTCACTTTGTATTATTTGTATCTTCTCCTCCACAGGACTGGTAAAACCAAAGCATTGTTTATAGGCCCAATCCTAACGAGTTGTCAGTACTTTCTGTGATTCATACCTACCAAAATAGGCATTTGAAATAGAGTAAAGCAGTTACAGTCAGAGTAATGTATACCATAAACCAACATGAGAACTACATTCATTTAAGATGAACAAATAGTTTACACTTTTCTTTCACAGGGCAGAAGATGGGAAAACGATGTACAGGCACAGTGATCATGAAAGCTTGGCTTAAAAGAATTGCTTTACAGCCAGATTAGGGGATTCTTGACACAGCTGTACCCACGGCCATTGTACAAGCAGTCAAAGTGCTGTTTCATAATTACAACTAAGAATACCATTAATGCCAATTATCTGCAGAAAGAATTGTAATTGCTCATGTGCACTCACCTAGAATGAAACCACAGGAAAGGAACAAAGTGCTCTAAAATCACACAGCTTTGAAACCACACTTGCTGGTTCACAGCTCTTTCCCTACATGGTGGGGAGACCACGAGATGTAACCAAAGACTGGCCTATGGCTGGGGAACTGGGTGATACTCTTTTCTGGACCATGGTTCTTAGCAAAATCATTTAGTCAAGAGAGAGATCATATTTTCTCTTGAGTGATCTGTGCCCCAGAATCAAGACTGCACTGCAGACTTCAACGAATTAGCTCGGGAAATCTGACATTATCCTGCTTATTGAGGCAATCATTTCAGCTGCTTGCAGTGGCACCCTAGTGCAGGTGGGGGGAAAAATGATACACTACCAAATTAGAAATAAAACAGTGAGTCACTCTCCAAACCTCCTCCCAGTGGCATGGTCAGTCTCTATCTTGCCTGTAGTCTTGATGTAAAGCTTAAAAAAGGGCCTAAATATGCATATAGGTTCAGCTGCCCACTCCAAACAAATAAAACTCTTAATGTGGAAAGCTGAGAGCAGGGGCTATTCTAAGGTTTCTTTCTGAACACTGGATTCACCGAAGAGTCTTGGCTTTGGTTCTGGGAGCTGTGGGGCTGTATTCTGTGTCACATGTGCAAAGAGGCAGTTATTGTGTTTCGTGCACCATTAATTAGTCCCTGATGTTTATATGGGCTTTTAACTTAATTCATTGAAAAGTTTTGCTCTGTTTGTATTTTAATGATGCTTCTTCCTGAGCATCTGTTTCTTGACCTTCAAAGCCCTCACCTGGTCCAGGATTCTCCCCAGGTTATTCAGTATCAGCATGAAACTTGTGGAAAGCAAGTGAGAAAAAAGGAACCAATTTCCAGCTGTGTGTAACTATGCCCAGCCAGACATCTTCATACCATATGGGTGGCTAGACTTCAATCAGGCAGGACTGAGAAGCTGAATGGAAGAAGGAATTCTCTGAGAAAACTCATCTTCCCCAGAACTATCATTACTTTGAGAGTGCTTGCACATTTTTTGTAAATCTTTAATCTGCTTTCAAATGCCCTTTGAGGCTGGACACCCAGATAACCTTGGATCAAAAGGTGCCCAGATCTGCCTGTGACATCGTGCAGTTCATCCCAGCCTTCCCAAGGAGCTCACTGCAAATCTGCACGCTCAGTGCCAGAATTCAGGAGCTCTGAGAACCCGAGGCAGAGCACAGCAGACCTCACAGAGGAGGGGAACCATCACAGTGAATGTGACAAGCTACAGGAATAACAGGGAGAAAGAAGAGAGCACTGCAGATGAGGAGAAAATTAATGAAAAGTAAGCAGCAAAAGTAATTTTAATGAGAGGGCAAAGAAAGAAGAACCTGGAGCAAACCAAAGGAGAACTTCAAAGCACTACTTATTATTTTGTAAAATACTTAAATGAAAGCACTATCACAATACCAATTAGTGCACTTAATTATTTGTTCTGCGACACTAAGAGAAGGATACAGGTACTAAAGGGTGACAGATCCTTACAAAATGGTTTCAGGAATGCACTGAAGGTGTTCCTGGCATACTCTATCTCCAGTCACATGGCGGTGTGAGCTTTGCATTGTCTGCCTCGGGATGTGGGTGGAGGGTGGTGGGAGGTGAAATAAGGAGGCAGGGTCAGGTGCTCCTTCAACAGCAATGGAATAATTAGTTCACAGATCACAGAATTCATATAAATTGAGCTCAGAATCTCATCCTATTTTCACTAAAGTATATCTGATGCAACTTTTTTTTTTTTTTAATTTTTGACTCCTACAGGTAAAAATTCTAGATAGCCATCTAAATATCTAAATCTCCTCATCACTTCCTGTATTTTTTATTACTTCATTATAGACCCAAAGCCACCTCTTTTATATTAACAATTTCAGTCATTTTACCTAACTTGCAATTATGAACAGATTATGGCCTTCATTTCTTTTGTATCCACTGGTTATGTAGCAATTTCTAAAATAAAGACAGAATGGAGCTCCTATCAAAGCAGATTGTGCTTCCTGCCCCTCTAAAGTAGTGACATATGCTAGAAAGAAAGGAAATTATGAGGTCCAAGACAATAAACAGAGAGAACATGTGGAAAATAAAACACCAAACTGTCCTAATTCAGTTGTACATCTCTACTGGCTTCCCTGTGATCTACCCATATCCTTAAGGAAACAAAACCCACTAATTTTGTACATAGCTGGAGTGTCAGGAGAAACCCATTTCTGCCTAGGATGCTTTACAGAGACATGATTAAAAGCCTTTATGATCTCCACCCTATGTTCAGATCTGAGCAGCCACCATTCAAGACACAGTCTCTAAGGAGTCATGATAAAATTGAAGTGGTATCTTTCCCAATTTAAGCTGTCAGTAAAATCCAAACTTGCTGGGTCCCAGACACTGTTAATGGATACAACATCCATATAGATCTAAAGGATTTGTTTAACCATATTGCCAAGCCCTGATCTGAAGATAGACTTCTGGAAGATTCAATCACTTTAAATCACTGTTGGTTCAGTGAAATCAATGGGATTACCTCAAAACAGGGCCAGTGCAAAGAGAACATGAACTCTGAATAGAAATTCCAGCATGTCTTGACTGTATATTCTAAATGAGTAGAGCCTGATGCACTCAGGTGAGTGAGCAGGTAGAGGATGGAGTTGCAGGGTGCACAGCAATTCTTGAGGCCAGTGCCATGAAAACAAAATGTAATATTATCATAACTTACTCGTACCATTGCCCAAATGCCTACACAGCAAACATTTGCTTGTGTCATTAGTTTATCTGTCCCTGGGTAATTATTAAGATAGCTGTGGTTATTGTGTTGATCTAAGGTACTGGGCAAACATTTTGAAACATTTAGAATTGTTTTATTTATGGCAGAAGAGAAGGCCAAAATGACTTGTATTTTTGTTCTCCAGTATCAGTGTAATGATATGTGCTGGAACAGACTGGGGATGGGAATATTAGTTAACTGCTTTTGCAGAACAATGGCTTAGTGTCAAAGCCCCAAAACTGGGAGTTGTTCCACCTTTCATTTTTTGTAACAATATAATGAAATGAATGCTATTTAAAAACAAGATCATAAATAATGAAAAATACTTGTCACTCTCTTCATATTTTACAGATATTCCCACTACCTATTTCCTTATGCAGTGACTCCATTTCTCCTTCAATTAGTTTTTGAAGCTCTCTGCTCTAGCACTTCTCTGATACAGACAAATTTCACTGCATCTTTAAGGGCAATGTGAGCTGGTATACAAACAACAGGGTTTGTAATGCAGAATCCTCAGGGCTGTCTCCTGAATTTCCTTACAGAAGTAAAGGGTTCCAAGAATACAACAGGAATCCATTCTTGAGGGAGGCACAAGAGGAAGCAGAAAGTGTTATGTGCAGTGATGCAAGGAAGCAGAAAAGTGTTACATTTCTGTATCAGTAACTAAATCACACTGTACCGTGGATCAACTATTGCCAGTTACAGTACTCTATTTCAGGAACAGAGATAAGGATTTCAAATAACTATTACCAAAAACCAGATTGTCCATAATAACTGGTACACAAAAGATGAAACAGAATCAAGAAGTTGTCTTTGAGTTTAGTGGGAATAGTCTGACACATGCACTGTCTCGCCTTTGCAATACTTTGGGTGGAACTTAACAGAAAATTGTAGATTTTCCTCTTGCCATTTACCTGAATCTACCCTGAGAGTTGCTTAAGATCAAATGAAAAATTTGACTATAATAAATATTAAGAGGATGATTTCATTTAATGAACATCTAAAGTACTTCAGTCAGGCCTCTAACTGAATACCACTTTCCTTTTGAAGAAAGGTTGCAAATATCTACAGAACTGAGCTTTGTTGTATGGTTAAATTAAGGATCCCATAATTCAAACATATTTTACAGAAACAACGCCGTGGTCTTCTGCTTGTCTTGCTACACAGAGATGAACAAAAGATCAAGCACGTCCTATATACCTACAGGCACTGGAGGCAGTGCCATATGGGTCATGGAGAAACTCAAATGCAAAACAGCAAGACAGACACTTGTGGGGGGAGGAACAGATCTGCAGCGTGAGCTTCAGCAGCTACACAGGCTGGACAACCTGAAATGTCCTTCCTTAGAACAGCATATGCATCAGCTGTTGGTATAGTCAACACCCAGCCAGGGCAAGAATTTCTCTGCACAGAGACTGCCATTAGAAAGGTATATGGCATTTGGTAGTCACATAAACCAATTGCTGCTAGAAGAACACATTCAAGTTATGCCATTTCATGTTTGGTACATTCTTTATAATGAGCAGGTGGATTCAAAGTTTTAATCCTGCTAGCAGGTGACCTTTTCAAAATTCTGTATTTTTACTGCCTATCAATTTTGTTTCTTTCTTCCAAGCTCCTGAGATTGTAATCAAAGATGAATAGGAATTGCTAGAGTATTACTGAATACTGAAAAAGCCAGTGTTAAAGATGGCTTTCACGCAGTGTATGCTCTAACGCAGCCATGATATCTGATTTTTAATAGATTAGGTGCAAATACGCACATTAGCAAACTAAACAATGTAGTAATATCCACAGAGAACAGGTTTCATTGATTAAATCATAAATATAGTATCTTATTATGCTTTTGGGGAAACAGAAATATGAAAAGCAATGCATGCATTTTTGAATTACAAGAGGAGGAAATATTGGCAAATCTTTTAACAGCTGTTTATCATGAAAAAGAAGTTACAGTTACCATTCCCCAGCCATGCAGTCTGAAAAACTAAAAACTGTACATTAATAAATTATAACAATGATGCATGAAGCTAATATAAAACTTTTGAAGGCAGTGTCTTAGTCCAGAGGGAGTTGTCAAATTTGCTATTTGTGACTTTAATGTTACTTGGAATTTCTTCTAGGGCATTTAGAACTCCTTTTGTGACTCTTCATCAGCAGTTCCGCAGACAGCAAAGGCCTTGACAATATACATTTTCACTTTCTGCATGGCTGACGGACTTCATATGCTATATCCAATTTAAGGGTAGAGCAGTAGATTACATTGCTAGGATATAGAGAGCCATTGCCATTGAGACTGAATCATTGCTGTTTATAGTAATTCTTACTATTTGGTTTTTGACAGCCCTTTGTGACTGGAATAAAAGATGATGCTGAGATTATTGTCAAGCTACTGTAATAGCTAGTAGTGCATGAAGTCTGCAGCAGATGGACTTGAACTTATGAGCTCTCAGATTCTCAATAGCCTTTCAAATGAGCAGTGTTCTCCTTGGCCACATGTAATGTGACTGGCTTTGACAAACCCTTATTTCAGAAGATGAAATATTATTTCAGCCAGCTTTCTTTGTTCTGTTTGAAATGTTTTAGAGGGCTTAATTTGAGAGGTAGCTTAGAATTGAGAGAACAAATTGATTTTCAGTTGCATGAGGTAAACTATGTTACAGGTACATCCAAGCTGAACAACAACAAAGCAACTTGACATAGTCAGAATGCTTCCAAAAGCACCCCCCCAGCCATTTCCATTACAATGCACAATTGCTATATACCTTTCTTTGGCTAAACTCATAATTTTCCTCATGTATCCCACTAATTCACACACCTTTAATATGACAAATAAGAAGTAATAGTAAAAAACTGTTTGGGATATGGTATCCCAGAAGGATTCTCTTATAACACAAACAACTGCTATTGACTTGTATGCTGTTTTAGCTGCTGTCAAGAACATGGATGGACAGCAACCAGCTTGTGTTGCTGCAGGAACATCTTACACCTGGTTTGTCTCACTAAAGACCCCTTAGAGAAGCACATTTCTCTCAGGTCACCAGTTTACTGATTCCTTACTGCAGTGCAGTACAAACTGACTGTTGTTCATGCACAGTCAGCTGCTCAAGCCAGAATGGGGCAACAGAAACCCACCAGAGTGAGCAGTTCTCAGGACCCAACAAATGTACACCAACAGCCTAAAAGTCAAATCATAAATGTTCCAAGGGCTGGCTTAAAACTTTCTCAGATTAGTTCTTTTGTCCATATTTAGTATCTCTGTATCAAAATCCATTACTCCTGTAAATATTTTTTTTCCATATCATGATTCTTTCTTTACATTCTAGCATTACAGTTTGATCTTTTATTGCATTGCTGCTGTTCAAGATTCTATAGTTAAAGTTGTGTCAGCACTTTTACTACAAAACCCATTTATGAGGGGTTTATAACACAGCTATAAAGATGTACTACAGAATGAAAGGTGGTTTACAAAGTCTCAGCATGGGGCATTGTCTTTTTTTATCACTTTTTAATAAACAAATTAGACTTGCTATTTTAAGCCTTTATGAGTGTAAAGCAATTCCAGTTTATAGGTTACTGCCTATATAATGTGGCAATCAACTGTTATTAAAAAAAAGTAAAATGAAGCGACTTATAAGTACTATGATTAAAACTGATTATGGAAAAAGTGGAATTTTGTGACGGTAGAAGCAGGCCAAATATATGCATCCTTATGTGAGTGAGCTCTGCACTGAGAATGTGCTGAGCTTTACAAACCCATTTTCCCCAAGCGAATGGGGGAGTCCAGCTTGGGGTGCAGGGTGTGAACCTGGTGAATAAATTCCCCTGGGATGTCTTGCATTGTGTTTGTGTTGCAAGGACACCAGTTCCCAGTGGAGTGAACACAGGGTAATGCGTTCTTCTCTCTTCTAACGTCTTTGGAGCTGGATTCCTGAAAAAAGGTTTTCTAGTCCTTTCAAAGGGCAGGTTGCTCATGTACCTCATGGATGTTGTGTTTCAATAAAAACACAAGGATGAGCGTCAGTGAAGGCTCAAGAGTGTCTGTTTTGGACTGTAGTTTCCCCCCATTACTGGTCCTTCTACACATAACTTAGTCATGAGTACATTACCTTTCTGTTTTTATTGCTTAGCTATGTGCAGGACTATGTTTGGAGGCACTTTGCAATACCCCTCCATGGCCAGAAGATGCTACCTGGTTGAGCCGCTTTCCTTGGTAAACTGCTTCAAGGCACTGGGGTTTAGATGAACAGATTCACAGCTTCTCACCAGTGACTCATCTCCCAAACAAGTGCCCAGTAGCCTGCTCAGGACTCACAGATCAGTAATAACATGAAATAATGAGTTCAGAGGGACTGCCAGAGGAAGCTGACCATACTGCTTGCAGTACCTGAACTGTGAAGTCCCACGTGTAAAGTTATCTGTGTACCCTGGTACCTGAAGTAGCTTGGATTCCATTGCCATGAAAACCTGTGTTGCACCCTGGAGACATCCTTAGTTACACACAGTTCCCAATATGTGCTGATATATTAGCAATGCCCTACTAAGTCATTATTTGTGAGGTTGTTCATGGCCCCAAATTTGGCTGTGATGTGATGAGACTGGGAGACTAGTTTCCAAGCATGCCGACTGTAGAGGGCATTCAAATAAAAAAAGGAGCATGGGCTGTGTACAGGTATGATGTTATCTGCAAAAATACATATAGGTAATACTCTAAAGCAACTCATGCTGTCTCTACGGTGGGACCAGATGTATATGCAGAGCTGCACCTGTGAATGCACTGGATGAGGGAAGCTGCACCAGCATAAACTTCAGCCCAGGCTGCTCATACCTTCCAAAGGCTTTGGGTGCTTCTCAGCTGACGTATGTGCTGCCAGAGCCCTGGCTATTAGCACCATGCTACAAGTGAGCTAACAGATGTGCTACTGCCTGCAGTGCAGGGGGCCCTGAAGTCCAGGTTCCGCTGGCTTCTACTGAACTGTGGATCTGAAGCAATTTTAAAATGTTAATATCTTGCACTCAGTGAAAATGGGGCTGTCTTGGATTCTGATCATGCAAGCGCTACATAGATAACTTTACACATGGGACCTCACAGAGCTGCCTAAATTACAGTGTGTTATTACAAACTCCAGTGAAGACTGGCACAGAAATCAGGAATGATTTTTAAAAACAGACCACAAATTCCAAAGGAATAACTAAAGGCAATGAGGGGAAAAAAATTAAAAATCAGGTTTTACAATGGCGCTAGCCTTATGTTAACAAAAGATCTATTGTTGTCCTTCTCATAATGACTGCGTATTAAAAGGAATTAATATACTAAAAATATGCTTTCAGAGGAGATGAAACTTCAATTGTCTGCACATAAAATACCAATGATGTATTTAAATAACCTTTTAACAGGCGAACTATTAAATATATTTTCCAATATACCTGGGAAGGAATCACTAAATACTAATCTTTTCCTAAATATTTAAACCATCAATACCCTCCTTAGGCTAACAATGAGTTTGTACCAATATAAATGGTTCTGTAGTAGTTTAAGACAACCTTAAGTACCAAACGTAGAACTGCACAATCACCTCCCCGTGACCCCGGGTTTTTCCTCCGTTTTGCAAGGAAGGTTGCTGGCAGCAAGGTTGTTACACGAACTGACAAAAGCAAGTGGAGACAGGGAGCTGTGCTTATTTAAGTCTCTATTCTTCCATGCCACTCAGCTTCAATCCTGTGCCTGGCAAAACATCATCAGTATTCTCTGCCTCTTTTAACTAAAGGAAGCAAATCAAGAACCAGACAGGCTAATGGGAACTGAACCTCATTTCTTGGCCTCTCGCTCAACCTGTGAAGCCAAACGGAAAGCAGCCCACTTCTGCAGGCCTCACGCTCCCCTTGCCAGCTGGGAAGTGGAGCCCCTCCGCGCTCCTGGCTCCGCGGCAGGCAGCACGCAGGCTGCTTTCCCGGCTGTGAGCGCCATGAGCCAGCTGGGAATCTGACTGCTTCTCCAGGTCTCTTGTCCACTTGCCAAGCAGAGTCTGCAGGGCTTCTTTTCCACTTGCCCCAGCCAGTTAGGAGGTGATCTATAGTGCTATTATCACAGCTAGCCAAGCAGTCCAAAAATCTCCACACAAAAATGAAGTTTTGGGAAGGTTCCATAAGAAGAGGGACAAAAAGAGGAATTTAATAAGGAAAGGGCATCCTTCTCACTCTTTCTCAGTTCCCTCTGACTTGAGTCAAATTTAGGGGCTCTATTTCCACCCCTTCTCCTAACTGAACTTAATCTGAGACACATTCAACTAGAAGTACAAGAGACACGTTAGAGGGAGGGAACTGAAAAAGGAACAGCTACTGACTAGAGCTGGTTGAAAGGTTTTCAACAAAACCTGAAACCATATGAAGCCCACCTCGTTTCATATTTCACTGCAACTTGAAACTCAAACCAGATTTGTCGAAAGGTTCTCTAAGGATTGTGGTTCCAGTCACAACTGGCTGATCCATTTATAGTACACAACTTTATTAGACAAGCTGAGGGCCAGTATAGCTGGGCTCTGTTTCACAACTCAGATGGAAAGGAGAAGGTCAGCTTGCCCTGCATGCTGTCCTGTGTGGCCTTGCCAGACTCTGAACCCAGGGAAGAGCCTCGTCTCCCTCACACAGACATGCAATAGCAAGACAGGGCATATCCCCTCTTTCCCATTTCTGTAGGGGCTAACCAGTCAGTTAAAGGATCCTTAGAAACCAAGAGCCATGGGATGGACAGGTGCAAAGAAAGAAGCATCCTTCTTCCCAATCAGGAGAGGAGAGGTTGTTACCTCCATACACAAGCCACAGAAGCCTGGTTTTTGGCCCATTTCTTTGCTTGTAGTTTGTCCAAGACCAGCTTACTGTTTTCACCTGAATTAGTTGCTGCATTGAGTGATTTGACAGATACTTCGTGTAAACAAATTCTGCCTCCGAACTCCTTACAAATAGGTCACTGTTGTCATTCATGCACTGTCTACACAACTCCATGCTTCAGATGGTCAATACAAACCAGACCATGCCTGCTCAGTGAGTCATTGGTTATAATTTTTGTTTTATGCTGCCACTGCTCACATACACATAGGTGCTAGTAAACAAAAAACACTCCTGCAGCCTCAAGTACATCCACAAGCCTCAACTGACCCAAATGGCCACAAAGAGCAAATACACAATCAGCCTGTCTGTACACAGATCATTTCACCAGCTTTTGTAATGCGGATATTTAAAACTACCTTTTCCTTTTCCTTTCTTTCTTCTCTCCCTCTGTGCTTTTCCAGGTCTAGTCTGAGTTTTGTTGTGAAGCACTGGATTCATTCATACATCAAAGGGAAATCTAAGGCATCAGAGCCCACATAGACAGAAAACAAAAGCACTGTTTACGAGGCAGAAACTTGCTGAGAGAAGCAGCTGAGTTTTGCAAGGCTCACCCACTGACTGCCACCTTGGAGGTACATCAAACACCATTACTTGCTCCATACAGTCAAACATTTCTCTCTCAAAGCCTCCTAATATAATGGATTATTTGTATTACTGTAGTACTGAAAAGTCCCAGCCCTGACCAGTACCCTGTGTGGAATATTTCCCCTTTACTTAGTTTTGCTGGATGAGAAACAGTCCAGCTCTACGGGCACAGAGGTCCCGGTGGACTAATCTAGATGAAATTACGCTGGAAGGAGCTACTTCCTACCACAGTATCTCAAAACTAGGCACCCACGTCAAGGATTCATCTTGCCTCACCCAGAGTTTGTACTGAGCCAGAAAAAAAACACACAAAACCCCCTTCTTATCCTAATGAGTTCCTGTGATATTTATTATATACTTAGGCTAACATATAGGGGCAGTTGACCGTATTTTTTAGGTCCTGTATGCTTATTCTCATTTAAATAAAATATTTCCTTTTTGAGCAGGGTCAAAAGAGCCTCTGGCATGGGAAGGCACAGGCAAACTAGCTGTTTCACACACAGCATTGCACTTTCGAAGCCAAGTGTGGAAAGCCATGGCGGATTCAAAACCCATCTTCTTTCCATCTGGCAGAGCACAAGCTCAGTATCCTTTCTATCTTGTAAACATGGTTTTTTCCTTTAGCTGAGAATTATTAATTATAGTTAGAGTGTCTGCTTTTTTCTGTTTGTTTGTTTTTGCTTGTATGCCAGGCTGCACACAATGTATCCAGTATTCTGAAAATACAGCTGAGTCTACCAGCCTTGCACTGCCCTTTGCCACACTAGCCCTTTTCTTTACAGCTCAGATAAAAAAGAAGGGATAAGTATTTTAAATGATACTCATTTCATAGTCTCCATATAGTATGAATATTTTTTCTTCATAATATAAAGGTGGATAAATGTTTTGGCAATTAAATGAAAACCACCCAAAAATCATAACCTTGTTCTTCCAGAACTCTGTTCTACAGGGTGTCTTGTACTGCAGCAGTACAGTGGATTTCCAGTCCTCCAATACTTCACAAAACTTGGAGGAGCCCCTTGTCAGTCAGCAATTTGGCAGGTTACTATCAACACAAACGAAAGGCCCAGCTCTGACCACAGCTTAGAGAAAGCCTGCTCATGGAAAACTTCTTTTGTACTGTCACTGCCCTAAATGAGAAAAAATGGAGGGTGCATAGCTGCAACTTCTGGGCAGCCTTTAGAAATTTGTTGTTAGTGTTTATTACACCAGATATAGAGAGCAATGGGTCTCCTGTTAGACTCAATTTTCTCCACTCTCGGAAACACAAAACTGACTGTTGAAATCCAAATAAGTAAGTTTCCTTTTAAAATGTGGACATGTTAATTTGGCTTACAGGGTAATAGCTTTATTCTAAGAAATGCATCTTGAAGTACAGTCCACAGAATATGATTCCTAAGATATTTGCTGGATGACAGTATGAACGATACCTATGCCTGGTGACTGTTCACACTGAGAAGGATATTGCTTACCTATGCCTTCTTTGAGGGGACCGATTACTATTTGCAGTGATGTGGATGTTGCATTGACTTCACTGTGCTAGGTCAGTGAGCAAGAAGATTTGAGGCTTATTCAGAGTCTGCACTCTCATCTGAAGCAAGATGCAACAAAGGAGCAAGCACAAGGAATGATGAAGAGGAATAAATGTTATATATAGAAAAACTTGTAAGCTAACAAAATAGCTATTTCACAGTTTAATGATTCCAAAATAATCTGAAAGGTTTTAACAAAAATCTCCACCTTTGATTTTGGCTATCACAGAACCCCTGCTGCCCCTGTGACTTCTCATGTAAGTGACTTCTCATGGTATCACACCAGACGTTTCTTCAAGGAGATATTCAGAGAAGAGCATTTCACAAGTTCATTAATCTATGGCATTTTACTAGAAAAGCTATGGAGTGAAATAAAGAGATGCCTGAGAGGAGGAAGTCCTCCAACCTAGGAGCACTGGTGTAAGGAGAAGGAAAAATAGGGCAACACACCATTTTGAACTATTTTGCTCCGTGGATTGGGTTCTGTGGTTGGGAGGAAGAGCCCAGCAGAGCTTCACTGACTCTCACTGGGTGACTGCAAGCAAAGGGCAGCAGCAGGTACTGGAGCAGTGGCACTCCCGTGCCAGCACCTTGCCAGCTGCATGTGCAGCTCCACTTCAGAGCTAGAGACACTCAGACAAACCAAAAGGACAAAACTGCTTTTTGTTTCACCGGGGCAAAGTAAATGATATCAAGGAATTCTTAAGGAAAATTTGAAAAAACCAAACCCCATCAGACTAATATTTCTGTGGATATTTAAAAACAATATTCCTGCTTCCAAAAGCTTTAGGCTTACTTCACGATATTCAGCATTACAATCCAAAGAGCCTAACAATCATTCCTTATCAATCAAACTGTTCCTGCCCAGAGTGCCATGGGAAGAGCAGGAGCAGAAGTGTGGGTTTATTGAACATCTGCCCCTCTACAGCAGAGTACTGTGTATGGGCACATGATCCCTCTTCTATCCAAAACATGGACTCAAAACTCTCATTTTCCCTTTTCAAATACACACCCAAATTGTCCTGCTCAATACGCATATATAAAACTACACGTGTAACCTCAGGTGGGTATTGTAAGTATTTTTGGTTAATTGGAGATATCTGTTCAAAATTCTGGTTGCATCGGCAGTTCTACTTTCTACAACAATTTCTTCTGTGATATTTTAAAAACTTTTACACCAAACCCCATGCTTTCTTTAACACTTGAAATAAACTCCATGTGAATCTGTTTCTTTTTAAGAATCAACTACTGCTTTCTCCTACATAAAGAAAACGAAAAGATACCAAATTGTTTGAATCCCCTCAGTGAATATGAAGTTAAACACTGTCTCTCCTCCCAATTTCTGTTACTTGGCAAAACAACCTTGACATAAAAATCTCAGTTATCCAAGATAATCTGCATTAACGAAGTTGCATTTATAACACTTACCATGGCTAATAAACATTTTAATTATTGATTTCAGCTGAAAAATTCCTGAGGCTGAGTATAAACAAAAGAAATAAGCATCTGCCTCTTGGTTAATGTTTTTATTCAAGTGTAGAGGTGAAGCTATAGATCCCAGAGATGGAAAAAACCATTTGCTATTCTCACTCATATTTAGAACCCTATTAGTGGGTTTGTGGAAAAAAAATGTCATATACTTCAAAAAAAACAGGCTATGAATATATGTTTGTAGATTTTATTGCTTCTTGCAGCTCTATTTTTATTCACTATTCTTTATAATAGTCTTAAAAAACTCCTTAGAATTATAATTTTCTCCCTACAGAAGCTGTGTTTTTCTATTAAACAAACATCGATCTCCTGCATTTTCACTCTTTTGTTCCCCTGCCACCCCTTTTGTTTCAAATGGATGTAAAATTATCCCAGGTATTTTTGTGTTTACCATCTACAACTTCATTTCACATGGGTCTAACACAGACTCCACAATAATAATAATAACAATAATCATCGGACTGTTGTATATTACAAGAGACTTAATTTTTTTCATTGCTTAGGACTTCCTTTCCTATTGACTTTGGGCTAGACTTGAAAAGCACAACCTGCTGTCCATCACGGGCAGCCCTACAGGGAGCTCCAGCTTGCTCAGTGGGAAGTATCAGGGAGGAGGTACAGCTGCTGATCTGCCCGTCAGGACCATACCCACCCCAGAGGACCTTTCCCTGTGTAGAGGCGTGTTAAGAACACCAGCAGAGAGCAGACAAACGTGTCTCAATGGCTCTGAAAGCCTGAACCAAATGTACTGTCAACAGCAGACAGGGGAACATGAAACTTTCCTTTGCTCAGGTCCTGGAGGGTCTGTGGCACAGCACACTGATACAACACAGGTCACTTTATGTATTCATCATGTGTGGGGTTTGCATTTAGGAAGGAGCTTGCTCTGAAAGTCAGTAAGAACAGCAAGACCCTGGCCCCAGTCAGGAGTACATGACTTCCCAAATTCACCAACATGCCCATTGGGACAACTGGGTGGGGCATATCTGTTCAGATTAAGGAATCAAGAGAAAATTTGATGCAGGATGCCCCGAAATACTCATAATCTAACAGCTTAGTTTGTACTGAAACATCTTGGATGTGGAAAAACTTCCCCTTTTTTCTTACATGAGGATCAGATCAGGGCAACTGAATCTTCACATCAAATAAACAAATCATTCTTCCAGTCTTTTTGGGTTTTTTACGATACAATGCCAGGTATGATCATCTCCATGAAGAGAGAGAGCATAGGCTGTTGAAAGCCTAGTTAGACAAAAATTCCAAGATTAGCATCTGCTCCCTAAAAGTCCTCTTCCTCTTTTAATTGTATTTTCAGTGGAAAGAAATTTCTATGTATTCAAAATCTTTTCCATTATATTTGTCCCAGTCAGAGAGGACATCTTTAGCTCACAGTTGTCCTGGTCACAAATTTGTTGGTGTAACAGATCAGAGCAACTGGGTGAATCAGACCTCAGAATGCTTCTGTTGCACTCCTTCTGCACAATTATTTTGAACTTATTTTGTGACAAGACAACAATGCCTCTGGATTCACACTCCACTGACTTCAGCAGTCAATGCTCATTTAGCTGTTATTAACCACCCTGAGCACAATATGAAGTCCACACCTAACATCTGAAACTCATTCCAAGATCAACAATAGGAGTCACCTGATACTTTTCTTCTCCACTAAAGGTTGCTCTAAACTTTAAACATTTCACCTCACGTTATATGCATTAAAAATGATACCAAGACCCTGATACCAAGGATACACTGGTAATCAGTGAAAGGAAAAGGTGGATCTTTAAAGAAATTCCTTTTAAACAGAATTGAAGGCAAGCGGACAGGAAAACCGGTTATGGTGGGCACTTCCACTGCCGAGGTAGCACAAACCAGCACATCTCCTATTTGTACACATCAGGTGAGCAAATGCCAACCAGGCCATTCAATAACTGCTGAGCTGTCATGCAACACAGAGTGAAAGCAGCTATAACATGACCACAACCTTCCTCAGCAGTTACATCGGGTGCTTTCTGCATGTGTTTGTTTACAGACACCTCCCACAGAGCTGTCCCATGAACACCAGCGCACCCCTGGGGGCAGAGGGGGAGTTTGCAACACACAGACACCACCCAGTTCTTGCTGAGAATCCTCCCGAGCCTCGTAGAGAGCACCAGACTCCTGCATGCACCCAGCTCTGCTTGGCTGCCTCTGCATTCGCCTCCAACAGGGAATAAAATGTTGGAAGGACAGCATGTCAATCATAAGCAACCACACAAAGTCATGTTTTTTAAAAAAATAAAAGTATCTCAAGAACTTCTGGACATATGTGACAGATAATTATTTACCCATGTCCCTTACCTAATGGAAATATCTTCATGTGTTTGCTCTAGTGAAATGCTTATCAGTCCATATCTGACTTCATATGTGCTCATAGTAATTAGGTCAAGGAACCAGACAATTTTTTGTTGTTGCTGAAGCAAGTCACAAACTAATCTTAATTCTGTTGGAAGTTTTCTTCCCTTTAAATAGTTGTAGACATTTATTACTGAACTCCCTGCTTTTGACAGAATTCTATTAAAAGAAATTGATTTTACAACCTCAGACTATTACATTGTGCTGAAGGATAAAGCATCATACCTAATTTTTGTTCCTGATTTTTATTAAGAATATTTTTAAAAATTCAATAAGTCATTGAGTGAAATATCCAGTGTCACAGGTGCCACTGCTTTAAAAAGTTATCATTTTTTTGTAATCAGATATCAATATACTAGAAATTCTGTAAAAAAAATAAAAAAATTAAACTTACTTTTTAAATACTCTTTCAGGAAAATTACATTTTAACAACTAAACACAACAATATGTTGGATTACATTTTGAGCAGAATGTTTACCTTTCACTGAGTTTCTTTGCCAGCTGTGTCAGCGTTGACTGTAATAGCTTATG
This sequence comes from Margarornis squamiger, assembly GCA_035222235.1. Classification (NCBI taxonomy): domain Eukaryota; kingdom Metazoa; phylum Chordata; class Aves; order Passeriformes; family Furnariidae; genus Margarornis; species Margarornis squamiger. The sequence continues at coordinate 11,558,692 of JAWWTY010000016.1, forward strand.
TATAAAAAATATTAAAAAGAGCTGTTTATTTTTTTTAATTGCCATGATCGTGCCAAAAAACACAATGTGTGGGCTGGAGGCACAGTGCTGGGAGCAATATTATTCATGTTAAAAACAGTTGCCTGATTTGCTTTCTTTGAAAATTAGGATACTATAAATAGGAGCCCAGTGGGATTTGCCGATTGCAAGTTATGTTTTAAAAGCTGCTAGGATGAAACTTTTGAAAGACTTACAAAAGATAGAACCATTACATTATGGCTTGTGATTTCCCTTTGGCCTATATTAGACCTTTATTTTTGAACAGTTATGTATTATAGATCTACCTCCTATTTCTATGCATATGTCAAAACACTAGATTTTTAAAAAAACCTCCATAGAAAAAATCGTTTGCTTTTCATATGTCTTTCTATAATCCAACTATCTTAACTCACTGTTTCGTTCATCATCATTAAAAATGTTGTATTGCTAAACTCATATCAATTTTATGTTGCTTGCTTTGTGGAAACCCTTTCCCACAAATCACCTTTGAACCACTCAGAAATTAAAGAATACTAATCCCTCACAAAAAGTGTTAAGCCACTGTCCCACAAGAGTACCACAGCTGTCCTTCCCCTTATTTACCAGTCCATTAGCATCTTGGTGCCTTTTCTTTTTTGCCTGCCTTACAGATGATAGAAGACATGCTTACAAAAAATCCCCAAACACTACCAAAAACCCAAAGAACCAACAAACCCTCAAAACACAGAAAACCCTTATATGAATAACAAAGCAAGAAGAAACTATTGCAGAGATTTTATCAAGCACTTTTTTCCATGATAAATTATACATGACATTCACCATTAGAAAGCTGGCATTTTGACCTGCATTTGGAATGGGAAGCAATGGCAGCTATTGGGATATGCTGACTTTTTAACAGCAAACACAAGGAAAGAAAGAAAAGATATTCTGCTAATTGAACTCTGAGCAATAGGCCAACAAAGCAGTTACACAGCTTGTAAGACCTACTTCAATTCCAGCTTTGCCCACTGGATTCTGTACAGCATAAAGAAACAATTTTTCTCAAATGCTTCAGAGCTTGACTGTTTCTCTTTACGAGAAGGAGTTTTTACACAAGCATATTCATACTGCACTGCTTACATAAACCACACATCTTTGAAAGTGCTGTGGGATTTTGGTGTCCATCTTAAAGCACGAAGCAAATGGCCTGATGGCCATTTTTCTGAAGGCACAACCTTTCATCAGGAATTTGGACCCTGTTCAGAGGAGTTTCAGCTGAAACACTTGACAGCACTTAGATGCTGCCAACCCAGCCTTGATGCCTGTCTGCATGTCTTTTTGCAACTCTTCTGTTCTGTGACTGTGTGTGACCTTTGAGTTTATTTAACTCCACGGTTCAAACTTGGCTCAGCCCGAGATCTCAACTGCAGCACTCAAGTTCCAGAAGAGAACAGCAGAAAATGGAAAAAGAGGGGAAAGTGGGAAAGAGGGATGTGGTAACAGAAGAGAGGAACATTGCCTTCAACACTGTTCCAGCAAACTAGTGCCATATTTTCCTTTGTAAATTAAATACTTCACGATGTGTATCACACAGCCATCCTTATCGAAAGAAATCTGAATCTGAAGCTTTTCTTAGCAGAATTGTAGTTGAGTAAGAAACAAGAGCTCAATCCCATATTTTGGTCTAATCAGACTTAAAAAAACTATTTAGCATAAGGAGGTGATAATTATCTCCTGTCCACCATTAAAACTCAATCAAAATATGAAAGCCTGGGTTTATCCTATATAAACCATGGAAAAGCAATTAATAGTGTGACAAAAAGCCATCGCACTTTATCAGGAGGGTTGACCCTGTTCCAAGGATAAAATGATAACTAGTGTCCTGAGTCCAGCTCAGTGACCTTCTGGAGCTGGAACTTTCAATTATGTCAAATTAGCTGCGTCACATCGGCTGGCTTTGTGAGTGAGGCTGGATCAATGCAGTGCATTTCACTGATGATGGCAATGATTTAATCAATCTCAGTCACTCAGCGGACACCAATGAGGTGGCGAAGCAAGCACAAAAAAGAGAATGCTAGGATCTTTGTCAGGGTTACCTCGAGGCTCTCTATGTGTGCTTTTCCTTTAAATGCTAATTTGAAACTATGAAAAAATAACACTAAGTAGCAATTTCCTAGAAGGGGTTTTGTCACATCTATTCAGACATATTCTGCGTACCAAATTGCAACCTGATGTTCAATAATGCTGTTTTTGACACTTCTGTGTAATAAAAGTGAAGATCCTTCTTTGCTCAAGGATGTCTATGACACTTTTGACACTTCTCTCCCAGAATTGCAGGCAGCCCAGATGTTCTTTGCATTAAGCAGAGCATTGCCACAGCTGCTCTGGAATGTCAGAAGATATTGGGCTCTAGGCAAAAGTAGCAAAGGGCATCTTTTCTCTTTTTAACTGAGGAGTAATTTTGGAGAGTAAAACCTTTTGATGTGCACAAAATTAAGGCCTCAGAGGGACTTTATAGGCAAGGGACACATTGCATTTTCTCTGCTCATGTTTCAAGGTAACTCAGAACCATTACAGAGCAGCTGTTTCCACTTCTGTTCAGAAAAATATTCCTTACCTATCTATGCCAGCATGGCACTGTATCTGCTGGACATCAGAATGTTGTGATACAGGCAAAAATGAGAGAACAGTAAGAGGTCTTTGTGATAGACTGAAGCTTTGATTTCTGGGGACTCACAAGTGTACAAGACCCAGTCAGTACTGGATTGTTTGGGCTTCCCAAGACTTGAATGCAGGGATTTACGTTCAGAAGTGTCTTCTTCCACAGCAGTGACAGCTGAAGATGTGCCCTGGTACCCCAGTATTCTCTGAAGCTGAAATAAGTGTTTGAAGACAACATCACAATCCTGGAAAAAAGTGTTCCTGGGTAAAAAATGATCAGATATTTTCAGCATCCTCTTCCCTATTTCTGTCCTCGTACTGTCCCCAAAACAGATGCTTGTTGGACTGAGTAACAAACAGGACTGTGTTTGCCCTTTATTTCAAAAACACATAGGTTTTCCTCTTTAACACAGGCCACACAAGCAGTCCTTCTGTGCACAACAAAGACATGTAGGATGCAGCGGTCCATGGGTAGCTCCCTCAAAAGAAATACTCTTTAAATTCAAACTAAAGCCCCGGGGCTTGCACCAGGCACAGCTCCTGTCTGTGGGTGGGCTGACAAGTCGGGGTCTTTCCCTTCATCCTGCTGCTCTCCAGCTCCATCTCCTGGAGTCACCCACTGCATTGGAAGAACCACCTTTCCACAACCATGCACTGCCCTTACAGCAGGAACAGGTTAGCAGAGGGTCTAATTAATCAGTTTCCTCAGGAAAAGGAAAAAAAAAAGCCATGCTAGAAATAAAATTTCTAATTTGGACATTTCAGTACAGGGATCTATTTTTAAGCACTTGCAACAGACGTTTCTCTGCTGGAAGGTTTGGTTTTTTGTTGTTTTTTTTTTTTTTTTTTTTTTTTTTTAAACAGAAATGTCTGTGATTAATACAACTTTTAAAAGGCTTAAAACAGCTCAGAGAGCTGTTATTTATACTCTTACACACACTCCCAAAAGTTACGGTAGTCACATCACCTTCCTCAAAATAATATGAAATAAAATTTTATTTTTTGGAAGAGTCTCTTCTGTCATCTCACAAAAGAGTCTCTTCTGTGCAGGTGGCACGGGAATTTCTCAAACAACATCTTACTGGGATTACTCTTTGCCTGACCTTGCTCCGTGGCTGTACAGCAAGCTCACTGACGCAGGCTCTGTCTGGTTGAGATGCTGGTTTACAGACATAGCAGAAACAACAGAAGGCAAAGTGAGTAGTGGGGAAACCAGTATTTCTGGGTGCTGGTAGGCCAGATTAGAAGAGGTGCTGTAAAACTCTCATCATCTGGAAAGATTACTTGTGGTATTCATACTGGGATTTTCCTGCTGCACTGCCAAGCCAGTGTTATCAAGGAGCCATTAGCATAACCAAAGAAAGGCAATGAACATCAGCATGCTTTGTTGTACCTGCTGCCAGTTCCTAAACAATACCTGGGATTCCACCTTGCACTTCAGCCCTCCATGGTCCTGATCAGACAGGGGACAGGGAAGACAGAACCACTACCTAACACCTTATTCCAAATCCAGACCAGGATGGGCTGCAGCAGAGCCTGGTGAGCTGCAGGGCCTGAGCAGGTTGACTTTTTGGTCCACATTGCAAGTTTTTGTCCCTGTTTGGGACAGAGTGCTACAAACCGATCAGGGCTGATGCTACTTCAGCAACAGTTGCCATGTTGCCTGCGCCTTTTCTAGACATATTCCCTAGTGTGGGTGTCACTTTCACAGTCAAATGCCACTGGACACAGAGTTATGGCAGTGATTACTACGGAAAATAAGAAACACAAGGACAAATCATTTTAACTGAAGCGTCAGCAATGGAAAATGGCACTCATCCTTAAATGTCATAGAGCCTCCCAGTTGGGCCTGGCCTCTGTGAAATGGGGAAAGGAGTCCAGAATTGCACAGATCCATTATCCTCAATGGTTCAGGAGGACAAGCTCATTAGAACTATAGCTTCATTAGGTAGCAAGAGCTGCCCTGTTGTCAGGCTATGATCTATTTCTTATCTTGGATTGTGCCACAGATTTTCTCTCCCACATCCCAACCACAATTGACTACCACACCTCACTGCTTTTGGTGATGGAGCATAGATCTTGCTGTAAGAATTATAAGTTAGAGTTTCAGTAATACCACAGCAATATCTGCTCAACATTACTCAGTATTATCCATGTACAGGTATGCCCTTACTTCTCTCAGCTATGGGAAGGGATCACTTGCCAAGGGCCTACAACTATTAGCAGCTCCCATTAAGGGACTAATCTGTGCTCAGTCATTACACACACCCGAGTGCACAGTAATAACAAAAACACTGAACCACACCTTTGCAATGTATATTTACCCTTGCATTTAAGAGATGCTAAGTTTACAATGTAAATCAAATAGTAAAATGAAACCACAAACACTAATTAAAAATACCAGTTAAAAAAGTGACTGTTTTGGAGATGCTGGAGGGTACAGGGAAAAAGGCAGGGCACTACTTTATTCTGTGGGGATCCTTTTTCCTTTTAAAATTTGTTTTTTTTAAAGACAAAATGGATTGATATTTAATCTCTCATTATAATGATATATAGTATTTACAAAGAATTGAAAGAGTCAGAAAACAACAATATCTTAGAAAATTCTATGTTATTTCTCAGGCTTCCAAAAGAAGTGCTCAGATATAATTGCTTAAAGCAGACTTCAAAAGATTTAATACACCAGCAGCTGCAGCAAATACATGGCTTTTGCTGTTTTAATTATCTGTTTCTTCTAATAGGTTCTACAAGACTTAAACATGAATAGAGATCTGAGAGAGAGCCAGGTTTTATATTTTACCTACACTATTCTGAAAAGAGGGTAATAATTATAGAAATGGCTGAAGCTTGTATGGTGGTTTGTTTGTACACGTGAAGAACTCCCCCAGTGTTTCTCTTCTCCAAGTCCAATGATTAACTCCACTTAAAACCCAATCCTTGTGTGTCTGTTGACAAAAATCTCTGCAATATAAAAGATTTAATAGCAATACTTGGCATAAAATATTTTGGCAAAATGAACCGAATATCACATCAAACACACTTGAAAGGCAAACTTCCCAGCCAACAGAACAGTTTTATCAAACTCCAGATTCCAATGTTCTTCTATTGTGGCAAAATCAAAATTGCTTCTATCTTATAGAATTCCTTTGGTCAAGGTGAAAGCACTTTAGATATTGTTATTTGTCTTCTTTGCAGGGATGTAGCACATAGTCTATTATGTCAAGACTCTCTGCTTCCTTGCTCAGAACTGCAAAATATATTGTTGTCCTGTTTCACTAAATTTAAAGCTGTTCTGATGAATACACAACTTTCATTTGGAGTTAAAAAACATAAAAAAAAATCTTTCACGCCTCATTTATTTAGAAGCTCTTTGCCTTATCACTGCTCTAGCTATTTATAGTACTGCCTTTTATCAAAGCCAACTTTCTTCCTTCTCCTTTACATTTTTAAAAAAAAAAATTAAAAAGCAACCTTTCCAGTGACATTATTCTCACAACACATACCAAATTGATTTGAAAACATTAAATTTGCCAAATTTCTCCTGCATGTTGAACTGGAATCTATATATGACTCCCTTATTTACGTAAGTGGAGCCTTATTTATTGAAGAGACAGCGCTTTTTTTGAGCATCTTCCTAATGAGTATGGTGAGAGCAGCTCAAAATTTTTGAATTAGTTTTTCATTTTTAATTTTTGGAACATCAATTTTCAGACAATTTTGGGACATATAATTAAACGTGCCGTTAATTATGTGTTTACAAGGACTCCTTTGATGCACAGCTTTCACTGCAGAGGGGCTGTGATCTGAGCCCAGCACCGAGCGTGCTGCCAGGCTGCTGCCCACACCTCAGCTCCACGGGGTGGGACTGGGGCAGTCCTGAAGGAGCTCCTGCAGTGGGTGAGAGCTCCAGGCCTTTTCATCGAGGCTCCTCCTAGCATGTCCACCAAGATCAGCAGAGAGAACCTACAGCACCCTCACCGAGGGAGAGGTTTAGGCTCTTGACACCTATGACAGGTGGAAGTCCAATTAGAAATGCACCCTCTAAACTGGAAATATGATCTCGGCAACACCCCCCTGTTTTCCCTCGCTTTTAATTCTCAAAACTTGCAGCTTTTGTACTGGGCTGTTACATGATTTCAGCAGGTATTCTTAAAGCCCAAAGGAAAGCCTGCCTGGAATTGTTTATGTTGTGAAAATGGCTGATGTTTAGAGCCTTACATTTGTCACACTAAAACCTCAGCACTGTTAAGCCTGAGCCCACCTGCACTGACACTGGGCAGTGCCCAAGTGCTCTGATCCTGCAGACACATAGAACATGCCTAGCTGTGAGCTGGTGAACAGTCCCCACCCAAGTAAAGTAACAAAACCGAGTCAGAGAAAATAGAAAACTAGAAATTTCTAAGATTCCATGAACCCTAGAGTGAGCCCTCCACAGACTCAGAGGCCTGTCTTTTAGAGTTAATTGAAGGCAGTCCAAATTGTTTTCGCTGAGCTAACACCACAGAGGTAACAAATTCCACATTTGCACTACCTGAGCACCAAAAGCATTGCACATCTCCCCCGAAATGCTACCCTGTCAACAAGCTGAAACGACATCTGTTCACTGCTCTCCTCCTTTCACACTCATTTCAAGCCTGTGCTCTTGTCACTCCACTGACTACAGGCAAAAATACCAGGTGATTCCTAACCAATTTCCTTTGTGCACACAGGAGGCCATGGAGCTCATCATCTCTTCCAGCCAGAGGGTGGCATGTAAATATCCCCTCTTTTGTTCATTCCAACACAATTCACATAATTTTGTAGAGTAAAATTATTCCTAATTAGTACATAATAATACGAAAATCAAAGAAAATTCAAAATAAAATTACGACTATGCTGTTAAACTGTAACAGAGACTAGAGGGCAAATATTTAATCCGGTACGGATACATTGGTGTAAATGTGAAGTTGACTGCTGACATGAGTGGAATTTATATATATTTATATAAATTTAAACATATATTTATGCTTATATATAAAACCTCCAAATTTATATTGGCAGAAAAAAGACAATCTAGCTAGGTGTTCCTAAAATTACTAATTGAAGCAATAGCTCTTGAATAGCATATTTACAACATAGATAAAAATATTGCAGATCTCTGGACAAATCAGGCAGGATTACACTGCAGTTAGAAGTGATATTCTAATGAAAATATAAACATGAGTTCAGTTTAAGTGAGAAATAAGTCATATATCACACATTCTCTTCTCTGTAAGAAGTATCCACGCATTTTCAATACCTTCACTGGCTTATACAATGTAACACCTATTTTTTGTACAGATGGGAAAACCTGGGATGATAGCATTGGTTCTGAAATTGTTTCCTACCAGAGGTGTCCTATTCCACCAAAAAGGATCCAATTTCTATTTGAGTTCTGGTTTAGGCTAACTCTTGTTTAATTTTGTATATTGAGTTGCAAACTTGCACTAACACAAGCTGGTATTTTCACAAGAGCTGTAATATTCTGCTCTTTCGTTATCAAAAAATCCTTTATTCTGCACATGTCCTCCATTAATGTGAATTATTTGTTAGCTGTTAGGTGGATTTATGCCTTTCATCTTAGCCTGAACTTCCCTCATGAGCATTCAGATAAATTATTTTGAAGGCTTTCAGAAGCCAAGCATCCAATTGTATTATGTTAATATTACACAATACCTATATTCATGTATCACAAATGACTGCGCTATAGTTTACTTAATATTTTACTTTATTACATAAATAAGAATCTTAATGCCAATGCATTAGTTCCCTTTCCTCCACAGTGTTTAAGACTGCACTGAAGTCCCGTTGATGCCATAATTGAGGTTAAGCGTAAGTGCTGCCTGAGATGGGTCCCTATTCCCCAACGTGCCGTTTGTCTCTGCTGCATGACAGGAGATTGCTTTACTCTTTGCTCATTAATATAAATACGTCTTATCCTCTCTTTGCACAAGGTGTGTGCCACAAAATCATTTTCTTCATTATGTTACTTATAGTAATGCACATTTTAGGAATATTCCTTATACCTGTTTGTGGAATTATGCCTGAAAACGTGGGGGAAAATAGAGATTTCTGACTTTAAAGTCCATTTCAGTGCACTCTACATGGATAAATTAAGATTAAGCACTAAACTACAAGTCTGTGTTTCCTGGCTTTGAGCTTCATTGTGCTGCCTTTACATTGGGTTAGCATAGTATGCACATAGAATATTTGTTACAAGATTTGTGAATAAGTGATTCTCATCTCCTTTGTAAGGAAAATTGACTCCATTACAGGAGAGAAGAGACATCAAGCTAACATTACATGAAGTCATAATCCTCTACTGAGACATCGCACAATGACATTGTTAACATTAGTATGCAATATTTATTATAAATAAAAGAGGCTATTGAGGCTTTCAGCCCATAATCAGCTCTGTGTGGATGACTTCACTGTACGAACACAGTGGAGCTATAATGAGGATAAAAGATTTATTTATACCTAAACATGTTCTCATTAGTAATTCTGCACTAGCATGTAACAGATACAATTGGAGGACCAGTAGGGTTGTCGTGGTTCTTTTTTTCTTATTTCTTTGGTTGTTTTTGTTGATTTTTTTTTTTTTAATTACTATGTATTGTTTGCACTTTGACTATGAACATTTAGTAAGAAAAAAAAGAATAAGAAATTAATTAATGAGTTTATTGTACTGTTACTAATTGTTATGAATGAAGAATGATTCCATTTTTATGGAATACAATATCATCCCATCACTCTGTAACATGGGGATCCAGTGGACCTTTAGCTCAGAGCTTGATAAAAAGCGGGAATTGTTTTTGAAGAGATCCCACCTGCTCATGTAACATAAAGTCACAAAGCACCATAGTGTCATCTGAAATTTCTTACTGACGTGCCTTTATATTATATTCTTTTCCAAACACCATATTTTATACTTCTTTTAACAGTAAAGCACTAACCCACACTGCATGGAAGGCACCCAAAGAGTTGCCTACAGACCCTTCCAAAATCTCTCATGGACTTTGTGCTGACATCTCACAGACTGTCTGGAGGAAATTAAACTCAGCTTAAAGCCAAATTCTCTGTACTACCTCACTGTGTCTTACAAGCACAGCTCCCTCCTCTCTGGGGCCTGGGTTTATTTTCAGACTACAGTTTCACATTCACCTTTATCAAGTGAAACCTAACAAAAATAAGGCAATGGTTCAAAGTATACGTGCACACTTCACGCTTGAATAACATTGGTTTTGTTCAAAACTCAAATTTCTTTTTTGGCTAGCCTAATTTGTCATCTTTAATTAATTTTCAGTGTTCTTAAACAGTTCTACTGGTAAAAATGTCAAGATATTTGGGGATATTTCACTACTAATAGAATTACAGTATAAGAGGAGTAGTATGCTTATATATCATAAGGAGAATATTCTCTGTGTGACAATAATCACAGAATATGCTGAGTTGGAAGGGACCCACAAGGATCATTGAGTCCAACTCTTAGCCCTGCACAGAACCGACACTGTAACTGCTACTTAACAGAATTGCCAGCAAAACCCTTACAGTAATGTATTATTTTTTTATTCTGGAAGAATGAAGTTCATCAGGTATTCATTTCTTATCCTCAGAATTACAGTGGCATGGCTCATCTCTTTCTGAAACTGCATTTAAGTTGATTACATGTAAGCTGACTGATAAGAAAATCTTATTCATAGTGAAAAACAAATCATTTAATTTAGAACCACTCAGCTCAGCAGAGAAAGTCCTTAACAACAATTACTGAGAGATCTGAAGAATTCTACTCCACCTTCAGATGTAGATATAAAAGCATTTATTTTTCTGTTAATTTCAGCTGTTCATTTTCAGCAATAAAATCTCAACCTTCTTTTTATTGAAAAAGAAGACTGAGCCCTTGAAAAATACTCTTTCCTATGGTCTTAGCACTTCTGTGGTCTTAGTCTTCCCCTTTCATTCAGTCTTTGTATAAAATTTTATTTATTCTACTGAAAGCAGGATTTAAAAAAAATGAAAAAGCTTCAATTTTGAAAACTAAGACATCTAGTTAGATCTGCTTAAAGGAACTAGCTATAAAAAAATTAACACAGCTGACAGAAGTTTCTTTAATTTCCTATGCTCTTTCTGTCACCACACTTACAAACTCACAGGCTCCATTTAAAGAGATATGATGCTAAGAGCAAGTAAGTTCCTGTCACAACATAATGGAACAAAAAATAGAGATTGTACAAATTCCATATAATAGAAACAACATTCGGTTTAGATCTTACTATGCTGGGGTTTTTTGCCTCAGTTGTGAAGTGCCTGAAGTGAACAGAAAGATGAGCTTCACAATTTTGATGAAATTTCTCCCATTAAAAAAAAATTAAAAAACATTTGCATATATGTAATCTTATACAACTACACAATACAGTTTTTCAAACTATCCATTTGGGATATGGATGATGTGCTTCAGCACGTTAAGTGACAAATTTTTTATAAGTATTTCCAAATTTATAATTTCAATTGGTTTTTGTGCCAATGATCACAACACAACCAGGCTTGGAAGGTGACCCCTTCTACCTCCCCTGTCAATCCAGCTCTTGACTCTTTAACTCCCCAAGGGTCCAGCCCAAGTCCCATTAAATGCAGTGGAAACATTCCCACTGACTTCACCAGAAACCAGATCAATACAGATCTTAAATTCAGTTATTGAACAACTATTATTTTCTCCTGATTCATGCGTTTGTCAGGCATAAAAACAACCCAGTTTTGTTTCCTTAATGGGATTTTCACAGTAATCTAGGTGGCTGGTGCATCTGTAATCTGAAAGAATAGATATCTCTTTTTGCATTGAGTGTATATAAGTTTCCCCATCTATCTCAGAAAAAGTCTTACAAAGCTATTCAGAACTCAGTACACGTTCTTTCCTCTTCACAACTCATTTTCCTTTTTTTTTTTTGTGACAACCTAGGCAATAATTCACAGCTCACTGGGTCTCCTAAATAACCCCCTTTATATTTACATGGTAGGCATTCCCCCCATTACCCTGCAGGATTCAGCCGTATTGGCAGGCAGTCATTAGGAATTCTTAAGACCATGGAGGTTTAACATATCCTTCTCTAGTCAGTGTCTTTGAAAACACCCTGTATGGTTACAATCTCAGCAAATATATAGAAAACCTCGACAATTTAGCAATAACATAAAATGTGTCATTTTGTAATTTCAAAGTGGTTCCTTCTTTGGGTCCCATCCAGACTCCCACATGAAGCCTTTAAAGCTCAGAAGCATTTCACCCCATGGAGGAGGATTGCTGTTTCTTTCTTTTGCTAGAAAATTAAATAAGCTACTTGAGTCTCTTTGATAAAAGAGAGAAGTGCATACTTGCTATGCATTATGTATTGCAGTTACTTTAGCTCAGCATCACTAAGAATTCTGGGGAAAATTAAAATTATGGAAAAATCATACCTGCTATTGATGAATGGAGAAAAGTCCTTTTAGGAAACACAGGTGAATTAATATAAAGGTAGTAAAGTGTGCTATGAGAAAGATGCCCAAGTCACAGAAGTGAGATTTTCACTAGAAGGTAATCTTTCACCAGAAAGACATAGTCTGAGCACAAAAGAAGAGCCACATTTCCACGGCTTATGGCCTTGCTCTGACTGAGGATGCTGCTCCCAACTGCCTTCCTCCACTGCCTATGGAAAGTTGTTGGAGACACTGCTCCACAGCCTGCCCTGACATCTCTCAGCAGGGTCACTCCCCTTTCCTAAGACATGGACTACATGAATAACAACACCTCTTCAAAATCTTTAGTAAGTGCCAAATTCTGTTATGGGGGCTTGTAGGAATAGAAAAGGAGGAAATAGAGAAGCTGATTCATATTAGCATTGCTGATGCTTGGTACTGCCACACCAACCTGCAGTAACAGATTGCCAATCATGCCCACAGCACTTTGCATCCCCTGAGCCTTGAATTGACACAAATGTACAAAATTGGATTTATTTACTGCATGGATAAATGTTTCAAATTAATATGTCAAAAGGCTTACATCAGCAAAAAAATCTCAAGGAAAGTGATTTCATTTTGAAGAAAAACAATAAAGAATACAACCATTTTTTTGTTTACAATTGGACTATTCTCTTTTTAATACTATTGGAAAGTTTAATTTGGGTATCTGTTTCTTTGATAAGAACCAGAGTCTTCATGATACAATGCCTCATATGTGTCACATACAAAGTTATTAAATATGTCCAGATTTAAGGAGCGAATTCCGGGTAATTCTTAAAATAAGAGCCATTCACACTGATCCAGAAGTCATGACAGAATATGAAAAGTATGCAGGGATAGTTAATCTGCACTGTCATTGCTCATGGTCATTGCTCATGGTAGAGAAACTAGTAGAAGTATTTAGAAATCTTTAAGACCAACAGGCACTTCAGTATATGTTTCCCATGCTTACAAACTTCATGTAACATGTTGACAGCTCCAAACAACTCACCACTACAGTTGCAATGAACAAAAGGGTCCAAGACCCTGCAAATTGTTTGGGGTTTTCTTTAATCAAAGTGAGTTGTTCTTAGTTATATTTTTCCTTACAGCACCTGTAGCTTCTGAAGACTTCTCTTTCACTTTAAAAATCTCTATAGAACACAATACCCCTCTATCATTTCACATGCTTTGATAATGCTTTTTTAAAAAACTGATGATTTGTTTAAAGTTCAAGCTAATAAAAGTAACAACCTATTGAAAGAAAGCCTGGGTGTGGAGTGGTATTTTTGGATGTTAATTGGTCATGTACTAGCCATCCATGAAACATTTGCTGAAAACACTCAAAAGTATTCAGAAATGCCTCTCTAAGTCATAAATCTTTTACAGGTAAAATTACGTGAGAGAAGGAATAGAAAAAAGCACATTCAACATCTGGAGTCAGATGAGTTTACTGAAGTAAAATTGCAAAATGAAATTTAGATGAACTTAATTAAAAAAGGGGATCCAATTTAATATGGACATTCATCAACTTCTCATTGAAAATCTTTCTTGCCTGAAGAAACTATAATAAAATTTGAACACAAAACCCATATAAAGTCTGAAATGAAGTGTGAAGGGATGGTCAAATAAAGAAACACAGTAAGAAAGAACACTCTTTTTTCCTCACTTTAACACACATGTGCATATAAACACTTTCCCTTAATTGCACAGAATATTGAACTACTTTTAAACTCTGTAACAGTTAAACAAGTGAGCTGGTCATCTGTCTGCCCTGAAGGTCATTATTCTCTCAGAGGCATATGCCATGTATTTACTGATAACATGAATATGGATGTTTCCCTTTCTCTCTCCCTGTATGTATTTCTAGTCATTAAAACCTGCCTCCTAGATCCTAAGGGACTTTATCTAGTCCTTCACCCAGTTAAATTTTTTAGTGCCTAAAGGTCCATTACTTGAGTGGCTCTTGCTGAAGTGAATGGGAGTTTTGTCACAGGGCTGAGCCTCAGATGACTTACAACGGATTTTAATTTGCCTCAGTTTGGACACAACAAATGGGGCTCTCTTGTTTTTCTTTGCTAGATCATTGCTGTCTTCTTTTTTTCCATGGGAAAAAGATCTAGTAGTTTAGTACCAGTCACTTCTGGCTTCCATGAATTCTGTCTGTCAGAGTAGCATTGACTTTCATCTCTGTAAGTCACAGTGTTTATAGAATTTGGTAGTGTCAAATAACAATTTGAAAAGTTAAGAATAGTGTTGTTAGGATCATATTATTTCCTTACAAAACTCCCTTGATAATTTGTTGTTCTGCACACTGGTTATGTGATCAAGTAACATGATATGAATGCTGTATTCTTTTATTTCTAATAAAGAACATTGCTAGAACAGTATGCTCTGAGAGAGATACTGTCCTTTATTAGAAACACATTCCTACATTATAAAAGTCACCCAGCAATAATGAAATGTAATCTGTCTTGAGGATTCATGATAACACAGTATTATGCTCATTTTTTGTATGAAAAGAACATGATTGAATAGGAATGCTATTGTTGTTGAATACATCTTTAAACTGAGGGAGAGATTTTATTGAACTACATGGTTAATGACAATAAATTGCTAGAGGAATTCTGAATACAGCTTTTGTTTCCATGTCAGAAGAGTTCTAGCTTCTGCGGTGGAATCTAATTCAAAAAGATATATACTTCAATAGCCTGCAACTGGCAGGACTTGGAAGTTGGTGGCACTTGACATCTATATCACAGTGATCTAAAAGCAGCACGAGCAGGACTGGCCAGGGTGAGGTCGAAGGGCTAAATCCTCCCTCTCTCAGTGGCCATTGCTCAATGCTAAGTGGAGGAACAGAGCATGCTTCCTACTTCCCCAGGTGCCAAAATACTCAATGAGGCATACGGCATAACAGTGAGAATAATTTTAACTACAATATTATCAAAACCAATATTATAATCTAAAAATTAGGCCTTTCTTCCTGAAAAAGCCACTTACACACCAGCATGAGTTCCTGTTAAAGAACTGCTCCCACTACCTAACTACCATAGAAAGTGCATTCCAAATGATGCAAAAGTACGTCAGGATTCAGCTATTCCCTCTTCCCTTTGTCTTTTCCAAAAGCTCAGAATTTATCTCTGCAGCAGAAATTCTGTGCTTCAAAATGAAGATAGATTACATCTCTTCACAAGTTCTCCACAGGAGTATTTGAAAATCTGACTCAAGGTTTGAAAAACCAGACTAGTTGCAACAAGGAAAGCATTAGAAGGGAAAATAATTTGTAATGTTACAACTTAATGCTGAGTTTTCAGCAAAAAGAAGCTACTGAATTTCCTTTTTGTGCACTTTACTTTCTCTTTGGAGTCTGCCCAATGGTTACATTGTTCAAAATGGACAATGATAAACCTTCCAAGAGCAGCTAAATTAGTATAGAGGACAATAAAAAAGGCCTTTTGATTTTAGTCTGACGAAAATTGCTCAAAACTTTTGTCCTGAGCTCAATCTCTTGCCGATCAATATATGCTCTTATATCTCTATATCATTGTATTGGTCAAGGGAAAGTACTTCATTTTTCACACAGATTCAGTTTCAGTGTAACATAACAGAAAATATTCTAATGTGGTTTACTATGGCATCTTTAGACCTTACCACTGAGACCAAATGTGAAGATCCTTAAATTGCTGGCATCAGTGTTCCTGTAAAGTCTGGCACGAATTCAGATGGGTTATCCTGCCAAAAGTCAGAGGAAAATATTCATCAGACAGATGATTATTTTTAATCACACTTTCCCAGTACCCATTTAAGCCTTGCTTTACAAATGCCTACTGCAGGTTTAATGATAAGACCACTACAATAGATTTGGATGCAACACACCTGCACATTGACTTTTCGAGTGGCTGTGAACCTGAATACTGATTCCCACAGGGTACTTTCTATAGAAAAACTCTCCTTTTATGAAAGCAATCCAACAGATTTTACCAGGAAAAAGTAACAATATATTGCATTATTAGTTTTATTAAACTTCAATAGAGAGATGCCTCCTGGAAAAGAGTAAAAAACCAAAAATGCACACAATTGGCCAACCCTAAATTAACGAAGCATACACTCATACGCAGTTCATTTTCCTTTCAGATCAAAGGGGTTTTGAAGTTCAAATAAATTTGCCTCCTAATAGTTTTAGTGCAGGATTATCTCCCTTAACATCTGAAAAATAACATTCAGAGTTGGCATTTAACAGCTTATTTGTATTGCAGCACTTCAGGGACAAGCAAACTTGTAATTTCTACCATATGTGGAACATTTCTTTCATTAAAGTATTGCAATTTCCAGACAAAAAAATGACTGAGAAAACTCTAGCAAAAGGATTATTTTACAAAATACATGTATAACATACTTAGTTTTGCATAAATTTGCATATTATACTGTAAATACAGATATGTACATATACACACTTGTTTCATTCATATCTGCACATTATTATCATACATTATTCAAATTACTTCTGTTTAGGAGAACATGAAAACTATCCTGAAGCGAAAGCAAAGAATTGGCGCTGATGACAAGAAACACACAGGCAGGTGGAGTAATCTTCTGGGGTCAGACCAGTTTTACCATCTCGTGGCACTCAAATCTGTACAACACAGCAAATGCAAAGCAAGAAAAAAGTGCAAAGAGCTAACATCAAGCCCTAGATGAATACAGAGGGTCTTCACATCTCTCCTTTCCTCTTTTACTCAAGCTCCCACTGAAAATATTACCATTTTCTCTATATAACGACAAATTCCTTAGAGTGAGATTTTCAAAGACAAGTAGAGAACTGGGTGTCTAATTCCCTCAGGCAGTTTTGAAAAGTGCACGATAAATATACTATATAGCTCCTTATACATCAAACAATTTCCCAGTGCACTTCACATTAATCTTTAATCTAGACACTTTAATCTTCAGATCTTCATACAATAATCTTCAATGAAAGGTTCTTTCTGGGAGTTTACAGTATATTTAACACAATTTAAAAACTACTAGTGCATTGCCCTCGCTTTTAATACCCAGAAAATGTTTTATAAATTAGATCAACCACAACCTGGCCAAGGTTTCTGTATTTTTAATATCTTTGGAGGGAGATTACAACAAAAGGGTGCTGGAGGGAACGACTTAGCTGGTTAAGCAACCCAGAACCAGAGCTGCCCATCCCTGAGTTTACTCAGTGTTTCACTTTTTCCAAGGTAAGGACTAGCATCTCTTCATAGGTTATTGGGGAAAACAGCATATGTTACAGTGTATACTACTCTGTTTTGGCAGCTCTCTGTGTGCACATCTGGACATGGACATAGTTTCCATATCTGTGTTTTTGCCAAAAATATTAACTGTTAGAATAGTGTGCCAGGCTCATTCTGCAGGGATATAGCCATGACTTCAGCTCCTCCTGGCCTTTACTGCTCCCTTCAGTGCTGTTTACTCTGAGTTCTACTCATGGACCAGGACTTCACAGTATTAGCCCCAGCTAAAAGCACAGTGGAAAACACTCCTAAAAATCTGTACAGTGGATTGAGGACAAAAGGCAATAGGTCAGTATGAAGTAAAACAAAAAAAATATAATAGCCATTATGACAAGCTGTATTTTTTGTAGGCAACCTGGTAAAGGCATATTTTGAGGAGAGACTTGAAGAACCAATTTCTCAGAAATGTCTGAAGAGTTCTGGAGAAAGCACGAACGTGCTGTCTTGAAAACAAGAGTTGAGGAGGAAACTGACAGAGAGTATGGAAAGGACAAATGAGTTGCCTAAAAGAGAAAAGGGAGACTCACATATCACCCGAGAAAAATGAGCAGAAGGCAAAATGTTCAGGAAAAAAGAAACAAGGAAAACGACTTTTCTGACAGTTTCTATTTGAGTTGGGCAAGATGATGTTTGACTTGTCTGTAATGTCCTACAACTGGAGATGAGAAGACAGATTCACCAAAGAGCACACAGAGGAAAGGACCGTGCTATGGAAGCCGAAAGAGGAGAGCACTGCAGCATGATTACCAAAGCTAAAACAGCTGATCGATTCCCATGGCCCAAGGTGGAGTATCGATTCCGATTAGACCGGAGAAAGTTACTACAGACTGGTTTGAGCAGCTCCCATTGACTACAAAGAGTGGGAATTAGATGGCAATGACTGTAGGGCACTTCAGGCATTCAGGATTGAGAGCTTCTTAGAAGAACAGGTTGGGGAAACACTGGGATATTTTGAATAAGTGAAAGGCTAAGGCAAGCTTGAAAATTTGCAAAAAAAAAAGATGAAGAGAGTGACAGATTGAAGGAAAAAAGGGTAAGATGGGGAAATGCATAAAGTGGATGAGCAGAGGACAGTAGCTGGCAAACTTTATAACTTGTGATGGGCTAGAGGACTATTTCAGGAACAGCAATCAGTAAAGGGAGCAGTTATTGAGACGAAGATCATATGTTTATCAGTTCTCACTGGGAAGAAATTGTCAAGACCCTTCTCAGAAAAAGAAACTGTGGTGGGAGAAGAGGCCTTGAGGAATGAATCAAAGGTGGTGAACAGGAAATCAGGACTGTGGGTGAAGATTTCAATGCCAGTAGCTAGGCATCTGATAGAACTGACAAAAATGAGTGACTGTGCCATGGAGGAAGTCAGCTTGGTCACAGGGCTTGTACTAGAAATGCCTCGTTGCACAAAGCAACAAGCAGAGAAAGTATCCATAAGAACAGTGGTCTTGGTGGCTTTGAGAGGTTCAGAGAGAAGGCAGATGCTGAATTCAATCAATTCGAGAACATCACTTGCTTTTGTGCAAGGAGACCAAGGGAGTAGAGACAATAAAGAAGTCACTGGGCATTTTCCACCCTTCCTAGACCAAGTCATAAGTGGGCCTTTATTTAAGTCTCATAGTGTCTGTCATGGGTGAATAGAACTTGACAAGTGGATGAATTTAATATACCATGAAGTTTCAGCACTTCAAAAATGATTGCAAATCCATAAAGGGGTCTCTGAATACCTGGTTTATATTCAGACATGACACCTGAACTGGCTAAAAGATATAGGCATATTTGTTCCACTATGCTTTTTATCTCAGAAAAATACTATGATTTTTACTTTGAAGAAAAACATGTGAAGTATTTCATATTCATGGGACGTATTTCAGTATGAGGACATGAACAGTTGATAGTTCGGGTTCAAATTTCCATTCTTTTCATGGTGAAGTCCACTCTAGGGATAGAAAGATGCATACTAGAAATCCTATCACATTTCTAGTAATGCAGAAGGTTTTCAGCACATAGTTTTGAGCAGAGGCAGCACCCCTCAAAATGCTGTCAGACGAGTGGCTGATACAATGTCTGAGAAAGCAAATGCTGTGATTTATGTAAGACAAATTTATAGTCCTGGGAAGCAAGGAGAACTTGAGGATAATATGGGCACTTATGGTCCAGAAAGCTTAGTGAAAGTAACTATTGTAAGACACTAATAATGGATTATTTTTTTTTTGTTCAAATTAAGATATTTTCTTATTAAGCATTCATACGAAATTTTGCACTGTTTTGGCAAAGTCAGGAGTTGAGACTAAAGGAGAACTAGAAAAAAACCCCAAAAATCTAAATGAAAAAAGCTTTAACAAAGGTATTCTCAAGTGACATCCAAATGTGCATTCAAAGGGGAGCAATTAGCTGAGAGGGCAGAACAGGTGATTTCCCTAAAGATGACATTTATATTGCAAATCCCAGGGGTCTGTGCTGGCACCCAGGACCCAGCTTGCTAAGCAGTGCTGCAGACAGTATCAAGCACAACGAGGAGACAGACCATAGCAAGAGGAACATGAATCTCCAGGAAACATAGATAAGCACTTTCAAAAGTTTAGAGATAAGAAAGAGTAACTAATGGTTGAGCGGGTAATGCCCTAAAATTTGCTATGCACTCAATACTTAATTTCAATCTTATTGTAGTCAACCTGTCTGAATAGATTACCATAAAATACTCATTAATTTACACATCGTTAGATTAATCAGTGTAAACTATTTTTGTGGCACAACAGAAGAAACCCAGTAGCACCAAACAGAACAACTTAGAATGAGATTTCTCACCATTTTTGCTCTTCTTCATGAATCTACTTTACATCTATTTCCATGTAAATTCACTGAATCTAAAAGAATTTTCCAAAATAATAAAATAATTTTTATTCTTCTAGATGTATATGCTTACATTAAGAAACTGCATTGTCTATCCACCTTGAATAGAAATTGATGTTCATGCTTTACTAAGAAGGAATGCAACATCTGCTAGTACATCTAACAAT
Organism: Margarornis squamiger; assembly: GCA_035222235.1. Taxonomy (NCBI): domain Eukaryota; kingdom Metazoa; phylum Chordata; class Aves; order Passeriformes; family Furnariidae; genus Margarornis; species Margarornis squamiger. The sequence goes on from JAWWTY010000016.1 coordinate 11,579,135, forward strand.
GGAGTAAAACACTGGAAAACTACCACTGGTGTTATTTCCTTGAAATAATGTAAATCCAGTATCAAATTGGTTATGTAACTCAGATATCACAAGGTTTCATACAGCACAGAAAGGCTGCATTTTAATGCTTTATGAGGGAATGAGAGGAGGTGTGAGGACATGTGAGTTCTGTTCAACACTGAACTGCTCTTAATGCTGTGAAATACATGGAAGCAAGGTTAATTGAAAACCCGAAGTAATATAAAAATAAGTTCAGCCTTTACCAGAAATACATATGGTGTATAAAGCTCCATTGAGCCCAGGTGGATAAGCGAACATTTTTAATGCACATTAGTTGAAGAAATGAAGAGGTAGAAGCAGATAATAAGTATTACTAAACTGGAATATTCTGAAGGCCTGGAAGAGAGATAGAAAACCACTACCATGGAAACATTTTATGGATTTCTTTTCCTTCCCACCCAGAGTGTACTAAGTTGCCCATTTCCCTTTGGACGACAGTTTTATTGGCCATGGTTATCATTGCTTGGGGGAAAAGGGAGTGGCTTTCAGAGACAGACTTTAGCAAGAACATCTGGACTCCCCCATAGAGACAACATCAGTGAGGCATAGGGTTTCAGAGAGCAGCTCTTCTGTGCCTCAGCACTCCTACACCCTGTAGGAGAGAGGTCCAGGACTGCTGAACAGAGGAATGTGCAGGTCTGCCTCTGTCCTCCAAGGATACTGTGCTCTCCTTCAGCTTGCTTTTATTAGTTATTCATGATCCCTGAGAAAGTATAGGAATCACAGTATTAATATTCATTGTAACATGATGTGTCCCACATCATTCTTAAAACCCACTTAAATAGAAGCATATCTATCTCTCTATCTCTATAAAGAGATTTATAAATAAATACATGTTTATTCATTGCCACATAAAACGATTCCAGCATTTGGTTCATCTAATATGGACGCATGTGGCAAATGCCCAGATTCTCTGCTATGCTGAGTGTCGGCATCAAGCTGGTGATACCCCAGGCCAGGTACACCTGAACCTACTAGAAGCTGTATTCTTTTCCATTCAGGTATTAGTGGTCTCTTCCACAATGGTCTCTTCCACAATGTAACAGTCCCCAGTTCTTCAAAAACGAGCCCTTTCTAAAATAATGCAGCTTCTTTAGCTATTATTGCTACCTGGCCTCTATTCCAAAAGAAAGCAAACCTCTGACCTCACTACCAAACATATGAATTTAATGTGACTCATAGGCCAATCAGTCAGAACCCTGAAAGGACACCAAAATATGAAGGCAGAGAAACATCTTTACAAAGGAAAATTCCTGAAAAGGTAGTTTTTATCAAAAAGCACAAAAGCCCCAATCATAATGACACATGACAGTTTAATGAATGGCTATTACTTGCTTATTTTGGAAGAGTGATATGCTATAATTTATCATTTAAAATAATAGCTAATTGAAAAGCTTTTCTTTTATCACATCTGATTCAAAGTATCTTTAACATTTTATAGCAATATTATGCTTTCCTACATTTGAGATTAACTGACAATAACACCACCTTCTGTATTTCAAGACTGCCTTAAGCACAATAATATATAGAAGTCTGAATGCTCAAGAGGATTTATGTGAAAAGCAGTACTTTTATTTCATTAGCTGCACCCCAACCAACTTAATTGCATGTCTAGAACATACTCATTTAAATGCAATTGCATGTGTGACATAGTTTTGGAAACTCTGGCTTAAATTAACAGTACTTCGTTGTACTTTCCTTTTTCTTGCCACTGATTTACAAAGGACTATCAAACCCCTCTGACTTCACTGTTTAATAGCAGTATGTTTAGCTGTTAACAGGATCTGAAATATGTACTCAGGCAAGGATTCAGTACCTTCCAAACCCCATTCTGTGAGCTAGAATACTTCTGAACTAAAGCCATTTCTTTCTCTGTCTTTACAAGACAGTCAGCTCACATAACTAGACGATGATAATCACATCTGAATTATAACTCAAAAGTTATTAGGTTAAGAGGTAGAGAAGAAACACCCACAACAAAGCAATGCATTTAATCTTACTTTTATCCAGTGATTTCCTACAAAAGGATGTACTAGCAGCTACATAACTTGGTGTTGCAGACCTGCCTGTAGCTCAGGTTTGAGGCAGTCTCTTGCTTTTGTAATACATGAGCACACACCAAAGAAGTCAACAGAGAAGGGTATTTGCTCCAAGAATACATCCACACCTCAATGTACCTTCTGCAGAAACTCAGTCCCACAGCCTCAGCATTGTGTTCTTTGCTACAGGCCCAATTTTTCCTCCAAACCTATCTTTCCAAACCTGACTTTAGACATAAAGACTTGACCTTTTGGCACAAAGACATACTGGTGTGAATAAGTATCTAAGGCATCACTTTCATTCTTAACAAAATTAAAACTCTACAGCTTGAATGAAAAACAGTATGTCAAAATCCACTTATTTTTCTTCTTACATCTCCATACTTAGTTACTTCAAAGGCATATTTAGGTACTTTGTCCATTTTAGAAGATTCCCTTTGAAAATGCATTTGAACGAATGTTACCCTTTTCTACAGAGATTTGGCTAAACATTTTTGTTACAGCAATTTTATTTAGCATGGTAATGCAATCAGTATCCCAGGAGGCTCATCTTTCACAAGATGCCTGCCTGCAGTTCTACCTGCAAAGCTATATTATGGCAGTCTTCACAGATAACAAAGTACAGAAACTGTGATGCATAAAGCAGCACATCATCTGTCAGAGGCTGGCTAAAAGACAACCAAAAAAACCCCACCAAAAATCCCCCCCCCCAAGTTTTCGATATAAATATTCATGTTAGGACAGTGCTTCATTTCAGGAACCAGTGGGCATAAGCTCTATTGCTCATTCACTTAAAACAAATAGTTAGGAGATTCCATGAGCAATTTCTATTTCCTGGCCAAAGTGAAGAGCATTACTGTTCTTCAGAGGAAAGGTGAAACAGTAGTGATCAAGCTGTGAACTGAATAAATATAAAGCCTATGAAGTAATTTACTATTCTTACTGCAGCCAGCCAGCAACAAAGTCAATCTCCTCTGCTGAGGCAGTGATTAGTGAGCGCAGTTGACCTGTGATACCTACTGCTTTTAATCCAATGGTTTGCACATTACCTTAAAGGCTGAACTAGCAGAACAATATATTTATTCCTTCTGAAATCTTTCCAGTTTTTTCAAAGATCTCTATTTTTACAAAGCGCTTCAGTAAAGGGATATGTATAATTAAAAAGTAACTTAAATATATTTGCCTGTATTTAAGTACATATGCACTGATAAAGAACTGTGAGTCTAAATAAGTCTTGTTAAAGTGGACTTGTAAACAGATTTTATTCAATTTTTTTTCATAGCCTTGAAATAATTTGGATATTAGACACCTATTCTTTTTAATAGCCAGGCATTTATTTCAATTTTGCAGCTATCACAGGAAGATCTTTTTATGCTCTTTTTACAGTTCATCACTTCTACTTAAAGGTAACTGACAGGATTTAGAGGAACTGGGAATCTATAGGCTTCACATTTACTACCACATCAATTTAGTTCTGGGGCTGATTATCATCGTTATGTGCCATACCTAGTAGTGCCCCATATGTGACAGGTGCCTTCTGAGCACCATTAAAGGCATCATCTCTTAAATTAACCATCTAAGGAACAGATTAAAAAGCAACAGAGAGATGCTGGAAAGCAGGATGAAGGAAAAAAAATGCCATGATCAGGTAGCAGGGATATTTCCCCCAATAAAAAAGCCTTAATGGGAGCGATACTGTATCTTTACGTGCATAGTTTCAAGGTTCTTTTGCTCCATGTACAAATACAAAGGTATATATACGTTGCCAAATAAAATCACAACACCTTTTGAATAAGAATCAAGTGTCTTTAGTAATCATCTTATGTAAATAAACCATTGGAGGAGTCTGGGACATCTCACAACTCCCTCCCCGCAGGGCACCTTGGCTCTCCACCATTTCTGCAGGTGGATGAAGGCACTGCAGTTTGGATAAGGACACAAAAAAAGCACTAGCAAAGGCACTGGTTGATTCTGCTCTTTCTGCCCCAGCCAGAGGAGCAGAGGGGTCAGGCAGATAATCTCAGGCTGCAACACCAGCCAGGTCACCTGTACATGCACACTCATCACCCAGCACAACAAGTCCAAACAGCTACAAAGCCAGCCTGGCAGTAGCACAATTGTGGCAGGTGACACCACGCAATCACAGGGATAAATTATCACCAGGATAAACTACAGGACCTGATCAGAACTGAGAACCGTGAAACTAATTTTTATTAGACTTTGTATGTACTTGCAATCAAATTTGAAACTCAAGCTAGAACCCCAAGCTATCTTTCTTAATGAAGCAAAACACAGTTTAGTGGCATTTGTACAGAAGATGGTAGCACTGAAAAAAAAAGGGAGGGGAAACATACACAGATATTCTAAGAATCTGCTGACACTTATGTTTTGCTTAAAGCAAAAGCCTTCACCTCGTATTGCCTCTGTATATAGTCAGGTTTTCTCCTAAAAACCTTTGAACTGCTAGGTAAGTTTAATATGCAAACTACATCTCTGCTTCATTCCATTCTTCCTTATTCAACTTCTTCAGGAGAAGGTCATAGTGAAAATAAGGGACCAAAACGTAGGTATACAAGGTCAACCTGCCATCCTAATCATTTCAGTATGAAGATGCTACACTGAAATCATTAATAATATTTTCAGTCTTTTAAATCTTTATTCACAGCAGGCAGCCAAATATAATTTTTAGTTCACCAGTTTCAAACACGTTTGTACATTGTTGTGGCTTCAAGAATGCTGAAAGCTATTTACTTATGTAAATCTTGAGATTTGCTACACAAAGAAACAGATGTATGTGACATTTGCAAGGCACTGAAAATGAAGTGTCATATGTTGGCCTGGGAAACAAAGCTTGGGAAGGGGGGGCGGAAAAAAAAGGTGTGCCATATTTCTCCTAGTCTTCATCATTGAAGGGCTGGAGCACACACTGCAACAGGATATCTTGGCAGCTGCTGCAAATCCCAAAGTGAGAGCAGCAGTATGGTTTTGGACATACCTCACAACTGTACATGTCCTCCCAGGATTTCCTGCACAGGGCACAGGGACCGCTTTGTAGAATGGAAACGTTCTGCACAGGTCCATTGTTTCCTGATCTCTGATGCCTAGAATCACTCTCCCTTGACTTCCTCTGTGAGAGAATGCTCATTTGTTAAATTCAGTAAGGGGCCAAATAAATTACTTTGATTGGTTATATGTTTTAAACAAATGAAAAATGTATGTTCTAAAACCTCTAATAAATTCCACTCATCAATTTTCAGATGTTACTTCTCAGTAATTATGAAATTCTTGATTAAAAAATCCTATTTGTAATAGAAATTACTGGGTAAGTTACTGATGGAATTAATAAATAAAGATGCATCCCTGTCTAACTTGGTATTTTTGCAAGCTTTTTGATCCTGCTTTACAAACCTGGGCCAGTGTCCTGCAACTCTAGTTATTTGGGTATCAGGATTAATTGATCAGAATCATTCCTTAAAATGTTCTGTGACAACTCCTACAACTGTCACAGTTAAAGGAACTAAAACTTATCTAAAATGAAGAGGAAAGAACAAAGTGACTGTCACAATGTAGAAAGCATGTTTAAAAAGTGAAAACAACTTTACTAACCCATTGCAATCTGGGAGTAGACAAACCGTGAAAGATCAGCAGACTGTCTATGTTACAGGTGTTCTAATTCTGTATTTCACCTGGGACTCCATCAACTGTTTCCCTGCTGAAGAGCATTTTTTCACTGTCCTATGAAATTACAGTGAATGACTAAGGAGCTGTGGGAAACCAAGTGGTTTATAAAAACTTGATGTAATTCATACTGTTAACAGCTAGAATTTGCATTACAAGGGTGATTCTGTGAATTTCTGAGACCCGAATTAATGAGATGCTTTTCAGGACACTTATGAAAAAATTGGTAAAGGACTTTGGTGTCTACACCCAAAAAACAAATCTGAAAAACCTCATTTACCTGTAAGCTCACTCAGAAAATTATAAACTTTACAGATGTTAAATTCTCTTGTTGCCTACGGCTCTGTATCTGCAAATATGTAGCTGCTTCTTAGTTTGAGAGCACCAAGTGATCCAGGTCTTTGACTCCTCGTATTTGGGAAAGCAGGAGAAATTTTCTCTGCTGGGCTCATGCTCAGAGCTGAATGTATTTGAAAATATGTGGCTTCAATGACACAATATAAATACATTTTCAAATTCTTATTAAGAGCTTCAATGTGGGGAATATCTGACTTAGGTAGCATTTAAGGATACACCTTTTGTTGTCCCTAAGAAAATGCAAGTTTGGCTACACAAAAATGAAAATATCTCATTTGTATATCACTGGAGAGATATCAGATTCTGAAAACTAAATAATCTGAAGATATATACCCTGAGCATGCCTTGAAAGGTCTTCTTGGGGACACTCTGTAAGGGGTCAGGGTAAAACTGAGTGTCATATCAACAGCTATGGTGGTGCTGACAGCTAGTGCCAGAGAAGCAGCAGGATTTAAGCATGCCTGAGACAAGGAGAAGAAGGGGAGAAGGATAAGACAACCTTTGTTTCAGCACCTAATACCTTTTCAGTGCTTAATTTTGCAACCTTGATGTTCTTTTGCTGTCGAAAAATGTTTTCGAAAGAACAGAACTGAAAAAACATCATGAAACATCCACTATGAGAGTGAATATTCTTGGTTTAGGGACTTTATTCCCTGTGGAAAATTATTTATGTTTAATCAACATAAATGATAATAAGTTCTGGTAAGTCTATACTGTAGGTGTGTGAGGGCACCACTCTAAACCCTCCCAAATACTTAAACAATTAGATATTCTTTTTTTTTTCCCTTAAAGATGAGGAATCAATCCATTGTTAATGAACCCTAACTCATCACGAACTGCAAAAGAGAATTAGAGAAATCTTTTGAGGACTGCAGAGAAGGTTTGAGGCCTCCAGTAATCCAAGAGCTGTATCTGTCAAGTTTATGCAAGAGAAGATTGGTGACCCTAACTGTGAAAATACTTGTTACAAAGAAGTTCTTTAATACCATGAAGAAATGGATAATAAGAAACAGTTGCTAGAAGCTGAAACAAAGCAAAGTAAAGTTACAGCTCCTTTTTCTTAAAATAGCCATTAGAAACTGTAAGGAGGAACAGTGCATTCACTAGCAAATTGGCTTGGGTACAGTTTAGCAACTTGTTTCAGTTAAAGAAACCTATTAAGACTCATGTTGCTGTAACCAAGTGGAATGCTGTGATTTATGATATACAAGGAGCTCAGATCTGGTTATCTAGCTGGAATGAAACCTTCTGCCTCTACAGAGACTGGTACAAGCTGTAAGCTGTGGCTGCCAGAGCACTCAGGATTTGGCCTTCATTACATGACAAGAGCATGTGAGCCTCTTAATGTTGGAAGTGGCATTGCCTGGTACATTTTCCTCATACATTTAATAAAAACATCTGTGCAGGAAATGCTTCCCAAAGGACACATTCAGAACTTGTTTCAGGGGGCATCAGCTCTTACTCGGGCTTTGACCATTAATATATATGATTCCATTATCCCTTCTCGTTAAGTAGTACTAGAAGCCTTTTTTTGCTCTTGCAAATAATACACGGCAGACGGGACAACCCTATCAGGTCCTTTTGGGAGGAGAGAAGCTCTTTCCTGATTAGTTTAAGTATCCTTTGAGGGACATTAGTAACCTAATTCAACCATTTTAAACAGGGGAACAGGAAAAGCCTAGCATTACCGGAATAAAGGGTGCTTCTAGAACCTACCGTCTTCCAACACTGTCTCTTACTACTCCACTTCTTTTTTGAAAATTAAATTATTTTACTTATTTTAAAAGAGTAACATATTCAAATGTAGACGATAATATTTTCTGCCCAGTGACACTAACTTCACTAAAATATGTAATAACATACTTAACAAATCAGCTTTTTTTATGTGATTCAAAGTTCTATACTGAAAATTTTAATCAAGTTTATCTATCAAGAAAACATATTAAGAAATTTGAGATGCTTGCATGAATGGTGAAGTTAGTGTTTTTTCTCCAATCCTTGCAATTTTTTCCATGCAAATCAACAGGAAGCACAAGCAGACAAGGCATTCCCCCCTTACATGGAACAAAATTAATATTTAATATCTGGAACACAGAAGCTCTAATGCTGATGTGAAATTGGGGTCTAATTGAGGAAAATCTGCTGATCTAACTAGCTGTCCTACCCCTGGGGAACTGTTACAAGCCTGTAAGTGACAAAATATTTATTAATTAGCTATGGGATTACTTTATTGAGTCATCAGGAAGTTGTATCTCATGCAAATAGCAACACTATTAACTACTTTTTAATGTAATAGCCATGCCCATAGATTGCTGTTTGCATCCCTCTGTTTCTAACTACGTTGCTTCCCTACAATAACCGTAAGGTCTGAAAAAATCAGGGAAGTTTGGCATCATCTGTGAAGTTGTTGTTCCTCCAGGGTTAAGTTCAGCTCTGTGAAGAAAGGTCTCAAATTCCACTTGGGTGTTGCACAAGGGTGAATTTCATCCTCATGATTCAAGTCACCTCTCAGCTTCTGCAACCGAGTATTGCACTGAAGAGTGACCAATGCACTCAGCTGGGCCATGAGGGGAGAGGGCTGGAGGAAACCATTAGAGATTCTCACAAGCCTCCCTCTGCATCAATCCACAGACATAAGTTGTTGGTGCACATAAACGTGGCTCATCAGATGCAACAGCTTTTGCTTTTATCTCTGTGAGTCCCTGACTCCATTTCAAGCATGCCAGACAAAAGCGAGCTCTGTTGCTCAATGTTTGTCTCCCACATGCTCCGTGCCTCGATCTCTTACAGAGCAGACCCGGATTCAAACATGGCAGTTCCCTCATGGACTCAACCACTATGACCCCACAGCCGCACTAGCCTAGTGGCAGCTCCTATGAGGCCCTCACCTCAGAGCTGTTCAGCAGCACAAGGGTTTTCCAGTTACACTCATTTTCCTTTTGTTACTTTCAATGAAGTTGTAAAACCCACACACTCTTTGTGAGCAGAAACCACTGACATATTTTGATGCAATGTCAGAAAATTTCAGAGCCCTACATCACGACAGCTGCAGTGGGTGCCCCCATCTGGCTGCCACGTGCCCACAGGCTGCTCCCTCACGCCACTCCTGCACAGGGCAGGGGGGAAAACGGGATGGAAAAGCTCACAGTATGAGATAAAGCCAACTTACCAACTGCCATCAAAGGCTGAACAGACTCACTGTGGAGAAAATTAAATTACTGCTAATTAGAACAGAGTTCAATGGTGAGAAACAAAGACTAAACACCTTCCTCACACCTGTGTTTCTCTGCCTGGCTGCTGTCAGGGCCGCTCCTGAGACTTTTTCACCTCACACCCCGTGCCTGTGGGGCTCTGCCTGCTCTGAAAAGTGTTCCACAGCAGCTCCAGCGGCCTCTCCGGGAACCGGCTGGGGCAGCCCCACACTCCCCTCAGGGGGCCCCTCAGCACCTGCGCCCAATGCACGGGGGCAATTACAATTCCCACGGTGACCCAAACCATAGGAACTTGTGCCTCAGGTCATACAGACACTTATTGTTACACAAGAACCCCCACCCCAGACCGTCACACTCTTTTCCCTGCTTGAAGAAATGCTTTACCATGACAAGATGGTCCTTATCACTCAGTTATTCACAGGCACATGCACAAGTCTTATCCTGGAACCCTGAGACATCAGACCAACCAAAGCTCAAGGTTTCTCTTGGTTGCGTTTTTTCCCCCTAAGAGCACAACAGGTGAAATACATAACCAGTTCCTCTGTCAACCTACTCTTATTTCCAGTTGCATAATTTTATGTGCCAAGGACCTCATGCATGCAGGCAATCCCTCTCACAGACCCTACAACTTATTACACATAAACTGTGCCCTGACACTGCACAGCTCCCCCACATTGTACCCCCTCATTGCACAGCCTCCCATTGCTCTGCACACAGATTCTACTGTTGTTAATTCTATCCACACACATATTCTACTGTTGTTAATTTGAAAGGTATGAAGGTTAATTTGAACAGTATAAAGTGACAGGAGCACCTCTCCATCAAACGCAGCAACAGCTGCAGAGGCTTCACCATCTCCTAAGCCCTGTGAGGTCAGGCAGCCTCGCTGTGCTCGAGGCAGGGGTGAACAAGTCCCCAGTGAGTGACACTGCTGCCTCTCGTCCTGCATACTGTGGTTCTGTCGGCAAATACACAAACCGCACCCATTTAAAGAAGGAAAAAAGAAGAGCTACAATACACTACTCTCTTCATCTTTTTTCCCCTCAGTGATAGCTGTCAAAAACAGTTCACTTGTAAGTGCAACAGGGAGCTTGCTGCTCTTGGCGCATGTGGTTATCCTCAAGACAGCTGTGACAGCCACCAGGCAGGAAGGGTATACGATTCTGTGGAAGCACCATCAGTTCCTGGGTCAGTATAGGAATCTGCTAGTCCAGGACTCGTAAACCTGGCATCAGAGGCAAGACTAAGGCAGGAGAGCTTAGTCTTGAAAGCCTGAAATCAGGTTTTTGAAGAGGGAACATGTCTGTCGCTGTTGTGATTTCTCATTTCTGCAGGCTAACATGGAATAGGATGAATTAACTCTGTAAGGCTCTGTGCTACCTCAAGAACTTGTGGCAGCAGTGGTTACTGCTTCAGAGCAGGAGCCACAGTGAGAGTTCCTTACACCTCAGCGTGCAGCAGGACCCAGGAATGATTGGGGATGGAGACACAGCAGTACAATCAAAGAGGAAAGGAATCATGCCCTGAAAGAGGAATAATTCAGAAGAGTCTGTCTCTGAAAATCATCTGCTCTTTACCTCCTCTAACGGAGATTTCTCAGCCATACTGATGCACAGGACACCAGAGCAGGTGCAGGCTTTTCATGAGATAATAACCCTGTGCTTGTTCCTTTGACTCCTGAGAAACCAGAGGGGAAGTTGCAGTATTTTGTGTGATGCCTCCTGCCAGCAGATAAATGTGCTACTCAGGAATATACGTTTCTCCCAAGAACCAGAGATATATAGAGCATCTGCTTTGAATTTGTACAGATGTTTTGAAAGCACAAGGCTCGTGGCCTTGATAATACTACCACAGATCTAATGAGATTTACAAAGGGAAAAAGGAATGGAATATATTAAATATATGAAATTAATGGTGATTAAGAGAGAGAAGTTCCATGGTAGAGCAATGGAGTTTTTGGAGTCCTGACACAGGCAGTAAAAAGCCTGGACAAGGAGAGAGGTGAGAGTTGCCAACACACAGGAGGCATGTTTGGTCTTCCACACTTCCTGTATGATTCCCCTCAGGGATACTGCTGGCAAGTATTCAAGAGTGAAAAGCCACACAGTAGACACACTAATAGAGGTACAGGACTATAACAACTGCTGGAGGTAGCAACACGGTACTAAACTGATGTCTCGTAAGTCTTTATTTTCTATGTTCACTGATACATTAGCTTTATAACAAATAGCCAAATTCTATGCAGTCTCTGGCAATGAATATATTGACCTCTACGATGCATAGTTTTGTGTTTTTTCTAGCAATATTTACTAGCTAATTTGCAAATCTCTCAGTCATCAGTACAAATTAACAGAACTGTTGTGCAGGCATTAGGATTTAAAATTTTTAATTAACCCTTACCTACCTTCAGCTTGGAATCAATTCTGACATTAAGATAAATAAAACTCAGGAAAAAAAAATCAATCACCTAATCTGCATTAGCAGAAAAATCAGTTTTCTGGAAATAAATGTTGACTACAAAATGTTTTGAGTATTTCCTCTTCCTACAAACTCCAAAACCAATCTGTCTTTTATCACAAAATCTAAAGTATAATCAGAAAATAATTATATTCTAGCTGAGTTGTAAATTAAATCAGAATTGCTAAACACGAATTGCTATCTCAGATTGGATCATTACAGTACTATAAAAAATTAAGATGCACAGGCCCCCTCCTGAGCTGAGTGTTGTCATGCAGGACCCTACACATTCTGCCACTAACAAAAAGAAACACCGGCATTTTGTAGGAAGCAACAACTTCAATAAAAACCTCCATATGCAGTATCTTTTTCAAACCATCAGTACAACCAGTGGACTCACATTAACCTCTGAATGATTCACAAAGTCCTAAAATTTTCTGTCTCACCACCCCATCTCCTCCTCCTCTCCACCCCAAAAAACCCCACCAACCAATCACAAAGCCCCACCTTGTTTCTGGAGCTGGTATTTAAACAGTTTTGTGGTGGTATCCAAACTACAATTTGCCTTTCCATCTCCCAGGGCCAGCACTGTTATTGGTACTGTTTTGGGATATCTGCTTCTCAACTGTTTATTCCTTTATGCATTTCCCAAACTCTTATGTTTATTAAGCAGCCTTTACACTTTCTCATGCTAAGAGTGCAGTACCTCAGAGGGCATTGCTCAGTACACCATTCTCTCAGTGTCAATCCATCTTTCCTTCCCAGACAAGGAGAAGAAAAAAACCCAAACCAAACCCAAACTCATCCCAGACTTGCTCCCAGTATCCCTGTAAATACAATTTCACAGACTCTCTTGTCTATGTTTCCTTGTGTTTTCTGGGTTAAACATGAAATCACTGAGCTCAGTGGGGTGGAGAGTACCTTCTTTACCACTTTGCCAGGAGAACTCGAATCCACTCAGAGATTCCTTTTTATGTCCAAACATTTTTGTACAAATCCCTCAAAAATTCAATTTTGGGTCAAAAACAACCCTGCAAAAATATATTTGTACACATATTAATTTGTCAGAAATAAACATCACTTTGGATCATTTCATGTCCTTGAACTGAAAAATTAGTTTTACTTGCACAGTTCAGTGTCCTTTCCTGTGATCTGCTGTAGAAACTACCAAAATACTGGAGAGAGAGAGAGAGAGACAGCATATCTAAATAGAAAAGCCATGCGTGTTTATACACAATGGTAAACAAGAGTTACTTGGAACACAGCTGTATTTCTGTGGTTTCCTCATTTTCTCCTTGCTGGGTGCACAGCACAACAGTGTTAGATGATATGAGCTGCTGACAGCAGTAAAAAGCCCGATTACTAGTGCTCTAGATATGTCAGTACTTACCATCTGAAAAGATGGGCAGATCTAATTCTCTGAGTAAAACAAGGCACAGGAAAAGGAGACTATTGCAAATCTGGCTCTGTATACTCTAAGGAATGAAGTAGGACGTGGCATAATCAGAGCAACTGTAGAGGAACGTCACATACTGAGCATAACTAGCCAGTGCAGGAGTAGCAACTTGACCCAGTCTTTCCACACTGTTTAGCCAAAAGAGAAAAAAAAAGAAAGAAAAAGAAAAGAAAAAGAAGACACAATGATCAGCAGTGCAAGCTGGTCTCTACATTAAAGCTAACCTGGACTCCAGCAAATAAGAGGGGAGGGAAGGATCATGATCAGAGATTAGCAATGTGCAAGAGGGAAGGCAGAGCAATGTAAAAAATTCATGGTCAGGACAACCACAGGAAATGATGTGTTGCTGGCAGATGTTTGTTACGAAGTTTTCCACAACCCTGACTATGCATGAGCAGCAGTGCTCTCTGTATGCTGAGAGCTGCAGTCAGAGGAGAGCAGGAGCAACCCCGAGGGACAGCTGCTAAGACTAAGGCTTCTGAAGAACACACCTCAAAAAGCCAGGCGCTTATTGTCCTTGCAGTGCCAGCTTGGCACGGCATTGTCCCTCAGCTGCCATCCCTAACCCCCTGTGCCAGCATCACCCGCTGCCTCCCTTCAACAGAACAGGCACGACAAGGCTTTCACTCTGATGCTTGAGCTCTTGGCTTTGGCCCACTGTTTTACAGGGACCAAAACAGACTTCTAACTTCCTTCCCACCTCCAATATTAATAAATTTGAATGCTTTAAGCCAGAGGCATTAATAAGACCTCTTGTATACCACAGGTCACTAGTTGCTCCAGTATGAGCTCAAGATATTTTGTGTGACCTTCCAAAAAGGCACCTAATCTGGATAGAAGTCTATCGAGAACTGGAAAACCTCTGCACTCCCTTAGGTTTGTTCAAGGTTAATCAGCACCACTGATCACCTTCTGTTTGATTTCTCATTTGAATTTATTATGTTTCAGTTTCCAACTGATGATTCTTGTTCTGATTTTACCTCCTGGATGAAATAACTACAAGGAATAAAAAGTCTTTCTCATGGAGAAGAAACACTATGACTACCTCATCTTTCTCTTCAGCATCTTCCTTGATTTGTCAGCATCACTTATAAAATTGAGTCTCTGAACTAGAGTATTCAAGTAGCAGATCCACAGACACTGTATAAATTGTTTAGACCTAAATGATGGTTAATATTTTCTTGCTTACTAAGAGACTTCAAATTATTTGCTTTCTTCATCATGCATTCTTCCCAGGACAGAAAATAAATAGCAAATGCACATTGCGGTCTTAATAGTTTGTTGGTGATCTTGCCAGTCCTGTTGACTAACAGGCAAAACTACAGCAAGCATGCAATCTTTTCCTAATTTACCCATTTTTGTAGCTGTATCAGCTATACCTTTTCTCCTGACAGCTCTGCCTATCCATTTCAACTTTCTGTTTCAATTTACCCATTTTTGTAGCTGTATCAGCTATACCTTTTCTCCTGACAGCTCTGCCTTTCCATTTCAACTTTCTGTTTTGTGGCTTCTTCATATGGATGACTGTAATTTTTTCCATTGTTACAAGGTTAGTTATTAATTTCTTATCAGTTCCAGTTGTCAGTTCAGACCTGGGTCAGAGCAGCCTTTAAGCCAAATCTTTGCTCATTCTTGAAAGAACACTTGGGACTTTCTGGACACTAAATGCATTCCTAAGCAAGTTCAGGTTTAAACTTCTGTTTTTGTCCTGTGTCATCCCATCATCCCCACCCCGTCTAAAATTTCACCATAACAAATTCTTAGCAAACAGACTTTTGAAAACAGGTTTTTCTATTACCAAGGCTACCTCCTTTAATGACGTGATATCAGAAGCTGCCAAGTTTTGCGATTAATATTTCTAATATAAAATAGCAGTTTGACATTTTGGATACACAGCAATATGTCTCAATTAAAGGATCTGAAAAACAGAGGGAATCACATTACATGAATGAGTGTATTAGCTTCTGGAATTCTCCTTCTGTTTTTTTTTTTGTTTTTTTTTTCTGAATAGCACATACAAATGGTAAAGTTAAAAACTTACCTTCCTGTGTAAAAATAGCACAAAGATCTATATCTGACACTTGGCATAGAAAACTACAAGTGCATTGTCCATGGAGATTTAGAAAAATCTGATTATATTTCATATGTAGAAGTACACTCATCCATGTACACATACTCCTACACAACTGGGCTTTGAGGCTGAAAGGCTTTCAGACTTGTGATACCAATATAATAATCTTTAGTTCTTTGCACACGTTATAGCAGTGTGTTCTGCGTATTACTATACATCTAAATTTTAGAACCAATGCATTTGCTCAAACTTTAAATGTCAGTGGCCAATATTATATTGAATTCAGCTTTTGTGTTTCAGACTGAACACATGCTATGTTCTAATTCAGTGTTTTGAAATAAATCATTTACTTTCTAACTTTTCTTCCATCATCAGAGTAATTTAACACATGTCGTTTCCTGCAATGCTATCCAATTCACACATCAGCAGGTGGTATACAATTTTTCCTTATTTTTCCCCTCTTTTTACTGTATAACATTTTGTATGTTTAGATAGGACCCATCTTATTTAAAAAGCATCAGAGTGGTGCTGTAAAACAATACAGCTTCTACAACATATATCTCAGAGTTTTTAATTACCCTTGTCAATGTACCATTCAGTAACTGTTGTACTTATAGATTATGACTTTAAACTAGTGATAGATTTAGCATATGTCCCATATTAATATATTCAAAGAGCAATTACCAATATCAATCAGCTAAAGCTATATGGACAAATTCACAGGCATCTACTTAATGAAATAAAAATAAGAAACATTTCATCACTTTCATGATCCTCTACTCTAGACACAAGTATGTCCTTCAGCACATTCTTCTAATGCCTTTTAAACAGACCTTTTATAGCTGTTCTTGGCTACTTTGCCTGCTGAAAATCATTACTTTTGTCAATAGAGTTGTGATTTTTCTCTGATTATTTTTTTCCATTTCTTCTGAACTAATCTTCTCCACATTTTTAACCAACAGGACAGTGAAAAAAAATCCATGTAGACACAATGAAAGGAGGTTTTTGAGTGAACACAATTTAAGAAAAAGAAAAACCTCACGAAACACCAAGATCAGCATATGGATCACTTCTTCCAAGCCCCACCAAAATACCGAAAGCCAAAAAGGTCCCTAAAAGAAGTCAAGCAAACCAGAGCCAAACTGTCAACTGTCACTAGAGTTGGAAGGAAATCTGTGGTGAGCTGACCTCGTATTTCTGTATTCTTTAAACACATAAGTTTACTGTCCTCTAGCAAACTCCACATAAAGTAGAATAATAGCTTTACACAGCTTAAATGAAGAGTTTGGTTTTTCAGACAAACATTTCTGTTTCCTACAGTAGCAATTATAGGAGACACTGGGAGTTGGCTAGAAAGCTCAGTACGATCTATAAACACTTATTCATAGAACCACTGGGTGGACACTGTATTGGAGCCAACTCTTATGTTCAACATTTCCGCTGTGAAACAAGCTGACATTTGTGTCTGTCTCCCTTTTTTTCCAAAGGACAACTCAATTTGTAACAGAGAGACAGCAGTTTGCAACCAACTGTGCTCAAGATCAAAATGAATTAATGATATTGAAATAAAGGTAACAGTGCAGTAAAGAGCAACAAATTGGAAATTAAGAGTAATATAAAATGGAAATATGTATTAGAAAGGCACACAAAGAGAACATGGATTAGACAACAAAGCTTCTCTACTTTCCTAATTTCCTCCTACTAATTCTTTGTATCATAGCAAATTGATCAGCTGTTAAACACATGGTCACCTCTTTTAAAAAAGATCACTATCTTTTGTGTTTGGCTTGAAGCTAATGTTATCTAGTCTTTTAGAAAATGATACTGGATACCCCTTTCAAACAATGTCAATTTTTTATCTCTGCTGCACTTTGTTGTTATCCCACTCAGATGCATCTCACATTTCTTGTGGGGAGACATTATCTAGGGATCTGGTGTCGTTTCTGAAACAAGGGGATTACTGCAGCTCTGACCTCCTCACAAGAAAAAAAGAGTGTGCTTGCAACCAAAACATGTTCAGCTGAGGGCTCTATCAGCTCACATTTCTACAATCACAACTTACAGTTATGGTTATGAATTAAACAAGAACATCCATAATAAGCATTAGCAACATTAGTAACAATAAATATTTGTAACAAGAAGAGACATCAGCTGAGTTTCAATATGAATACTCAATCACCCCTTCCAAAGAGGGCGCTGCCCCAGCTGGGCTGACCAACCACAGCAGGAGGGCTGCAAAGCTCCGAGCTGCCAACACGCCACCAGTTTCCACATGGCCCACAGGCAGTGAGCAGGCCTGGCAGCCTGCAGTTCAAGGAGTAAAAACAGGCTCAGAGCAACTAATGCAGCCTGCAGTGAGTTCCAGCTGTGCTAGGATTGTCTCAGTATGGACCAGTCCAGAGAAATGAAACATCTCTGGGAAGGGTGTGGTGTGCCTGCATTGCATAGAGGGGAGAGTGTGACTTCTCAAGCCAGCCTTGCTCGTCTCCTGTGACAGTCGAGGTGCCATTCCTACAACTGCATGAGCAGATGGGCTCTTTCCATTACTTTCTTTAGGCTAATGCTCAGGGCACAATCATGCTGGATGGAGAAAGCCCATCTGAAAGTCCCTTCTTTCCTGACTTGGGACAGGATCTAGAAACAAGCTGAAACCTCATGTTAGGAAAATGTAGAGGAATGAAGCTTTTTTCTCCTCTCCAGCTGTTCTCTGAAAGGCACTTGTCTTTGTCCAAAACACTTAAACAGTCACAGAATCAGATACTGAAGTTCAGATATTATGAGAAATTACTGTCTTAACTTCTAAGCTACCAGGCCATCCTTTTTCTTCTGCAAAGAACAAAAGATGGTTCCACTGGTTCCTCTCCTTCCCTAAATGATGCCTATAGCCTGATTCCACTCTTTCAGAGATGTCCCAAGTTAACCAAAATATTTACACTGCAATCAGTATTCAGAAATTGTTGTTATTGAGTAACTACTTGCAGAGCCAAAGCCCCAAGAAACAGAGAGACACAAATACCACAGGATGCTTCTAAAATTAGCACGTCTAAGCTCGTTAGAAACAGAAGGATCACAAAAATTCTTTCTTAGCAGCAACTTAATTCCTCTCAAAATTTATCACTCGGGTTAGATGAAGAGTCTGTAACTGTAAAAGGGCTGCAGGAAAGATCAAATCATCTTATTTACCACTTTTTAGGCACTTCCCAAATATCTGTTAATGATACCTCAGCTGGACTAGAAACAGCAGCCTGCATAATCACAGCTGGCCACCGATATAATAGCATAGTGACTCTACAGGAGACAAAAGAAAAGGCTAAAGGAACTGTATGACATGACTCGTGGAAGACCCATATACCATGATGTGATAGTTAGAGTAGCCAGGCTGGAAATGTTGCACTGGTATGACTACTAAAGTTTGATGAAGACATTAGAAAGAACAATACAAGGGACTGAGATATCCACTTCGTGTCTAAACAGGTCTTTCCACAACATTCAGCAAACTTGTGGTATCAGTGCTACAAGAGGAATGCAACTTTGCAGCAAGTTCTTTCCAGCATTCTGCACACCCCTGAATCGTGCAATTTCTTTGATGTAAAACATGTCATTTCTAAGTTTAGAAACCATAAAAGCAGAGTTTTACAAAAACTACAAAAACTATTGCACGGAGTGGATGCGCTGGAAATTTTACAGCATCCTCTGTCTGGCTGAACTTACTCAACTGCCAAGGCAAAAAGCCCTTTTAAATACAAGATCAGCACTCAGCCCTTGAACAGTAACGTCTGTTCTCTTTAGAGTTTAATTGCAAATAACAGCAGAGGATAAAAATAAATAATTTGAACACAACTATATGATGCTAAAGCCTTTCTTGACAAATACTTGAAACAGAAATGGTGAAGCTGTTAATGACAATTTAGATGGTTGTCTGGAAGAAGCTTCTTTGGAGTCCGTGCTTTTATTACCTGCTTAGTCACACACATTTTCCATATTAATATTACTTCTATGAGTGAGTAAAACAGTTCTTTGGGATAGTCACTTAACTAGACTAATACAGAAAGTGGAAAAAATGAATACAGGAACACAAGTTGGGCATTAAGAGACTCCTTGGTTATTTTACTAAGTAGTTCCAATTTATAGGTCTCTAAATTATGTGATAGATACTTTCTTGGAATATGTTCTTTCGACTCCAGTGTGCTTCAATATGGTGGTGAGAATTTGTCCTGGAATCATGTCAGCACAGTCCTGAGCACTTGTTTAATATACATTCATCACTGGAATCTTTCCTCTCTCAGGAAACAGTGGCTCTGTTGTAGAAGGCTACAAATTCTGTACAATATGAGCTTCAGAACTGGTCATTTTGGGTGGATTACCTGGCTTTTGAGTAGTTTTTTAAGGTAAGTCCACGTACCCTTTTCTTCTTTGTTCCATGCCACATGTTTCCCTTCTTCAAGCTGTCATGAAATCCAAAGGATAAAACTGCTACTTCTCCTTACACTGCAACATTATGATGGTACAGCTTGTGCCCTGGTCACTACCTCAGGCAAAGGGAGAGTTGAACCTGCCTCACCTGAAATACTCTTTGCCAGGCCTCCTTTCTGCTGCTGCAAAAGGATTTAGCTGAAATGGTCCATAATAGACACATACTATTTGCTTAAATAAGAGAGGTTTTGAGCCTTTCAGCTAAGGCAATCTGGTTTTCTGCAGATTTGTGTCTTCAGCTTTTATCTGCTTGGTAAGATGCAATTGCTGATTAATCTCTCCCATAAGTCAGGGCAAGGATCTTACAAAACAGAGATCTTTCTCTTCTAAGTTGGAATTCCTTCCACAGCTTTCCACTTAGTGTCACAGAGTATCTCTTTTGCCCATCTGAAGAACTGAGCACTACCCTGAAGCTCTCCAGTGCTTTTGCTTCTTTTCCCTGCAATTGGCCCTTTGGTTCATAAATCATGAGGGCAGAAGGAAAGACAGACAGATGCAGACAGATCCTTTCACAAGGCTGTTGCAAAAAGCTGTGGGTACGCAACACAAGCCAATGCTACATTGTTTGCACTGAGGGCAAAGAGCAGCCTGCCCACAGCACTGGACTGCACTACAGGAATCCCAAATCCTGTTACTGGATACTTCACACGCTTCCAGTACACCTCTGAACACGTCCTTTGTGTCCTGTCTGCATTTAGGACTCATTTACTTCTATGGGATTATGAGTAAGGATCATATTTGACTACAATTTTAAACAGTCATCTGGGTGATTTGGATACAAATCCCAGTTAGACTTCTGGAAGTTGTTGTAA
Organism: Margarornis squamiger; assembly: GCA_035222235.1. NCBI lineage: Eukaryota > Metazoa > Chordata > Aves > Passeriformes > Furnariidae > Margarornis > Margarornis squamiger. The sequence goes on from JAWWTY010000016.1 coordinate 11,599,750, forward strand.
TATAAACACTTAAAAATAACCCAAAGCATGGCTATATTAAGTAGCTAATAGCTAATGTGGCATGAATTATTTTTTCATGCACTGTAAATTACCAACCTGCATAACAATCCCATGTCTACAGTATTCCCTGTCTCCAGTAAATACCTCTCACACACAGCAGTTTAGCAGGTACAAAAGCATTCAGCTGGGAAAGGGCTCTGCTCTCAGCTATTCCACCAAGCCTTCCCTGGCAGACAAGGGCTTAGTGTTAGAACAGGTAAGACTGTAAGGATAATTAATACAGAAAATAAATACTATAGAGAGAATAAGTGAAAAACCAACATTTTGTTTTCAGCACTGTATTACTGATGTATGACAAACCCTTCTGGTGTGACATACATCTCACACACATCCAGGTCGATGAGTACAATAAATATTTAAGACTTCTACTGCCTCTAACAAGAAAAACCTTAGACATGAAAACTGCCCATCTTAAAAAAAAAATACTTTTTTATTATTTAGTATGTTTTAAGACATAGGTAAAATAAAATAAAAAATTGTTCTAATATGCTAACTTTTATCCTTGCATTAAAATGCAGTCTGATCTCTGTAATTATCAGCATCAGTCTGAACCTCGTTTCAAGATAATTGCCATCTTTTAGCAGTGAAAAATTTACCTTTTCAACTTCAATTGAAAAGAATTTAAAATCATAACAGCAGTTTTTGATTTTGCTCTCTAAGTAGTGTGGGTGAACCATCATTGAAAATTAAAACACACGGCAAGGAAATTTGCTAAGAAGGTATTACATCTATTACAAATTATTTAGTCTTTCCTTGGCAATATATTGTAATGGTGTCAAACAATTAGAAAGAAACAATATAAAACTCCTTATAATTTTAAAAGATCCTATCTATTCTAGGAACAATGGTGGCTTGCCTAAAATGAGCAAGACACTTTGCTTAAGTCTCACTTGGTACTTGTGAAGCAAAGAGGAACGGTGGTTGTGCTGGAGCTCTCTGCCACTGTCCTACCAGGCTGAACTCTGCCCAGGCACTGCTGGCAGGCAGCAAAGAGCCCAGTGCAGGAAAGCTGGCTCTCAACCTTCTGGAGATCTCCAGTCCCAGAACTAGAAGGTCTCACTTTGTTAAATGGAAGTGGTGATGAGCCAAAAGCTTGTCATCAGCCATAAGACAGAAACACGGGACAGCTTTAACTTATTTAATTGAAATGTATAGTAGATATTGGTGCTGTCAGCACAAAACTGGGACACACATTCCTCCTTCCCTGAAGACTGGAACGTTAAGCAACAAGAGAACATGACAGACCCCAGTTTCATCTTCCCACTTACAGAAAAAGAAGGCACTGAAGAACACCAAGCAAACACCTGTTGACAGCTTCTAACTCCTTCCATTCAAAGCAGACCATCAGTAAAAGCAGCCAGCATTGTACAGGCACAAATGCTGACAGGACCTGATCCTAGAAGAATTTGCTTTGAAAACTGAAGTAATAATTGATCAGTCTCTGGAGTACTGGTAAACTTCAGCTTTGTCCAGCCCCAGTATATGCTCCCTTTGGGTTTTTAACTGAGACACAAAAAATTACTAAAGAACATGTGAAAAAATGATCTCTGAAAGTCAGGCTTTTTTTTCTTCCCCCCAAAAATATAGATTTTTCTTTTAAAAAACATCTCAGTTCATAGAATCATTGACTTTAAAAATGCATTCTCTGGGGATTATCTCATAAATATGTTTGATCTTTTTAATTTTCTGCTCTTAGGTATATAATCATCAAGCAAGAGTGTGGAATGCTCATTTTCTGTGAATTTGAACCGAGGGCCTACGCTCTGAGAACCTGCCAAGCTCCCTATTTATTTCAGACTTTGAAACACCAGTCTTTTTCATTGCTACTCATGGTTGTCAAAACTGCCAAAGTATTAATGATATGATGTGGCTCTTTAATTCTCTCCATTTCTCTTTTGTTGTCTCCTTGCCTTCCATCTGGAAGAGGCTAGTACTTGATGGATACAAAAAAACATAAAGAAAGGTTAATTTCTTGCCAGGAATGTTTTTCTCTTTATCTTTTGTAGTTTTATTTTTGTACTTCAGAGTGAAATATTCCTACTGTGCAGCCAGGTGTTCTATAATCCTATTTTTATAGAGCCCAAAGGACTCAAATCCTAGGTAAAGTCTCTTCCATGATGACTTGAATGATGGGTAAATTCAGGCTTTAAGATCAGATAAGAGTTTAAGGCAAAACTGAAGTGTGCTTTTGCTAAAACAAAACCACTCCTTCTAATACCATACATATATAAATATACCAATATTCCCTGGCTAAAAAACGATGGCATATGTTTGTTGCCACACCAGTATGGAAAAGAAATGACACTGTTAAGTATTCTGCTGCAATACAAAAAGGCAAAATAATTAAAACTTGGAAGCCTGCCTAGAGGTCATCCCCAACAGATAAGCACCAAACCTAAAGGGCCAGCAAAGTGCAGCGCCACCATAACCAGTGGGAATTTGCTGAACTAAGAGCTTCAAGACCCCCTTTAAGATTCCAGATACTTGTCAAAATCAGGAATCCTGCCACAGGACTAGAATGTCAACAGATTTGCTGTGCTCTCTGTCCCCGTTTGGTAAGCAGGTTATCACTGTTGTATCACAGCTGAAGTTTGCCACTCTACTGAGTCACAAAGATGGCCTGTTTAGAAAAGAGCAGGCACTTGAGGTGAGTTTGCCTTTTCGTCCTCTGAAGTCAATGAGGTTTTTACTGCTGCTGGTGGAAACAGAGGAGAACCCACATGGAACATCTTGGGGAAAAATAAATCTGACTTGTGGAGCTGGATTAGCTGCGTAATGATATTAAGATAGCAAGAATGGATTCAAAATTACACATCAGAAGTTTGGGTCTTCAATAAGAGTAAAGATGAACACACTGCCTTTGTCCACATACACAGAGAGCTGTAACTAAACCCTTCCCTGGGAGCAGGACTGTCACCTGCCCCAGAGGCAGCAGCACCTCAGGCAGTGCCTGTGCTCCGGGTCATGCACGAAAGCAGAGACACGTTAGATGCACCTGCAAAGTCCTTTTCTTTGCTGGCCCTGATGTCTGCACAGAACAGCCACGGCTCTCCAAAGCCATCAATAAAACTAGCAGGAGTCCAGCCACAACGTGTGCTGCCCTTTCTAGTGTCGAAAAAGTTGTTCTTTCAGTCTGTAAACAGCTGATTCCACTATTTACTCTTGAATGATGGGGTTAAATTTCCCACAAGGAAAATCAATACAAAGACCATAAGGCAGAAGTACTACTGCAGTTAAAACACTAAATAGCTGCTATATGGCAGTAGGGTTTCTAACGACTAGGGAGATGTGTTTTTAGCAGAAACCTCTTCTTACCACCGTACAGACTGAAAGTAAAACTAGCTATCACATGCCAATGAGGAGAGTGGGTAATTACATGGTTTTAAACAAGAATGAAAAAATATTAACGTAAGAGAAGTAGGTAACAAAGATTCAGGCACAGCTGAAGATGATGAACTGTGCTGGCTGCGTTCAGCTCCAACTTACACGACCTTCAGTGTTCATCCCTTCCTGAAATGGAATGTGGACAAACTATCCAAACTCTGCCAACAAGGAATCACTCCGGCCCGGTAGGTGACAAAACCAAACCATACACAGACGAATTAGCTACAGATCGAGTTTATGTTCACCCAATTTTGATCTCTTCATATCATAACACCATCCCTAGAATGGTCATGCTTCATCCTCTTCCAGAATACTTCTTCAGGGATTTCTGCATAACTGGACTTTGAGTCGTTAAATCCTAGTTTCTGACTGCCAAGTCTGAGTATCTAGTTCTTTCCTGAAATCCCAATATCCTGGAAGCAAGTGATTAAAGGAGAGTCTGTGCTTTCTTAAAAACAAAAATAAAATCCTAAATGCCTCAAGAAAAAACCAAGTATGGAGTTATTATCTCTTGTAGTTATGACGCAAGAGCTTGAAAACAGAATATACCCTAACAGCTTAAATAATGGAATGCAAACATGTCTTGTCTTGAGGGATAGAGCAGAAAAATTCTGGTAATTTGAGGAATAATTTATATGCTTGAACACTTAGAACTGTAAGAAAACAAGCCTTTTCCAACTTTATCTTCTGGAAATACTGCAGAATATCCCACACACTCTGTGACTTCCCCTTCCGATCATTAAAAATGCTGGTAATCACAAATATTTTTATCCTATTCTCCCTTTTATATCCACTTTGTTCATTTTACCTATAAATTGACTTTGGTCTTCACTACATGGCAAAATCTTTCAAGTGAAGAGTATCTTACACTAGACGTTGTCACAGTGCTTAGCACAGTAACACTCAGAGTTGTATGGAGAACATAAGAGCTGCTCCTGTGAACAGTCAGCCCTCAAGAAAGCATCGCAGATTGCTCTACTGTCTCTTCAATTATTCACAATCAGTATTTCTCGGCAAAAATCAGTGATACCTGCATCTCCTCTTAAAAATTTAAATTAATTAAATCAATTTCAGATTAAAATAATCTGAGGTTAAAAGCGTTTAAATACTAATGGACACTTAGCAGGCCAGATAGAGAAGACAGATACCTGAAGATGTCTCTAAAATGTTAAGACTGCCAATAAGACAATCATATTTATTCTGAGTTTGTTTTAAACTGCCCATCCTGTGCCTTTTTGTGCCCTTCTATTTAGTCATCAAAGAGAAGTTTCCTTTGCTTTCCCACTCTCCCAAGCATTGACCACACTGGCGTGTTCTGAGGTTGAATGGAGTAGAAGGAGTTTAAAACTGTCACCTGAACTACCTCTGCCATTCTCCTCAATTCTTCTCATTCATCTCAGTGGAAATTCAATTGGAACAGCAAAATTAGCATCTGCTCTTAGTAAATTTGTAATATTTTTTTTTTAAATAGTCAAAATAATTAAACAGATGTGAGACACTTAAACACTGCATGCCACTGTGTTGTACAGCATGACTTCCCTTCTAAGCAGACTTAAGCTCCAACTGGTGCCCCACGTCATGTCAAGCAGCTGGCACCTCTCATCAGAAACAACATTCTAATGAATCTTATTTCACATCCTCAAGATTGCACTTCCCATGTTTTATAAACAAATTAACTTTTACTTACAAAATAAAGATTGGTTGAGCCACTGCAGACTTCAGAATAAATGGATTTCTAATCAGCTACAAGAGTCTGATTTCTCTATGCACCTTCTCTATTTGTCCTCTCAGCATCCTATGGGATATCCATTATCACCATTCCTGATGATTTAAAGCACACTTCTGTAATTTTTACTTTCTTTTAGATGAAGGATGCAATAACAAAGTGGCATATACAAATGGTGTGTAAATGTGTTCAGTAAGTGTGAGCAAATAGGTAAATTATATATATCTATTACAATCTCTCTTCTGCTTGCCTAGATCCATTTTTATATTTGTGGCCTGTTGAAAATCTGCATCCTGCTGCTCACTCACCTTCTGAGGAACGTTTCCATCAATGATTATCTAAAATACAGTCATCTCAAATGGGTAACCAAGCAACCAAATATTGCCCCCATTATGAAAGCCAGGGAACTGCCTAAATCAGAACAATTCATTCAAATAACTGTCTTCCCAGTAGGACTCAGATACTTAAAGGAAACTCTACACAAGTTCCAGCCTTTCTATAATTGTTAGTGCAATCAGTACAAAACTGCAGCATCTGAGTATCATTTAACTTGACATGTCACTGGATGGATTGCTGGAAAAGACTCACCCAAACTGTTTATCAAGCTGAATTTTCATCCAAACAAAATTTGTTCTTATAAAAGCTTTCTTTCTGCCCTTTTATTTCTTAAGCTGTAGAGAAACAAGAAACCTTAAGTATTCAATTCACAGACACTGCCATGGGAATTTATGTCAGCTGTTTTTGGGTATGGCCTTCCTGGTAGTCTGCATGTTCCAAGAAGGAAGACAACCACAGAACAAATCTACAGTTCACCTGCAGTCATGAAAGTGAAATAAGAGAAAGTACAGTCTAACCATGGAAACCAAAGCTGTAGATACTGAGGTTTGTGGTGAGAACCAAATATCTACACACCATATATTTTGTGCCATTTTACTTGAGTCATTCCAGCCTGGTCCCATGGACCAAAGACCAAATAGAACCCAGAAGACATGAGGTCTCCTCCTGCAGTGCACCCTCTGATTAGTTTCATGCAAAAGAAGTTCAGTTTCCACTTGACAGCTGCTCTGTGGGCAAATCCAAGCACATCCAGAAGGACTGGCAGATTCCCTTCAGAAGTGTGTTTCTGAACTGCAATGCTGACGTAGTGGCACCGAGGTGTTCCAGCTGCTGCACCAGAACACCACCACAGCCAAAACGTGGGGGTCAAAAGCAATTCACCAGAAAAAAAATGTCACCATTTAGTCAAATAGGGTCCCATGAGAAGGAGCAATTTTTTAGCCTTATGACTTTTATTCCTCATTCTCAAATAATATTGCATTGTCTAGACATTTCAACAGCAGGCATACTTCAAGTCCCTGTTTTTTCAGTCTGTGTAACAAAAACCTTTAGATCATTTCATGCAGAGGTCTGCATTTACAGCCACGTGAAGATAAGCCTAAGCTCTAACTTTTCATTGATTACTTCCAGTTGCCCCATTTCCCTGCTTGCAAAAATGGGGTTAATTTTTGTAACCACAATCATACAGTGAATGTGTTGCTCGTGGCCTGGGCTGCCTATGATCAATGGATCACAGATTAAGTCATACTTCTTTAACTGATTAGAATAAGTATAAAAATAGATTTTTCCAGGCTTGCTCTCCCTGCATATTTTTCAGGATAAATTCTAATTTCAATATGACAAGTTCAAAGAGTGAGATACTGCTCAATGTGGGAAAACGATCACTGACAAATAAAATTATTTTCTTTTTGTTCCAGGAGAACTAGGGAAGGGAAAAGAGAGCGCAGTAAATATTAAAATTGATAGAAATTGCAAGGGAGACTTAATTCAGTATTAATATTAATATTAGAAATATTGAGATTTTGTTCTCTCCAAATGTCTACCTTATCACAAACTTACTCTTTATCACATCTTATGCATATTTGAGATAATTTCTGCATAAAAGAAGAGAATACAGAACAGTACTTAGCAAGTCAGGGTAGACTGGTACTCTTCATGGGAAAATCTAAACCTTTGCCATCTTTAATCAGTTCAAAATTTGCTTTCATTCATCATGTTTCTGAGCCTAAGTAGGTTTTAAGGGATGTGCAGAATCTCGATGAAAAACTCGGACTGAATTCCAAACCTGTTTTCTGAGCATTTTCATTCCAAGGGGTTGGACAATCAGACACACACATTTAAGGCAGATTAAACTGTTAAAGAAACCTACTTGGTTTCTCTTTTCTCTCCTGTTGCTGCCAGCTTTAGAAGTTTGCTCAATGTGGATTTTCAGCCCTTTAGAAACATCGCACAAGTTCTTCTTTTAACAAGAATGGCAGGCAGCCATTTCTAAATCTAACTACTATCTGCCTTTATATCAGAAGACAACCACACAAGATGTCTCCTGGGTAAATAACATTATGTCCCAGTAGTCAACACTTATGCAGGAAATAATATATTTGGGGGAAATGTCTGTGTTCTTTAGATAAAAGTTCCGAAAAAAAAGGAACAAGTGATCTTTACAAAGTATAATTTTAGAGGAGCATTTTTTGCATATTTTATGTGCATCTTAGGTATGTTCTTTACATTAAAACAACTGTAAAGTAGAAATTAAAAAATCAAGTCACAGAGCCCATAGAACGCTCTGAGTCATTATTTATATACTGTGGGACTATACCTGCAATTTTCCTCAAACTTAACTTTCCTCTTCAGTCAGTTACAAAATTACAGAAATACCTCAGGCTATTTACTTCCAGAACAAGTTCCTGTGGCAGAAATGAGCTACCACGCTCAGATGTATTTCCCAAAAAATCCCTTTTCTGTAATTGGTTTCTATATCCATCTAGGTTCTAGCTTTACTACCATTATTAATGATGTGCATTGCTAGGTCTGTTTTAGACAGAACGAAAACCATGAAGACTTATTTACCTTATTTAAGACTTTACTGTCATGTGGAAGAAATGAGCAGCAGAGCAGATAATATTTTTTTCTAAGTCTGATGGACCAAAAGAGTGAATATTGGCAAACGCTTTGCCACTTTTTAGTTCTGCTGTACAATCTCATTTCCTGCTTCATGCCAATCACTGTACTGTCACTGTACTGAATCCTATTGGAAGCTTTCATTAAGCAACTCAGCAGTAAATTGTTTGTGCAAAACAAAGGTTATAATGCAACAGACAGCAAAATTTGGAAAAACCCCATAAATAAAAGCAATTGTGATTGTTTGGGGTTTTTTTAGGGTCAAAAATCACTGAGAGATGCAGATTTTCCCTGTGGGGAACTGCAGGGAGAATGGGACAGGACAGAACTTATTTAAAAATAGGAGCACAGAGGACTGTGGAAGGACTCCAAGAGAGTGAAAACTGTCTTAGAAACTGTAAACAAAGAATGGTTATCAGTGGGAAATGCTTCAAGAATCCCATGGAAACAGACTAAATAATATTTTATGAATTGGCTCCTTTAAGCCACATTTTGTAGACTTTCAAATAGCCTTTGAACACTTGTTCTTCAGACCTGCTATTCATAATAGTCAGCTTAACCTTTCTCACTGTGCTAATGGCCTAAATTAAGAGATGTAAATCTGAGTGCAATGATTTAGAGACAAACTCTTAGTGTGACACACCAATCACACAGCTTTGGCTTCACAGGTCTTACAGTCACCAACCCCAGGACCCAATTTATTTGCTTTGCTCATTTCCTAAACCTTGCAGAAGCTCATAGGAACTGACCAGGCATTTCCTCCCTCACTTCCTAGAGATACTGAAGGACTCCTTTCTTTGAAAGAAGAAACACAAAATTGCTTTCTGTGGTTATGTAGAAGAACAGAACACAACCACTAAACAGCTCAGGTGCAGGCTGAGCAAGCGCCGCCTCCTCCTGAACTCACACTGCTGACCTGGAGTCCTTTCATCCAAACATGGGGCTACTGAGATTAAAAAGGAGGATTCTGGTCTGAAAAACTAAAGGGAAAACCTGCCACATATTTTATTTTACTGAATTTCCACAGTCTGAACATCTCTACAGACATGAATTTTTGCTGCACGTATTTTTGACTACAATGCGTATGTGTGCCCTTTTCAGTTACTGTTTTTATACTTTTTTACACCCTGCTCTTCAGAAGAGTTAAAAAAAAGCAGTGCTGCGTGTGCAGTAAAGTAACCCACTTAGAAGAGCTGTTACCTACATCATCATCTTAACAGTGCTGGTGTCACGGAAGCCTCTTCAGGAAAATCTCTGTCCCTCAAATTAAACACAGCAGTTCGAAATTAGTTTTTTTAAGATCATGTTTTAGGGCCACTTGCTTATGTCAATGGAATAACATTTATTTAAGAAACAACAGGGAGATTAATTGGAAAGGGTTCCACTGTTTTCAAAATCAACTGCCAGAAAACACTAACAGAAGCATTTATGAGTAGCTTCCTACTATGCTGCTTCTCAGGAAGAGAAAGTTTGTTTTGAAGGCCAACAACTTCACAGAGTCATAATTTAAATCAATGTCTAGAATTACTGTGGAAATACATTTTACCAGAAACTCTAGTATTGATGAAACTGAAGTCCAAACATAATCATATCTATTATAAAACACAAATTTCTTATTGCTGCTGACAGAGAACGAATTTAAAACCTCCTCTCCTTTATCAACTGATGACAGGGCCTCAATGCCTATATTTCTTTGCTAAGAAAACCCAGTATGACCCCAGTTAATATAAAAAAATGCTGCAGGCTTGGTAGTTTGGGTTTTTTGTTTACGTTTTCAGGGTTTTTTGTTTGTTTGTTTTTAATCTGACTAAGTTTACTATGGGAGTTTACTCTCCCCACTTTCTTATGCAATTTCATAAGCCAAAATAGCCCCACACAGGAGGGGAAGGTGCAGTGACAGCTCTGGCAGGCAGGACTGTCATACAGGGCCACCCCAGCAGCCTCAGGAGCATCTTCACTGGCTGCACTGCTTGAAGATATGAAACACTGAACCAGTCCCTCCCATCTGAGAAGAACCAGTTCTGCCTGCTTGGGGAGAGACTCCCACACAGCCAAAGTGTGCACTGAGTCCTTCTCAATAACCTTGAAGAGAAAGGAACAGCAAAGCAACAGCAAGCAAAACAGGCACAAAATGAGCAAGAGAGCAATTGCTGGGGTTCCAAGTGGCTTCTCAGAAGAATTATGCTGGACAAGACAGTTCACAGTGTTGTATAAGCAAAACCCACCATCAGGACTGTAACTCCCCAAATACTATAAAATGCAAGAACCTGTAAATTCTTCCAGGTAGCTGCCAAAAATTACAGGAGAAGAATAATGATCAGGGCCTTTTACTAACCAAGCACAGAGGCAATGTGTAAAATTTCCTGTTTGCTTCTCTGAGGGACTCGAGATATCAGTATTGTCACAAGGACTATAAGTTTTCTTTGCTACTGAGAGTCCTTATTTTCCTAACTTTTCATTCTGATGATTCTCCAGGTCAGTTAGTGTTGCCCACTCCCTGTCCACAGCCCCAAAGTAAATTATACTTGCACAGGCATGCCTGTCAGCCAGCATTATGAATTTAAACACCATTCATGCGTGCTGTCTCAATAAATACATCTTTTTTTAGTATATAAATACAACATAACGGAAAGTAATAATACGCTGCTATTTAAGTCACTATAATGACAGCTACAGCAACATTTGATCATTTTAATACAAATTAGATCTTTTTAAAATGCTCCGTTCAGACAAATGGTTGTCAGAAATGCACTGTAGAAAACTCCAGTGTCAAAAATCAAATTTCTCCTCTGCATTATGTTAAACCTTTGCTTTGACTGGGCCTAAAATGGGTTTGCTGTTGGAAAAAGGGAGGAACTGAACCCTCCAAAAAGTTCACTAGGCTTTCCATGTTTTCTTTCTTAGCAAAAAAACACAGAGCACAACATCTGAGTTGGGTAAAGGGGTCTTTTAGACACGTCACTATAGCTTGTGTGTTAATACTACATTTTAACAAAACATATAATTGGCTTAATAGAATATCTATAATCAAATAAGGTCTAGTAAATAAAACAAATTCTTAAGGTCATTTGCAATAGCACAGTCATACGAATTGACTAAATGGAAGTGTGATACAACACACAAATACTGAGAGAGAAAATGGAGTCTTTTCTCCAGCAAAGCTCTTCAACTATCAGAACTGATTTTCAAGCAGAGCTCCTCAGTTAAAGCTCTTAAAGGAAGTCGCTTTAGAGGAAAACTGCTCTCTCAGTTATTACAAATAACAATAGATAGGCAGAGACTGCACTGAATTTATAGCTGTGTATCACTCTTGGGACTCTGCTTCTGTTCATAAACAACTCAGATACACTCTCATGGTTTGTGCTGTTAGCAGAACCCCTAGAGGGACTTAAAACTTTGTATTCATGCAGCAACTATCCATTATGCTATATATTTTAGATGATGAAATTAGCACCCAGGAGATACATTCACAAAACATTACATGGGGTTTTAGCTCTGTGACTCCCCTTGATTTGAATGGCATGTGTGCTTAAACCCTTTGCAAACCTTTGAGAATTTAGCTTAAGATACTTATCTCAGTGGCAATAACAAATATTAAGGTCTAATGCTCCTCCCTGAAGCAGCATTGCTTAATCCATGTTCTTGATGCTGCCATCTTAGTCCTTCTGAAGAAAGCTCTTTCCCTCCCTCATTCAAACTATTCAATTAAAAGCAGTAGGACTACATGCATAAAATGGCACTATTCAGTAGAAGAATAGTGACAACATTAATACACACATGCTACAGTAACCAGAATTGTCTTGCAAAAGATTATCAGCTGCAGTACCTAACACAGTACGTGTCAATTGTACAGCAGGTATGTTTTGAGTTAAATTATGCAAGTCGATTTGCAAAGGGCTATTGTTTGCCACCTCATGGAAATTAAGGGATTGAAACCTGTACTCAATCATGGCATGATTGTTCCATTTTATTCCATTTTTCTGGAAGCAGTCCTATGGCAAGAAAAAAATGTCTATAAAGCATTCCAAGATAGCAAAACCAGTATTAGGAGAACAGTAAAGAATAAGGTGATGGACTTCTTTAATCTCATGACACTGTAATACAACAAAAACAAGGGCAAGAGAAATGTCACCAGAGGGGGGTGGGGAGGGTGGAATTTGCCCTTTTAGATAAATTCAAACCCAGTTTCAATTCTAATATTCCCAATTAAAAAAGCCAGTGTCAGATGAGAGCCCCACCTATCACTGAAATACAAAGCCATAAAACTGGAACTATTTATAGGAATTCTTGAAAGGAATGCCAGCATTCCCTTTTACCAGTGCTTAGCTGTAGTAAGAAAGCACTGCTTCCTAACCAGAAATTTGATTAGCTGTTTAATTATTGCTAATCATTCATTTTCTTAATGAACTGCAGTTTTCACTGCATTCTGAATTATGAACAGGTATACAATGCAAAGCACTGTGATACCTGCCAATGCTCAGAGCTGGCTCTGACTTCTGGTGGCCAGGGCCAATACCGTCCTTTTTGCCTGTCCAGGGGTGGGGAGAGGAAGGGAAAGAGGGAAGGAGAGAGATTACAATTGACAAAAAAGATGTCTCCAAACAGCATGAGATCAGCATGAACTTCTTTGTCTTTCAAATATCTTTAGAGAACATCTGGCTCTGTGTGTTTTACTACGCCCTCTTCAGGCACCACAGCCATGTCCGTGGCAGTAATATGGGTCTGAACTCCCTCTCTCACTGCTACTTTTTTGCCTAAAGAGAGGTGCATAAATAGCCACACTGGAAAAGGCTGCTACAATACCTAAAAGCAACCTGAGTGAGAAGGCACACCTGAGTTCAGCAACAACACTCCTCAACTTTTCCTTCTATTTTCCATACAAGTCTTTTGGCCCACTGGACAATACACATTCCCTGCTGTCTCTCTTATTTACAACACTACCCTTCAAAAAACCCCCAAAACCAAGCAACCAAAAACCACCAAAAAAAAGAGCCCCTAAGCAACATTAGCAATTTGGTTTACATAGCTCAGTCTACACACAGAAGATTCAGAGAATTATAGAGGTCAACAGCTGTATCAACAAAACTATTTCAGTAATTAGAGAAACACAGTGAATCCTCGCAAGTCAGGAGCTAAACAGTGTCTTTTTTTCCACTTCACAACAAAATGCACAGCATTCCTTATTCATTCAGATAAATTTTCTTTGGTCAAAATCAAAATAGCATTTACTATTAAATTCACTGAAGTAATATGCTCACAGTAGTTGCTGAGTTAAATTTTAAGTATGATCGTACAGAAATTTAGTTCCAGTTATTTTTTTCTGCCCAGTAGCTAAGAAATTAGTGGTGATTGCACTTGAAAATCTGTTCCCCTTAATGTTTTTTTTTGAAAAGTAGTGCCTCTCAGATGTTATACTGCTCATACAGGCTTTTCATAATGGCAAATGGTCAGCTGCACTTGCTTGTATCCCTAATGTTCCAAGTAATTTAGTGCCAACTACAAATCCTGAAAGCCTTCAAAATTTCCTACAAATCCAAATTCAATTAGATCAGTAAAGACTAATCAGTGACTATATGAGTGCCCTCCTGGTATGTGAAATACTATTTAAAGCCACAAATGCAGCACTTTTTAGTATTTTTCTTCAGCAGGGATGCTAAAAAAATAGAAGAATCCCAGCAGATAAACTTCCTCATTGCAACTCCTCTACATTTACTTTGTCAGCTACAGACAGTGAACAAAGGCAGACAAAGCACAGGCTGAAACACATGTACAGGAAATAAAAAGAAATGCAAGTGCAACTTTGGATACCAAGGGGACATCCACACTCTACAGGGGCCCACAGGCCATGACTTGCATGTTAGTAATGGGAAGTGGAAGCAAAGGAAATGAAGCTTCATGTTGCAGTGTAAGAGCAATACTGAGATATCTGTGTAGCAGATGTGTGAAGAAGAAAGGAGTGTGAAAACCCCCCAAACAGCAGCTTCTGCAAAGTAATGGTCTGGGAGAAAACATGCACATCTAAGCCACAAGCACACATTTGTCTGTACCTTCAGCTGCAGCGGTCACTGCCTGCAGGCCCATGTCCCTCCTTCCCTGGTGGGGAGCAGCTCTGGATCTGCTCTTGCACACACCCATCCATCAAGTGCCTGCACCGCTGTTATTGTATGAAGGATAACAAACTTAGAACAGCCTACCCAGGAATATTGCATTATCCAAACCAGAAAGGTAACTGGAGGCAGGAGACAACCATGAGACACGACGTGGCATTTGTCACTGCCTACAATCATCAGTGACACAGGATTATAGGAGAGAATTATTGGAAGACATTAGGGTTTTACTCAAACATGTGAGAATTATATTAAAGTCATATTTGCAGCAATACACTTACAGAAAATTAATGTTCTCTCTGTTGCTACAGGGAAAGGATAGGAGAAGCTGTAGGCACTTCAGACAGAATCATCTATCACTCAGTATCAGGACCTGGTTTGGAGGCTAATTCTGGGCTCCCTCAGTTCCCAATAAAAAGCCAAGGGTCCTTATCCATTTAAGGCCAAATCTGTCACAAACGTGGCAGCAGCTCTTCTTTACCCACGGAGTGAGAAACAGCTCTGATTTTTCCACAAAAAAGCCCAAAGCATCCTTTATTCTTCGCCTCCAAGACAACAGAAAGAAATGATTGATCTATGGAAAGAGGAAGTCTCCCTGGACTGGGTAAGCAATGTAGTCATTATATATAGACTGTTTAAAAAAGATCTTGTCCATTCTAATAATTTTACGAGATTTAGTTGAATACCTTTTTAACAGCCTGAGCTTCTGGCAATTGCAACTTATTTGCTATTGCAAATTTAAATCTGGAAAAAGCATTAGCCTTGTAAGAAGGGTGGAAAATGAAAGCCTCAGATGTTTATTCATCTGAAGATGCTCCTTGTTTCCTCTGATTTCATAGACAGGTAATACTCCATTATTAACCTAATTTTGAAGCCTAATACACTGCTGATTTTCAAAACTCTCATTAATTACTCCTTGAGTGACTAGCAGGTGGGGTTGTGGCCTGTGGATTTGAATTGTTTGGAGCTCTGCTACATTGTGCTTGACAAATCAGTGTTCTACAATGCAGTGCTTCTCAAGCAGCAGGCGCCAGGCCCCTCCGCACTCAGCTGCAGATATGCTGCCCTCACAGTTCCACACAAGCGACCTCCTGGCTATCAAAGGCTCTACTTAGTAGAACCTCTTATGTCCAAATAAAACCTGCACAAATTTGATACTTTCCAAACTCTTCAGCTTCAAAAAAGCCCTCAACTCACACAATTTCACAAGCTCCAAAGAGCCCAAGATTTTTATTTCTACAATATGCCACTTCAGCATGATGCTGAAGAGAAAGAGTTCCTATTTCTGTCCCTACCCTGGCAAGTCTTATGTCCTATCACACTCCATTAAACTGCTGAAGAAATACAAATGTGGTGTAGATTATACATGCACCTGACTTGGGGCAATCTGCAGCACAAATAGAGACTGGGGGAGGATGGATTGAGGGCAGCCCTCAGGAAAAGGACTTGAGAGTGGTGGTGGATGAGAAGCTCAACAAGAGCTGGCAATGTGCACTTGCAGCCCAGAAAGCCACTCGTGTTCTGGGCTGCATCCAAAGAAGCATGGCCAGCAGGTCAAGTGACTTTAAACTGAGAGAGGGCAGGTTTAGATTAGATATTGGGATGACATTCTTTACTGTGAGGGTGGTAAGACACTTGAACAAGCTGCCCAGAGGAATTGTGGATGCCCCATCACGGGAAGCGTTCAAGGCCAGGCTTGGGCAACCTGGTCTAGTGAAAGGTATCGCTGCCCATGGCAGGGGGGTTGGAATTAGGTGATCTGTAAGGTCCCTTCCAACACAAACCATTCAATGATTATGATTCTTGGCCTACTTGCACAAAAGAAATTCAGTCTCATCAGCTCCAGCTGCCCAGCTCATGACATCAAACCCCTCTAACTGCTGAGGACAGAGAAATGGTGCAAGAGCCTTCCTCTCCCAGTTACTGTGTTCAGTGGCCTTTGCCTGCTGCACGTGGGGATACCTACATTCTTGCCTTGCCCTGAGAGCTTCCAGCACCAACCTGAATTTGCCAGAGTGAGGGCCCTGTCCCTGCCCCTGGAAGAGACATGATCTCCCATCCATCCCAGGAATTCTTGGTTTGTGCTCCCTTCAACTGCTTTCCTGATTACAGACCCATGCCAACATTGAGCAGCACTTCAAACTGTTTGAGCAGCTGTGGCACAGGGACAAAATATGAGTGATAAAATGCTTTATGTGGGTGTAGGTCTCAGTGCAATCTGAGGGCAACACACGTGGATGGGTTTTTAAAGGTAAGGAGGTAAAGGCAGTTGGCACAAAGCACTGAGAAATTTGTAAGATCAGGATCTTACCTGTCTCTTTGAAAGAAGATAAGCATGGTTACAATACTGAATAATTTAGATGCAATTTTCTAGCAGGGCTCCACACAGCTGTCCTTATTTAATATCAAATTGAGCATAATCTCGGTCTTAAGGGATTAAAAAATATAATTATACACAGGTCTATGAGTTCTTCCACACTGTGAGTTTTTTAGGTTCTACAAGGACAAATGACTGGTTTTATTTGGTTGTTTGGGGGTTTTCTTAATTATTATTAAGGTAAAATTGATGGTATATAGAAAAGTTATTCTCTTGGTTATTCTCTATATTTAGAAACAGTTCCTGGGAACTGGATGTTGGGAAGAAAGGAGTGTCTGTGTAGCGTTTGAAGCTGCCTCTTTTTCTACAGGTTATGTATTTATTTGCATGTAATAAAGTAAGTTACAAAAATTCTGCATCATTGATTTCTGGTAGGGTGTCAACCTGTGATGTTATCAGGATGCTGACAGACTTCCAGAAAAATGACAATATTGTTAATAGAAAAAGCAACAACATGAATCCATAACAGCTTTCTAGAGGAAATGAGAAATTTTAACTTGAGTCAAAAATACTTGCACAAGGTAAGAGTAAATTGGAAAGAAAAAATTAAATGAACTCTCTCCATTCCTATTTTATTTCTCTTATGCTTTCAAGCATTGCCATCCTTGGTGTCCTCCCCTCAGACTTCATTTTAAAAACTCAAACTCACACAAAGAATTTTCATAAAAAGCTCTGACTGAATTTTCTTTCTAAGTGATTCCTACAGGCTTTAGTTTCATGTGTTGCTTAATCAGCACTCTTGGAAAGAACACCTCCTGCCAATTGATTGACAGGAAGTATTGCTTATTGTTTCCAGGAAAGCTAATTCAGCAGAAAATGGGGTTTCACTGAATGGGAATGAATATGTTAAAAAAATCCACTATAAAAGATGGTTTAAGCAGTCACCCTCCCTTCATATGCAATGCTAAGGGATAAAATCTCTACTTGATACAAGTAGTTTGTCACAGAAGGAAAGCAGGAAAAGCATAAGCAATAAAGGATCTCCACTTTCTCCTTTGAGGCCCAGTTATTACTAATGAGTGCACATCTCAGGCAGAAATAGTCTGTTCACTGGTGCCACCTTTTCCTGTCTTTGAGCGCCTCATGCAGATAAAGATTTTGTAAAAGGGAAGGAAAGCTCTAGGTAGGGCAATGTTTTACCCTGTTTTACAGTAGCCTTCAAGGCCAGGAGTGCTGGGGTGGAACCCAAGGGTGAGGAAAGGCGGGGTCTCCACTTTGAAGTCTGAATAAACCAGTTTCCTGTGGGGACCACAGAGCACCCAGGAAGAGCCCCATCTGTGCTGTCCCACCTCTCCCCAAGTCTGGGCTCTGTGCATGGCCTGACACCATTTCCAGACAGACAAACCAAGCATCACTAAAAACATTCACACTCTTTAATGGACTCTGTCAAAAAAGAGGGGTTAGGTTGCGGGGAAAAAATAGAGCAATAAGGTGTTAAAACTTTGTCTCTTGATAGTTTGTACAAAAAGAATGGTCAAATGCATGACCATTTCTAAGAGGTCCAAGTAAAAAAAGTATCAATAGAGCATTTGTTTGTCTCTTGAGTTTTGCTGCTAAATTGAAAAACTCACACATTTTATAAATATTGAGAAAATAAATAAAATAAATCTAAAAAAAAAATTAATGGCAAAGCATGAAATAAGGAGAGGGATTTTTATGGAAAACTCTATAGAAATGAAAGATGCAATTAAAAAAACCCAATCTCACCAGGATGTAGGCTGTACGATTTCATGTTGACACTATTTTCTGTTGAATTCTCTTTGCTAAAATTTATGTCCAACTACAGTGCTAGTAATACCATCACCCTCAGCAGGAGACCACAAAACCCTTTGGGAAATGTGAGCTCCTTCACGAGTTCCTTTGACTGTGCTGATAAACCCTGCAATGAAGAATTCAAGCTTCAGGTTGGCTGTTTTTAAAATGCAAACATATCACCTTTGCAGGCAAGGTGATGTATTTTTCATCACAATGAATCCTGTCACACCTGTACATCTTTCATACAGCACCTCTGCTGTGCTGAACACCAGCAGCACTGTGTGCACACTGCTGCTGCTCCAGCAAGTGCCAGGGAAACCCTACAACAGAGAAGAAAGCAGGAATTGCTTTCTGTTTCCCTCCGCTCACTGGCTCACTTCTCAGTATTTCAGCTTTAGGGCGTATTTCTAGCAAATGTTTTTACCCTATTTTTCATAAACACGAGTGTTCTCATTTTTAACGGAAAAGTTTAATCCTTTCTTGAATCCTGCTAAGCTTTTTGCTACAATGATATTCTACAGCAGTGAATACCAATCCACCAATCCTTATCTTCTTTGTAATATCATTTTTAGAATAGCTCATCAGAACTGCATACAAGACTTAAAAGGGCAGTAAACAATTGTTTCCAACTGCAGTATTTTCAGTTTTATTTTCTAAATACTCCAGGCTTATCTAACTTTATGAATTTTGCTGACCGCCATGTTCTGCTTCAAAGGGACATCTAGTTAACCTTTCCACAAGGATACCTGGTCTTTTTTTTATTATTATTATGATTTTTCCTGTGTAATTACAATTAATTACATGTCTGTAATCCCTATGAGCAGTTGAAATTATTTTAAAGGGCAATACTTTGCATTAGTCAATATCACATTTCACCTGCTATTATGCTGACCACTAGCTAAGCTTTAAGCCATGCAATCATCTTCAGTCTTCGCTTTCCTAAATAAACATACAACCTGAAAACTCATTACTTTTTGCCTATTCTTCCCACAATACAAGAAACTTTGACCAACCATAGCAAATAAAAGGCATGAGCATCAAAGCAAGCTAAAGAGAAAGGAATGGGAAAGAAATTTGATTGCTAAGTTTCTGAGGTCATATTTGACTTGAAAAACTTTGCACAGAAATCAGAGGACTAATTCTTTTCCAAAACAATTTGGTGTTCATAAATATTAATATAGACAGAAGTCCTCCTTTTACATTTTGCCTCTCAAACCATGAGATGTGTGTCCATGTCAAATCCACACCCATGAAATCTCTATGCTCACTGACACTGCGATTACTTTGCAGACTTTTCTTTATTAAGAGGCAGCCATATAATTAGAGAAGTACTAATATCATGCTCATCTCATGTGGGACCATCCAGCAGTCAGAAAGTCAGTAAATACCACAACTTCACCACACTCAAGTGTCCCCAGCCAGTCACTGAAGGTCACAGTCAGGAAGAATGAGATCTGAACAAATACTGAAATGTAGGTGAACATTTCCAGTTGCTTGGTCAGCAGCTGAAGTATTTCTGTACTTCTAAAAATTCACTTATAATGCCTGTTCAAAAAATCTGCCCTGTAAGAAAGGTTTAATATTTGATGTTATATTTTATGAAAACATCAGCCACCCTTTTATTTTTTTTATAAGCCATTCCCTGAGTTAGCAGTAACACATATTAAAGCCTTTGAGGAGGGCATTTCACTTAATAGAACAGCTTGGCATACCCTGTTTCATATGAAGAAAAAACTTAACCGTTTTCTAGGACGAGATTGCATCGTCATAACCTCAACATTTTGAAAGTAGAATATGTTATGGTTGATGATTCAGTTACTTTCCCCTTCATTACAAACACTTCTGCTGTAACAGTTTTACCCTGAAAAGCCACCAGATTTTCCATACTGAACCACTTTCCCATCTCTATTTCAGAGGCGAAAGCTACAAGAAGGAAAGCTTCTGGATGATTCTATAATCAATTTTAAATGTATATTAAAAAACTCCATGTCAATGCTTCTAACTTTTAATAGTGTATATAGAGATGTAGTAAGCAAAATGGGATTGGGAGACATTCTCAGTCTTCCTATGAGGCTTCTGAAGGGTGAAGAATAACGAGTTTATAAAGATGGCCCTTTTAGTACTACACCAGAGTAAGCACTACACCTCAGAAATATTATAAGGATTATAGTTTGGGAGCTTAGAAAATTACTCAGAAAACATTTTCCATTGAAAGCATTCTATCTGTGACCAGGGTGTTTTGAAACGGGCTGCTAATTAAAATCATCAGGCATATTGTCATGTTCCCCTGGGCTTTTCAGGATGGATTCAAGCTCACTGAATCATGACTCTCGTTACTATGTTATCTTGGAATATCAGCTTACTAGGCATGTTTTCTATGTGTCAATGGCCAACTTTCCAAGATAAAAATGAAGAACAAAGTTGAGACTGATCTTGGGTAGCATTACAAAACTCCAAGTGGACATAAATCAAATTGCTGCCATATCTTGCCCCACCACTCATTTTCAGCTGATCTGATAACTGTATCTGATAAACAAATAGAAAGAAGCAAATGCTGCTGTAGTGTGCTCATCAAAAAAGCTCACAGCTGTTTCCCCTCCCACCACCCAGAGCAGCCAATCTACATCCCCAGCTTCACCTGTGAGATACCAAAAACAGAGTAGAAATCCTTCAGTATTTTAATAGGTTATCTCGTGTTCGTATTTGCTTTGAATTATCCACTTGGAAAAAAGAATCATGTGTTGGTTCATACGAGTGTTTCAATCTGCCTGTTGTTCTTGATACTAGTTTTAGCTTCTACTCAGTCCTTTCTCATTTTTACCTTTTCAATTAGTGGAAAGTGTTGCACACACTGGTGGCAACTGTGATCTCAAACAGTCACAATAAACATGTTAGAGCGAGTCAGAGTAAAAAAGGATTGCTTTTTCACCTCAGCTGTTCAGAGAGAAAAAAACTAGCCAAGTACAATTCTGAAAGCATCTTCAGGCACAGTCTCATGCAGAAACTCATTAGAACTTCTCTACTCTTCAGAAGAATTCCGATTAGGCTGGAAAACATAAAACGCTTCAGGCCAAACATGCAAGTGTGTCATTGTATATAGATCTCTTATGTAATTCTTGTAAATCATCTTCCAGAAGATGGCTTTAAATGCTGAAGCATAATTAGGATAATTACTGCTTTGCAAGTAGAAGGAAGTTGTATCCAGTAGGGACAAACAAGCCAGTTTGAAGAGATGGGGGAGGAATATGAAAGCAAATACATCATCCCAAACTCTGGTGCTGGAAGGATTCAGAATTAATTTCAGACTATTTAAAGAGTTTGCTTCATGTTGGAAATATTTCATTTCAGTGACAATATTCCCTACAGGGCTAACAGATTCTTTTAGAAATATGTTTGGCTCCCTGAGAGTCCTGCTGGATATCTTAAAAATTGAAGCATTCAGTAGAGTGAGGAAATAGGGTAAAGAGCCGCATTTCAGTGACCATCTGCAAAGGGCAGAGCTGAGGAAAATGACTGGAAATGGGACATCACAACATAGTTAATGTTTTTTATATTAAAAAGATTGATTTACAGTAAGTACCAGACAACATCAAGCCATAATACAGATAACCCTGACATGACATACAGTGTGACTGCTGCATACTTCCCAGGAAGTGCAAAACCTCAGAAAGCTTAAAAAAAACCCCAAACCAACAAAACAAACCAAGAAGAAAAAAAAAAGGACCAAAAAAACCCAAGGACACCCCCCAAACTCCCACCCCCTCACCCCAAGCATCGTGCTGAAAAAGCAAATATGGAAATGCAAACACTTAGTATCCCCTGCTCAGGACTCGCTCAGCAACTTGCATCCTTTCTCAGGTTTGATCCTAACAGATGCATCAGCTGGAAGCAGGTCCCCTACAGCTTTATAAATTATTCTATGGATTTGAAGATTAGTACAAAGTAATAAACAGGGGGAAGGAGCATGGGGACTACACCCCAGGGGAACAGAAGTATTTTTGAACTCAGCTAGCCTGGGGGTTTTGACAAAGCTCAGATATATTCTGCAGCCCAATTTATGTACCAGCATATCAGAATCTTGTGAGATTCTTTAATAGCTGCATCAGTGCTAATTTTATGCTAATCTCTTACTGTGCACATCCATGATCATTAAGACTTCTGGAGATTGGATATTACACACAATAGCTGATAATTTGTTAAATAGAGAGTTAATGGGAAATATCTGATAAATTTCAACATTAACTTTGTATTTGTTTCCTGTACAGCTGTACACAATAAGAAGTTATCTGGCTAGCATTAATGTACTCTATTTTTGCATGATTGCTTTTGTTAACTAATACACCACAATAAGAAAGCAGACTTTTTTAGAGAATACACAGTTAGTCAGAGGAGGAGTCCTGTTTCTTTCCAGTTCTGTATTACAAGAACAAAAATGCTATATAATCTGAGAGAATAAAATACTTTCTCCTCTTTGATTTCCCTGAACCTCATTAAATTGCAGTTTAACTAATATAATTACTCCAGATTAGTCCCACCTCCTGGAATAATTTTAAAATCTGGTGCCCATAACAAAGCTCTCATGCTGATAAAACTGAAAAACCTGTTGTTTTCTTGGCTTTGCTGATCAACTTTACTCCTATTGCCAAGGATAAATAACCCAAAGCAATCAAAACTGCACTAAATAAAATTCTGGATGTGTATAATTTGTTCTTTAATTTTAGTAAATGAAGCCTTGAAAGATTACATACTCATATGGTAGTTAGTTTTATAGAAGCAGGCTTTAGGTTTCCACAATACCAGTACATATCTGCCTTTCTTCGGAGTTCAAATACAGCTCTGCTTCCACAGAAAGAAATTTTTTGGTCTGCTTAGAAATCTGTGCTCTGGAAGTAAATAAAATAATTACATTGACAAAATATTGTCTTGCAACTTCTGTAATTCCCTTCACATGCTGGGGACCTGAGGGATCACTTTGATTTAGTTTTATCCCTTACGGTTCAAGGCACAGGGCTCTCCTTTCACTGTTGACTGCCCAACCAAGTCTGCCCCTGAACCAATTCCAACAGTATTTATCAGCATTACTTAGCTGGAAATCTTAATGTAGGATACATTTCAGTGACTCTCTCGGTACAAAAATGAGGGCATGAACTGGTGCAAGTTCCCAACTGCAGCCAAGTTTAACTTGGATGGCTACACATTACAGAGATGGTCTGGAAAGTTCCGATCCTGACACCACACCCAGTCCCCACAGATCCCAGCCTGGGCACCTGCTACACTCCCACCACTGAGCCCTGGACGAGCAGGACATCACCCCGTGTCCCCCGGGGATTACAGGCAGGTCTCAAAGGGTTGTGTCACCTCGTGAGGGAGCTCCTCTTGTGCATGACTCGTCCCTGGTCACACCTCACCCCTTACACTCTTGCTTCTGTTGTTGAGAGTAGCTTTGATTAAGTAACTGGACAAACCTACAGGGTCCAGTGTCCCCTGTCCCCTCCAGGTCTTGCAGAGATGTGCAGTATGACACTCAGCAGTGCCCTACCCTGTTAAAAATCACTTCGAAAATCACGTAGACCAAGAGATCTTGGAGAACTCGTAAGGAAAGAGTGTTTCTATCGATGTGATTGAGATGATTGCTCGTGACTTGTGAAGCTTTTCTACACAACTACAGTGTCACCCATCTCTTACTGTTTACTACATTTCTCATTACTACTTGGGGGCAAAAAAAGAAAACACATTTTAGTATTTTCAGCTTCCTCCCCTTTGCTCATAGTTCACCCTCTTTGTAATTTACTTGTTCATGTGTGTTAATAGAAAAAGGAAGGTGCTAAAAAAACCCCGTAAAGATAATTGTCTGTTCCAGGTTTACAAGTTACACCGGATGACAGTTTGTGTAGGTATTTACTCATCTGTTAAACAAAAGAGACTATTTCCTCTCATAAGTCTTGCATTTTGATAATATAGTACCACAGCAATACGTTACTCTGTTCTAAAAGAAAATACTCATTAAAATATTGCATGCAGCTCCGGATTTCATATGTTGCTGTAAACTACATAGGGACACATAAACTGGTTTTTAATTAAATTTTTTCTCTTGGATTATTTTCTGTTCACTGACTCAAGTTTCAGTGAATAACACATATTATGTGGCTATGCAGCTACTGGGCTTTCTATGCCATAAAAAGGAAAATGTTTCCTCAAGACCCATCTTGGTCTTAAAGTATAGTCAAAAGTCTATGCACATTTAATTTTCTGTTCATAAGACACTTCCAGAAAGGGAAAACCCTGTTCAGATATGACAGAATATTTTATTTATAAGAATAAATTTATAATGCAAACTATCATAAATCAAACGTGATTAGCAGTAAGAGAAACAAGAGAGATGCTGACCATCATTTTCAATATAATAGCAACCTGCAAAGTAATAGGATTTAAAATAATTAGAATATACTCAAAAAACTGAAGGAAAATTTGTGAGTTTGCTCCTATTACTGTGAAGACTGTTCATATTATAACTGATATTTTTCTATTTAGCTGTATACCAAAATGGGGATTTGATCCTACATACTTTAAGCATCCAAAATCCACTATCATGAGTTACAGATACACAAGCAAGATTAATTTTGACCTGCTTGAAGTGTTGTACAGGGAAAAGAATACAACACTGTTAGATTTGTTTACATATATTTTTTTTCAAGTTCACTGTATTTCAGTTGCCTACATCACTCGTGTGCAAAAAAAAAGCCACTTTCTTAAACAGATGCCACCACCACTCCTGGTGCCTAATATAAATTGATAGCTGTCATGGAAAGGTATGGCTGGAGTTCAGTCAAACATGCTATACTTCAGCTACCATTTCCATGGGGAACATTTAGCAGTCATCCCAATTTATATTATCATGGAAAGGCAACTTTTTCCTACTCTTTTTAGAGTTAAGTGTGCAGTAAAGCTGCACATTTAGAGCATCAACGGGTCAGGAGAGGAAACACCAGAAGTAATGTTAGTTTTCAATACAGGTACTGTACTATACTCCCTACTCTTCATTTTTGCCATTGTTTCTAGTTTAGTTTATTATCATTAACATCATAAAAATAAAACAAACTCTAAATGTGGTAAAAAACCCTGTAGAAATCCAGGTTTACACATGTAGACAGTAATTTCAGTGGTGAATGTTCAGATGGAACCAGCTAACCAGCCCCATCTCCAGCTACCCAACCTCCTTCCCCCATTCACTAATTGCCAGATCTCAACAAGAAACTGAACCAGGCAAGTCAATTCAGTTTCTTTAGTTTCTTCCAGCCTCATCCATATCAGATTTTGCAGATCCACGCAGCCTCCAATTACCCTGAGCTGCTGCTTCATCCCCAGGTGATGCACCTAAATACTCATTGTCTTCAATGTTATTAAAGGTATGAACTGAGAGGAAAGAGCTTTAGAGGCAATTTTGAAAGGCAAAGCATCTACCGGCAACTACTCAGAGACACAGACTTGATAGGCATTAGCCTGTTGCCCATGCCCAGGCTCCCCTGGCACACTGACAGCTGGCCAGAGCAGCCTCCCTCTGCCCAACTTGCTGAAGCAGAGGAGTAAAAAATACATCTGTAGGAGGGGAGATGTGTTGAACAGTAATCTGCTATTTGCACACATTCCCTCTTTGGTGTAAAACCTCCTTTTTCCTCTGTATTGGCATAACTGACCGATACAGCTAGCACAATCTCCAGGCTTTTGCATTTAAAGTACCAGCTATCACTATGGCCATGAGATAATTTCATCCTTTAAAACTCTAGAGGCCAGAAGCGACTGGCACGCTTGCAAGGACAGTGCTTTTCTCCGGTTCTAAATAAATGTGTCAGTTTTCTGAACATTACAGTCCCAGGCTGGTAACATTTTTTGTTGGTTGTGTACTTGTTGCTCAGCTGGTTGCAGCCAACTGATAAATGGGTGAGGAGAAAGAGCCCAGTGGGGGCTTTCTTGACTATGGCTCTTTATTGGAACTAAGGTACACCTCTTTCCCTGCATAATGGTTGTAAAGAGAAAAACAAATCCCGATTCCTTTGAAAAAAACCCATTTTTCTTTAATCTCCCTTAGATCAGGCAATTTCCAGATGATTGTTTCTTACTGCCTGAATCTCTAGATGGATTTCTGCTGGGCATTCTATAAGCTCTCTCACTTTTAATAGGTCATACATAATTTTTAGTATGATGGCTGCATACATATAGAGGCATTATGGCACTAAGGTATACTACAGCTCTATCTTCAAATGTTTTGGTATAATCAAGTACTTCATCACCCTCCCAGCTGCTCAGTAGCACACTCCTGTTTTTTTCTGCCTCCCCTTCATGACATCTGCTCCTTCCTCACAGGTACCCTTTCTGAATTACATGCTGTTTGAAGTGTTCACTCAATCCTAAAATCCCATTCTTGTTTTAGTTAGATACTCTTCAGAATTATTTCCTTCAGGAGCTGGAGGCTATTATTCAGTGAGCCTGCCTTTATATTTGCCCCTTGTGTTTAAAGCTTCTAGAACAAAATAGCCAAGTGTACAGAAAACCAAGTTACAAAGTTTTGAACTTGTCCGGTGATAAATCTCTTCCAGGGTGAGGGATGCTTGCTCACAGCTGGAAAATATTTACCCTTGGAAATGCAGGAATCCAAACCAACTAGCACAGGTTAAGAAAGGTCACAACCTACATTATGTTTAAATGAGTAGAGAAATAAGTTTTATAAAGGTAACAAGATCTGCACAATTGTGTAAAGCCTTTTTTGAAGATCCAATAATATTTGCTTGCCAATATACACACAAATGGGAACTCTTCCTCACCTCCAGTGTTTGTACAGTACTTTCAGATTTTAGAGCAACTAATGTGGTCATTACTCTAGAATATCAATATCTGGAATTGATAGCCAGATAATATTTTACCTAATGTATTACATTAGGACAAATGGACAACAGGAGAACAAAAAGGTATAATCCAAACAAATTCATAATCAATGTGACAAGAAAATAGACAATGTGGTCTTCAGACATAAAAAAGGAGGAGAATCAGCAGGAATACGTATATACTCTTCAGGCAGGTCCTGCTGGAAGAGGCTGCCTGCACACTTTTCAGAGTGCTGCTGCCCTCCAGATGGGTGCAGAAACCAGCACAATAAAGTTTAACCAAACTGCTGTGCCACATTGAGGAGCAGAGCACAACTACTGTCAGCAAATAAAGCCCAACAGAATTAAAAAACTGCTGAAACAAACGAAAAGAGTAATTTTTCCCCCTAGCAAAATGAAAAAAATAGTGGCATGTTCCCTGTGCATAAACCATGGTTTATATCCTGACAACTGCTCTGAGCAGAGAAAAAGAATGTGCAATGACTTGAAATGGGACAAAGAAAGAAAAAGTAAAATTTGGTGACACTCCCTTGATGGTGAATAACCCCACTCTGAGATATCACAGTAAACATGCAAACAAACAGATAAATATTTTTGACCTGTCAGTGCAGCCGTTCATGTTTAAAATCCTTATAGAGTGACATCTCAAAAAAGGCATTATTTAGATTTCTGTTATTTCAGTTAGCAAGAGCAGTAGTTCAGGCAGTTCCCTTCTCACCACCACCGCTCAGTACGGCACACTGTGTGTCACACAATGAAGCAGACCCGGTGCCACCGCTCAGGGCCTCAGTTCCCAGTGCAGCCCTGGCCGAGCCAGCCAGCAGAGCTCCTTCTCTGCACCCACACTGAATTAGGTCACAAACTGGACTCCAGGACGCTTCCCACTACAATTCATGAGAGCTAAATTTGATCAAAAAGTTTCCAAAGATGTTAAATGTAATCACTGGGTTTGAGTCTAATCTGCTTAAAATAAAAGCTGGAGAATTGCCAAAGGCTGTTTAAAAGGAGAAAAAAAAAAAGCCAACTGAGCACAGCTTATTTCATTTTTACCTTACCCCACAGCTGCCAAGTAAATTTAATAAGTCTTTGTTTTATGAAGAATCCTAAAAACAGTCCAAAAGCAATTTTATATAGCCAAAAGGTACTAAATAAATATACCTTCCCTATATCACCCAACTACTTTTCTTGGTCCCATAAAAGCAGCTCCAGTTTTACATTTCGTTCCTTTTGGGGTGTGTTAATATACAACTTGTCCCCAGATTGGAAGGGCTCTGAAAAAATTACCAAGATGTTCTTAAATGTTTCCCAATTGCCCCTCTTTCATACTTATCTGTGTAACTACTTCCAGTTTGTGCACAGTGCTGACTTCTCTTCTGCTCCAAAAATTCTTTCCTATTTTTCTTCAGGTCTATTTCTGCAAACTTCTGATTTTCTCCAGGCTCTACTCCTAACCACAGCTTTCTCTTCATTCCCTACAGAAGAAATGCCTGCTTTGCCAACCTACAGGCCCAGTTCATCCACAAATCTGCTTTCTTGACTATTATGTACTGCTGTGGGCATTCCTGGCAGGAAAGAACTGACCAACTTGAAATCTTTTTCTATAAATGTTTCTACCCTTCAGCTCTGACATCTTCCTAGCTAAAATACTCTAATTCTCTGCCCTGGCAGAAATGTATGCTTGTAATCCTAGATTTCTTTATACTATTTCTGTCTTTTTGTTTTGAACTTTTTTTTCTTTTTTTTTTTTTCCAGCATTTTCTCCTTTTTTTTCATGTATCTAATTATTTCAGTGAATATGTGCCTAGAAGCATAGTCATTCTTTGCTGTCTTCCATCTCTTCAGTACCAACAAGATGCAAGATTTTCATCACTCTTCATACTTTATCCCCCGTTTGCTTCAGTGACCCTCCTCAATCTCACTGCCATCCCCATGCCACTTTGTATGTCACATCTGTCCTGCTCTTTTGTCTTCTAGCTCACAGCTCTTCCTGGAAGTGTAACCTAATTCCTAGCAAAAACCTTAGTAACAGTCAATATTCCAGCCTCTTCTTTCACCCTCAGACCTGGCTTAAAAGCACTCTGTTCAATCTCTCTCCCTCCCTTGGCCCTGCTTTCTCCTGATTCTCTCTCGGCCTCTCTAATTTCCATCAGTATGTTGTTCACAAGAACCTTGTGGTTCAACCTTTGGATCTCTTTCTTCTTCTGCACCTTGTCTCTGAGTCACCTTTGCACTTTGGGGCAGGTGTGGCATCATCACCCCCACGAGCCACAGAGCTGCCCCCATTCCAGATCCTTTCAACCAGTAAGAGGGAAAACCTACCCTCCCTTGCCTCAAGTGACAAAATCTAACCAATATTACCAGCCACAAAAAGTCACATACAAGTTTAATGCAACATGTGTCACATACTGTTTCTCATCCACTGATCTAAAAATTTGGGCTTGGACTTCCCTTTTACATAATTTCTCTTCCTGGTGGATTTATGCCCGCTCTAAACTTATTAATTAATAACTCTGCAGCAAAAATAATTTTGCTTGCATTTTGCTTTGGTCACACTACTTTATTCTTTGCATTCACTACGCAGATTTCTTTTCTTGGTTGCATCCAATTCCACATGAATGCACAATGGGTACTGTTTACAGAAGTTTGAGGCATTTCTGTGAGCTATCTGAGGCAGTATCAGCTAGTTTATTAATTTCAGTGTGCACATGTAATTCTGATTAATGTTAACAGGAACTGAACATGCCTAAGACCCCACAGTCTGTTCAGCTGTGCTATGCCATGGGACAAGCCTCCTTCTCCTTGCAAAATATGATTGAGGAAGGCACTGTGGTATCCAAAAGGCATTGCCCAGACTTAGGTCAGAGTACTCAGGAAGTTCTCTGAATTAGCAATCTCTTCCACTTCACTGCAAATTAGTATAATTCTTTAACGTTTTTAATACAAAAAAGCATTATTAAATGCATTAGTGCAAGTAATGAAAAGTTTAGAAGTATCTAGAGCTACACACATTTTACCTTGTATAAATTCAATATAAAATCAAAATCAAAAAAACATAAAACCTTGGAGTTTCATCTCTCAAAAGTCAAATCACCTATTATGGCAACATCACTCTCATGTTATACTACAGTCATGGTGTACTTACTCGACAGTTTAAAGTAAATGTGATTTTATTTATTAGTAAGTAACAGGCAAAAATTAGGAAGAATTATACAGACAATTGTACTTCCTACTCACATATAAATAATATCATTCTAATAGTATCTGTTTACCTCTGGTAGTTATAGAGTACCTCTCACTTATGTCTTGCTTCAAACAGCAATTAAGTCTTCTTCAGTGTGCAGCTAAACCAGCCCTAATTAAAGTCAATGGGAGCTTTTCCACATACTTAATGGCTCTTGGTTGAGACCCAAAAGTGATCGTGTAAAGAGCAGAGTATGTCACTAAACAATAAACTGACTCTGCCTTTGAAAGAAATATTGGAAATGCATTGCAAGCTCCTCATTCCATATCCAGTTGCTGGAGTCAGGTGCCCAAATGGCTCCCCAAGCCTTTGATAAATAGGGAAATGATCATGCACAAACCTTGCTAACCCTGCTCTCGCTGAAGATGCTGCTGAAACTCCCACAGGGCCTAATATCTACCAGACACCACATTTAGCATACACACAGCATGGAGAAATAGACTTTATCATATATTACTACACATTAAAGGCACCATTTTTCCACAATAGCAGATCGCAACACCTCTATAAAGATCCTGCCTACCACAACAGCCAGTCATTCACAAAAGCAGTTTTTAGGATCCAACTTGTCTTAAAATGTCAGTTAGAGGTGCTCTCCACTTTTTCCCATAGGTCAAATCAATGAGCAGGCCAGTATCTCACCTGGATATAAGTCAAACAAAACGGAAAGAACAAACTAGGTTTGAAAGCAAAACTTCAGTTTCCATTTTCTTAGAGAACTACACTTACCAGAGAGGCTTTCTTGTAATAAAAATAATTCAGCTATCAAAGTTTTCCTTTTATGAGCAGAATTGCTGGACCAAAGCTTTCCCAGAAGCGAAGGGCAGGTTAGGGAGCGTTTGTCCAGCAGGGCACCATCACTGGATGAAAGACACAGCGTGCAAGAGACCACAGGCTGGCAGGAATATCAGCATTTCCAGTGATTCACAAGGAGCATATCAGCAACTAACAGCTATTTCAAGAGATGGAATGGGGGAATATTGACACAGTCGTACCCATGAGACACTGCTAAAAGGCACAAGGCAAGAGAGCAGAAAACTGGCAAGCTCCTGTCTGCCCAAGCAAGTTGGCCAAGTTGACTGCACCAACCTCATCACTATATTGTAAACTCAGCAACATGGACTCAGTTGAAATGCTTTTGTCCGTACACAGTTTGTGAATTTTAACTGATTGACAGGTGCTCACATTGACTCAAGATATTAATATCCCAGTTCCTTCCTTTTGATGAACGACTGAGAGGAAGAGACAATGTCTCATTCCTCCAAGTTTTGTGGAATCATCCTCAAAATACTACTGTGAAAAAAACCCTTTTGTTCACATGAAGATTTCTCACATAAACCTGATCACTTCTGTGTCCTCTCAACAGTGGCTGACTTTTACCATCTCCACCCCGGGATGATCTGTTGCAAATTCCCAATCACTTCTGTTCTACCATCAGAATTCTTGCCTGCTACCAAAATGTATCTCAACTGCTAAACAACTAAGGCCAAGAGAATATTAAATAGTTTATACAGACATTCCACTTAGATCTTCATAGATTTTAGGATTTTTACATTCTCATAACTTTTTTTGATTTGAGATACTACTACTACCATCACCACTACTCATCTTAGAAGAGTTTTAAGTCAGAAAGACCAGTAGCTATTTAACTCTGACCTTCATTCAATTCAATTACGAATCTAATAACAAAAGTATCTGCTTTCCAATTATACTCTATCGAGCCTTACACTGAGTAACACAATGGCTCTTCTGCTGTGACCTACAAGGCCATGACCAAGTGATCCTCAGGTAGCGTGCAAAGGCTAGGGTTTTCTTTTCAATTATATCTTTTCAGTATTTTCAATTACAATTACTTTTTCAAGCACATGCTTCCACATCAACATCATCACAGCCTAAAAAATTCACTGCATCTACCATTACCTTGTTTCAATAGTTAATCAGACCCACTATTTAAAAACAAACAAAAAAAAACCCCCAAACCTGAAAAGCTCTCTTCAGATGTCAACTTTTTTTGTCCTTTTTCACTGAATTCAGGTACCATTTCTGTGTATTGTTTTCCTGCCTACAACAACATTAGACCTCTTAATCAAGTTATGTTCTAATAAACTTTTGATAAAATATGCTGGCTTAGCTTATCAAATGTTTCACTGCAAGTACTTTTGCCACTCCTCAAATAGCTTTATGGTTCTTCACTGCACCATTTAACTTTTCACAACATTCATTTTTGAAAACCAAGAAGTGGATAAACACACAATAGCTGCTTGCTGTTGTTTGGTACAGAACCCCCATTTAAAAATGATGGCATATTAAAAACTGATGACAGCTGAGGGGGTTGGCTTGGGTGGTTTAGGTTGCATCGTGGGTTTTTCTGTAGTGTTTTGTTTCTGTTAAAAAACCCCAACCATACCCAGAAGCTAGTAGTCATTCTATACACCACCCATAAATGCAGCCACCCAGCCAGGCACTGCGAAGGGACAACTGAGGGAGCAGCTAAACTTTACACCAGGCGACAGGACCTTCAGTGCATCTGCTACTGAACCCACCCAGCCCGAGTGTCTCTGCAGTCAGGTCTGGGACCCAGCTCCTCCTGCCTCCCAAGCCCTACTTCTTTACAGTACCCTAGCAGAGAGTTCAGTTGCACTTTTGAAGTCACAGCAGGAAAGTGTGACAGGTGTGCCACCTCTTTCTAATGTAAGCATACCCAGAGTATTGCCCCTGTAATTTCCCCATACAAATCTTGCACCATCTCACAAGGACTGTAAAACACATCAGCACTTGAGGAATATGTAGTTGCAGAGCAACCCTGGCTGCACAGGGGTCTGCCATTCTGGCACTCAAGTCCTAGGACTGTTTCCCCACTTCAAATCTAGCTCATGTCATCGCTAAAAAAGCCACATGCGATGAACGGGGACTCAAAGGCACCACATATGATAATGCAACATTATGCAAGCAGCTTGAAAATAAATTATCATCTTTGTCTGTTGGTTCTGAATGAATGCTATTTGTGTGACATTTTGGACAACATTATAGAGGTAACTTTACTTTAATGGCTAATTAGCAAACTTCTGCAGGAATAACATGGCAATGTATTAGACAAAGTGTCACATCATAGCCATGCCAGATTTCTCCTGACACTTCCCTTGCACTCACTGTCTCTTTTGGGGCTGGCAGAGCAGGGATGTTGCTTATGCTACAAAAACTCATTATGTTTAGAAACAACAAACAAAATAGGAGAGCCATAAATATTTACAGCACATAAGATAAAACATGAAAGGCATATAGTCTGTGGAATAATCAATCCTCTTGGACTTGGAAGCAATTTCTGCTCCATCTTCACACCTGAGTCTCTCCGTAGCATAACCCTGAACTGGTCACCATGCTTCCTTCCCTTCTCCAAGTGACCCTCCTGACAGGCTTTCTGCCACAGTTTAATGGATGAGTTTCAGAATGAGAACACCATAGTTATCATATGAAACTTCTCTTTTGCTCTAAAAGCAGTGAGTAAATTACATTAAGTGCTTTGGCATCCATAGAAAAATAAGGACACCCACATCCTGCATACAGATGATATTCTCTGTGCAGCTGGGAACCAAGCTACTTCATTTCTTTAACTACAGTGGTTTGCTGTATGTGGCTATGTACCTGGCTATTTCTATTCTGTTTATTGCAAGTAAGCGATGGAAATGCCCTTTGGAGAAGTCTTACTGAGTATTCCAGCAGTCAGAATATCTGTTTGATCAGAGAAGAAATTAGCACTTTTACCATTACTAACCTTTTGCTGTGGCAGGACAGATTGCTGTGACAGGACTCAAGGACTTGCAATAGAGCCACTTGGAAAAACAACAGTCTCCCCTACTCTTGGGAGATTTTTTTGACAGTTTGGACACAGCGTAACAGTTAATTTTACTGATTTTAATTTTTTAAAAACTAAGTTAAATACTATCCATTTCCATTACTGAGTACCTGAATACCAGTTATGTAAGAAAATTGATGACAGCATAACACTGTCAACCCCCCCTTCACCAGATAAATAATTCACACACAAAGCTCTCAACTACCTGGGAAGCACCCTCTGTAGCTGAAACGGTTAGCATGCACTTTGTTAGGTATGACATGATGTTTGTCATTTATTTAGTACACATTGCCACAGCCTGAGGAAGAAGTGTTTAAAAATATTGTCAATAGACAAAGGATCTTACTCAAGAGTCACCTACCTAACCTTGCTGTTCTCCCTGAGGCAAACGCATATATGAATTCATTCAGGGCCATCTATTATATATGCAGGGAAGTGTTTATCAAACAGAATGAGGAGGAGTTACTCCCTACACAAGGTCTGAAGGATCATGTCTAATAACTAGAAGTTGAATTTCAAGATTTCAGGGATTCTCATTTAAAAGTACCTGAAGCAAAGTCTAACCAGGAAATGATAAGAGAAGTAATGGGTGTACCAATCTGGGTCCTGTGGCCTGTTTGCGATAGGAAGCACAACACAACTTGTACCAAAGATTAGGACAAGTGCAAGGCACCCCAGTAACACAGCACAATAGCCAGCAGAGATAGTGCTAGCATTAACTCTCAGTTTCCTGATTGCTGTCAGCCACTTTCACAGCAAGTCTTTTCAGCATATTCTCTAATTTCCTTGACTTGAAAAAGGAATTCTTTTAAAAGGAAGAGGTTGAGATGTTATTAGTTTAAGAGACTGAAATATCCTTCCTCTTTCAATTTCTTTTTTCTTGCCTTCCTTTGCTTTACAGGTTTCAGTGTAGAATTCTTCACACCCCTCTTTAAAAAGTGTATCTCCTCCCATTATCACCTTATCTTCTCTTCTTCAATTGTAACCTTTTTATTCTTTTCCTTATGTCTTCTTTACTCACCTAGACCTCATTTCTCCCCTTAAAATAATCCTTGTTCTCTATTTTCTGTCCCTGTGTTTCCCCATTATGTCAAATTTATTCATGTCTACCAAATATTCAGACAGCTTCTTCTACCAAATATTTCAGTATTGGTGCAGCAGGGAAGAACTCCCATTCATTTGTAAAATTCCTATGACCAGCAATAAGACCTGTACTAGACTTTTTCCCTTTGTTACACTGTGAGAGAATAGATGTGATAGAGAACAGCAACACAGACTCCATTTATGCAGAATCATTTGGGACCTTAGCTCAGTTAAAGGAGGTCAGAAATGGACAACAAAGGATTAGGAAACAGTTACAGGACCCTTTATCTGACCCTACTCTTTCACTGCAAATCCAGCCCCCAAAAAATCATCAGTTCTTTTGTTTTTAAGCAAGATCCATCCTTTCTGGTCTAGTGCCTGGTGACAGAACTTCTCTACAATACCTTTTTTTCAAAAAAAGTTGCAAATCAATGTATCACAGCAGCACCTCTCAAGTACGTATTTATATATTTGAGTGACTCCTCCAATGTTACACTGGAACATTTGAAAACATGCAAGAATAGTTTGATCAACAGTAGGACAAGAGCTGTAATGCCTCAATAAATTGTTTCTGTTCCCCTGGTGCATATCATAAATCAGCAAGGTGATATATTTTTCTCAATTTCTAAATTTTTTACTTGGATTTCTTAAACATTCAGCATGATGCAACTGAAACACGATCAGTAAGGGAAGTTCTATAAGCAAAACATCAACCCCAGAAAATGCCTTTTTTCTTATGAAAAAAACACAGTGTTGCCAGTCTGCATGACTTTTTATGGGCAACCACATATGTACTGTGGTATCCTGCATATAGCACATCTTCCTTTCCTATAGTAAAGGCTGGCTATTAAAGAGTTGCATATTTTCAATTTGATTGCTGGGCATGAGAATGGAAACGTGGAAGGAATTAATGGGTTTATTCAGTCACAGTCATATGTTCGGACCTTTTCAAAGGCTTTTTCTGCTTGTGCAGTCATGCTTTTAAATTATCTTTCATTATTAATATAGCTCTTATTAGTAGCTCTACTTAGTAAAATACTTCTTTTAATTTGCACTTAATATGAAAAACTGGCAAATGTTTTGACAATATTATCCAGTTCATTTTGTCTCTTGAATGTAAGAATTTGCTTCCACAATAGTAGACTAAAGATCCTGCATGTGATGACTGACAGTGGGAGCAGGAGGACAACTGTCAGATAAGGGACAGGCAAAAGATAAAGCTACCTCTTGATAAAAGAAAAAAAAATTACCATTCTAATAATTTAAGCTATTTTTTTTTATCCGTGCAGTTGTATTTTAACTAAACTTTAATTTCAATTAATAAGCCAACATAGAAGTTACACAATTCCATCAGACTACACTCAATACAATGCACTGACACAGACAAAGGCAAATAAAAAAGGGGGAAAAAACCCTTCTAAAAACAGAGAAGAAAACGTCTTGGAGAACTCTGGCAACTGTTAACACTCTAAGACTGGATCGACCATCAGCTCCCCATTCAGTCCTGCCTTTGGGTACAGGCTTTTTTCCCTAGAAACTATTTTTCTCACTTTCCAGCACTCTGGAGATTCTGTGTGAAAAATGACCCAATTGAAGTGAGTTTTGTTATTCTCCTTAAAGGTAAGCTCTCAACTCTGATTTTTATATTCTATGCTATTGCTATAGCATACCATTTATTTAGCAAATACAATCAAAGTGATTTATGGCATGTGAAGTCTTTTTTCAATGAAGACGCACAGTTTCCAGAAATTCATATTTGGTGAAGCTTTCCTTAGAGCAGGACACATTTAATGATAGCTTTCTGACAATAACTGGATGTTTCCAAGTTACCGTGAGAACAAGGAGGAGACACAAAAACTGAGACTTGCCAGTGCCTCTCGTTTCTTCTTAAGTGGATGGGCAAATTCCTTAAATAGGCAGCATTACGTTTCTGGCAAGCTCATTTCTTCCCCTTCCT
Organism: Margarornis squamiger; assembly: GCA_035222235.1. Taxonomy (NCBI): domain Eukaryota; kingdom Metazoa; phylum Chordata; class Aves; order Passeriformes; family Furnariidae; genus Margarornis; species Margarornis squamiger. The sequence goes on from JAWWTY010000016.1 coordinate 11,637,127, forward strand.
CCCTGGGTTTTCTGTGGCTTCATAAGGTTGTGTTAGATACAGGCAATCTTTTCTGAGACAAAGAGCTGATTTCTCACAGTCACAGAGAAATAATTAGGTTTACCAGGGATAGATTCTGCAACCTTATTCCACATACAGCAGAAGTCAGTAAGTAGATGAGACCTCAAAATGATTTATCACCTGAAAGAAAGCTGATGGTGGAGCATTGCTGTACGTGAGGCTGAAAAGAAAGAACCAATGTGTACATGGAGTTCTTCCAGTATGAGCAGTTTTTCACTTGTCAAAAATCAATTTTATGTGCCTCCCTGCTTTCTGCTCATCTGGCTTTGTTAGCTCCTTTCAGAGTTAATACCGAGCCTCAAAACTACAGATCACAATAGACGTGTTGGTGGGGTTGTATCTGCTTACGTCAGTAACAACTCCGATCTGCCATCTTCACACACCACCGCAATGTTTACTGCATAATTTCCTCCTAAAGGAGGCCATGAAGTGTGCAATAGTTCAGCTGCTCTGCAGTGCTTTGCACAGATAACCACTGACCTTATCATACACCTGTAACCTCTCTGGATTCAGCTGCCTTCCTCTACAAACAGGCTTCCTGACTAGCTTTTCCTGGCTGCAATCTCCAGGCAGAGGAGCTCGAAGTGTTCCACTGCACACTTGCTTTCAGCAACAGAGAAAGTGTTGAAAGGCACTTACTGATTGCACGCAAAGTGTATGACTGCAATTTCCATATTTTAGTCTAGGATCTAAATTTGTTTTATTAATTCTTTAGCAGACCAACAAGTACTATGGAAGTCTGACAAAAATCTAACACCTGCATATGCAAAAATTACTGCATTTCTAAGCAGTCCATGGTATTATCCTCTGCCCAGTGAATTTTCACCCTCAGTTAGCAGTGTACATGTTACAGAGGCCCTGAGGACCACATAAGCCATTTCTCCAGTGAGTCAAGTAGTTATGAGAAAGGTCAGTTCTGTGCACTAAGTTAGAAGAAGAGAATATTTATTCCTCTACTGCAAATATGGCTCTTCCCCCCCCTTAACATCCATTCCCGCCACATGGAAGAAGGATGAGTTTATTCTGTGCTTAAAATATGACCTTAATCCTTTTCTCCATGAGACTGGTACTATGTGAACACGCATGTACAAAATACAACACAGTTCAGACAGACTTGCTCACAACAGGAGAGAGTCACACTAAAAGGCTAAAAGTGCTTTTGTCTCCTACTGCTATTACAATGGCAAACTCAGAAGAAAACCTCTAGCATATGATTCACGATTATTCAGATTTTTCTTGGTTTATATACACCTCCACATATGCTTAATAAAATGAAACTGTTGAATAGCAGTACATCCATCAAAATAGGAAGATTCTACAGTAAATAATGTTACGTTTACAGCAGGAATAACATATAGTATCTTGCATCTTAAAATGAGTTTAATGAGGCAGCATCATGCCAGAAGAAGAATTATGTCATACAAACTCTCATGTCTCTTAGAAAGCATGCCAAGTTATTCATTCTACAGTTATGTGCCAATATACTATAGGATAGACTGTGTAGGATGCCTGTACCTATATATGTACAAAAATCCTCGGGAATTTCTTTCTCCTCTTACAGTTACTCTTTTAAATTCTTCAAAGACTCTCCCCACTCAAGCAGTTTGTAATGCCTAAGTTCCTCATGTGTTCCTTCAGTATCTGTGGGATCACCAGGTGTGGGACAATAAATCAGAGCTTGCTGAAGAAAAGTAAATAGCTAGCACTGCAAGCTGTAGCTAATTACATTCAATAAATTTCAGTCCTTTATATTTTTCTCCCTCAAAGAAATATCTGATTTGGAAAGCAAAGAACAATTTTAATATCCCTCAACCAGTTTAAAGGATTAATTTGACATGCGTCAGTATATATGCTACAGTGGCCTTTTTTTTGGGTAATTACTTTTTTGAATTCCCTTCAAACACAACAGCTATAAAAAAAGCACTTCTAGTTTACCAAAATATGGTTTTTAAGATTCATATAAAAGTGATTTGACTGCTTACCCTCCCAAGAATTTTCTGCAGACACAGATCTGGCAAGCTTTAATCAGGTCTCAGGTAGAGTCTGTAATAAAACTCTGCCACTTACCTTGTTTCTCTCAGCCTGAATTACAAAGTACTTTAGTTTTACAGGCATTATTTCTGCTACTTGCACAGCTCAGAGAGGATTTGAAAGGTCTAAACTTCAGCAAAGGAGCAAGACCAACTAAAGTTACATTCTTGTTCTGGAAAGAGTGAACTAAAAAAAACCAAAAAACCCAAAACAAAAATCCTACCAGTGAATTGAGCCTGTGAGTGAAAACATGTAGGTCTGACTGATCTAAGCAGTTTTATGGTTTCCTCTCCAGACCCTCAGTAAATGTGTTCCTGAGCCTTGCCTTTCCTCAGTACCCCAGAGTGGTTACCCAGGCAAAGCGAGGTGAAGGCGCAGTGACATAATGAATTGCCTGTCTCTGCAGAAGACATGGTAAATCGTGAAACAAACTTGTATGGCAAATTAATAAGCTCCAACACAAGGCAAGGCACTCCACAAGGAACAATGTGGACTGCTCTTTGAGTGCAGCTGGACAAAACAAGCCAGCTTTAACAACTAGCTGTTATCAGTAAGGTTATTCAGCCCTCCCCTGGCACGACCTCTGTGGTTAAGCCAGTTCAGAGATATGAACAAGGGAAAAAAAAAAAACCACCAAATTTATTTTGCACATGCCAGTTTTCCACACTTTAAAGTCCTTGATGTAGTTCACAATGGGTTTATGAGCAGGAGGAAGCAGAATCCAGGCCAGGAAAATTCCTCAACAGCTCCTAGGCAGCACACCAGTTCACTTGGAGCTGCCAGACTGCACTGGGGTGGACTTGGACTTGCCAGGGACACCTCCAGGGCCTGGAGCCAAGAATCAATAATTAGCTCCCTCTTGCACTGGAGGTGAGTGTTTTGGGTCCTGGCTGAAGTCAGAAGGAAAGGGGGGCAAGGAAGATCTGAAAGGCAGCAGAGCTTGCTGCAGACAGTTTTTAAAACAATATTTTAAAGGAGATTCAGTGCCGTTTGCTAGATCTGCATAGTCCTGCTTACACATTAACTTCAATCTGAACTGCAAACACACAGGGAAAAAGTATTAGCATAGAGAGAAATAGAATAAACATTGAAAATACAATAATGCAATTACACGAGCCAACACCAGAAAACACTGAGGAGGTCCAGGGATGGGCAGTGAAAGGATCAGAGGCTTGGAAGAAGGCCTTAAAGTCTTGGAATATCCAGTTTCCATAGGAGATGAATACACAAGACCTGATATACTAAAGCTATGGACTCAGAGAGGATTAGATATTTTAATAAATAAATAGCAAGACAGTATTGACTGTCTAGCTGAGCATCATACATTTATAGATGATACATAAATCCTTAAACTTCAGTCAACTGTTTGATAACAAGGGTAAGGAATACATTTTGTTCTGTTTTAATTACTTTGGATTAGCCATTCACTATGAGATCCTGCAAATTTTTAGATACTTCTGTTTGCAACTAGATTAATGTAAAAATTCCTGTCTTTCCCTCTTCACCCTAGTGACAGTCACAGAACTGCTGGCTACTTTGCTTTTATTTTTTAAAATCACATTTATGAAATGCTGCAACACTAGAGCACAAAAGCAGGAAGAGAAATAACTGTGAATTCCTATGATCACACAGAGCTTGTAACAGACACTATCAAGCCAGTTCCACAAGGGGATCCCCTTCCCCAGCATCCTTTGCCAACCACAAAATACAGATAACTCAGTCCTAAGAGAAAAATAAGATTTTTAGCACTACAATCCCAAATGTCAGAAAAAACACTATATAGAATAAAGCAAAGGCTTTGTATGTATTTTATATTCATGTGCAAGCAATCAATTAAAAGAAATATTCCAAACAGCTCTAGGAAACAAATCATACCTCACAATAAAAATTATAAAAAAAATGTGCCAGTGGTCCTAACAGAAAGACCCTTCTCAAGTCCATATCTGTCAAGATATTACCTCATAAGAAAACAAAGTGAATACATTCTTGCCTGCTTCTTAATTGTAAAATCTCCTACTACAACATTCTTTTTCCATGTCAATTTTGCAGTCCTTGTTCCCAGCCTATAAAAGTGCTCTGTACTCCAGCTGATCACTACACAGAGAGCAAACAAAACACGGTAGGATATATATGAATTTGTTTGTTTTCCTCCTCAAAATAAAATCCAGATAAAAAACAAAACTAATTTTGTGCATAGAAACAGTCATAACTAATGGTTACAATAGTTATTCCCATCTGTCCACATTCCAGGGCAAGATTAGCTTTTATCCAGTAAAGATGAAAATCAGTGAACTTGTGCAGATTTCATTTAAGAAAAAGTATAATTATAAAATCATTAAAATCAAGGGAAAGAAGTAATTCACTAATATTTCTTTAGAGGTAACATCTTGTGTGCCCTGAAAAAAATAAGCTTTCTTACTAAAATTTTAATAAGCCCTTGGGTTTTCTCTGAAATACTTAAGAATAGCTGGTAAGAAAACAATTGGAAATGAACAGATGTTAAAACCTATGAAAATGTACACTTCCATATTTTCAAATAAAACCATCTTGTACTAACTGTGACTGCATATTATAAAAAAAAAAAAAAAAGGAAAAAAAAAACAACCAGTCTGCTCCTACTTTAGTTTGCTCCTCCTGTACTCTGCAACAATGCACTGTTTAGCTGGATGCTCCATACTGGAAAGTGTCAAGTGCTATTAAAAATATCATTCATGCTATTTGCTTCCCATCTTTCTAAACAGGAAAAAAAAAATTGACTTCCACTGCATTACGGTTTTCACCATGTTAGCTGGTTTTAAAGCACAAATTATTTCTGGCTTTGCTTGGAATAAATTATGGATAACATGTATTTCAAGGGTTACTTGGACTCCTGACTGCAGCTCAGGATATACTTTGTGGCTTTGCTGGTTCTGTGGCTATGACCCTGTGGCACACTGGTCTTGGTAGGAATAAAGCAAACACCTTCAGAATACAGCACCAGAGAGGCCAAAATCTGACAAAATTCTGTCAACTGAAGAGCAACTCCTTGATTTTATTTCTTAATTTAAATATCCATTTCATATCAGCAATGAGCTGCCCCCGTAATGAATTCATGAACAATTATTGTACCCCTCAGGCAGTTAAAGTAAGACACCATTTAGGTCATTCCCAACTATACCTCTGCCATCAGGAGTGTATTTAAAAGGGATTAATGCCTGTTGTGCCTTATTGTTTAACTATACATTGACTAGGGAGAATGTAAACACATAATACTGAAATATTCAACATTTCTTTTTGATCACAGAGCTCAATGGGTAACTACCCCTTCCAGAACATATCATTTAGGTTGTGTTGAATTTATTTAAATATCTACATTACCTGGCTACCAAACACCTCAAAATACAAAATGCTGCACTTACTTCTAAACTAACAGCACACAAAGGCAAGGTCTGTGAGGTGACAGACGGGTTCCTTATTTCTCATGTGCTGCAGGGAGAACTTGAATCTCAGTTCCCCCAGCATTTCTGCCTGTGATAAAAGCAGAAGGACCACAGCAGCTGGCACACGTACCAACCTGGGTGTGTGAAGGCCCTTTGCTCACTTCTCTGTGGTGACCACTGACAGGACCCGAGGGAATGGTCTGAAGTTGTGTTGGGGAGGTTTAGGCTGGATATTAGAAAAAGGTTCTTCCTCCAGAGGGTGGTTGGGCACTGACCAGGCTCCCCAGGACAGTGGGCACGGCACCAAGCCCGACATAGTCCAAGGAGCATTTGGATGATGCTCTCAGGCACATGGTGTGACATCTTGGGGTGTGTCCTGTGCAGGGCCAGGAGTTGGACTCAATGATCCTTGTGGGTCCCTTCTGACTGAGACCATTCTGTGACTGTGCTGGTGGCTCAGCTTCACTGCCACGCGTACGCCTGGGCAAAGGCTCTGCCTGATCACAGTGCTGCACTCCACAAACCACAGCCTTATCTCCACAATGGCACCAGCTGCATGGAAACACTCATTTTCTGTTCAAACTGCTGGAAACCTGCCTGATCTAGTGATGTGAATTTGACACTAGTTAGCTTACAAGCAGCAACCTCTGTAGTTCAAAACACAACAAGCTTAATATGAGGGATTACCTAGAGCTTTGTAACTGATCATTTGAAAAACAAAGCCCCCACCTCACTTGTTATACAACTGCAAATTTGCATAGAGGTTGCACTACAAGCAATTTTTAAATCAATTTAAACTGCTACAATAGAAAACATAGATAAATCTCACTTTTATAATTTTCATTTTCAAATTAGTCTAGGAAATTTCTTAACCACCTACAAATATGCCTATACAATTGTTTAAGCCACCTTTACCTCATCTACTTGATTTTAAAACAGAGCATTCAGGAGCAATGCAGGTACCTAAAGATAGACATTTAGTGCTATTTTAGATGCCCGAGGGCTTCCCACCATGGCTCTCAACTGCTGCTAAAAAAGGCATTAAGTCATCTGTCACACCTGCTAGCCCTGACAGATGTCTCAGGTACCCAAAGCATTTAAAATGGCATTAGATATCTATGTTTAGGCTTCTGAATCTTTTCCTTGGTGCCTGGAGAAAGTGCAAACAAGGGGGAGAATTGCTGTCCTGGAGTCTGTCATTTATCTCAAACACAAGCTCTACAGAAGCAGCACAAGTGTGAAATCTTTACATTGTCTCACTAATGTATGTTTCCACTCTGTTCCCACAGATCAATCTGTGGCAAAAATACACAGTATGTTATGCATTATTATAAGCAAAAGCTATTGCAATGAGGAAAGCTAATACAGATTTTTGAGCATAATAGCGTCTCACTCCCAAAAAATCAAACTGGCTTTGCATGAGAGAGAAGGATGAAATGTCCTTCTTTAACCACAGTTCAAGTGGAATCAGTTTCTTGCTGACTCCCCTCACAGTTTATTTGTGGCACAGCACGGGGAAAAAGTAAAGATGTTTGTTCCCCTGCATCTCTTACATATTGATGCTCTCTGCAATATGACACCACCTTGACACCTCTATCAAGACAATCCATAGAGTCAAAAAGAGAATCCATAGAATCAAAAACAAGGTCATGGCAAAAGTCTGAAAACCTGCTGTCCCAAATGCACTTTCCTCTCAGCCAGGTGAGATCAAAAAATTAGCTTGTCATATTGAAATAAATAATCTTTTCTCCATATCTAGAGATTTCAGGCATACGAGAAGGCCTCGTGTACTACACATTCCCCCTGGGCTCCTCCTGTGGAACTTACTTACGGGAATTTAATATTCACACTTGAATAGTCCTCGAAGTGTCATCCAAACAAAGCCACATAAGGTGCCTATTTTATTACCACAGCAACACCTCCCTCCTATTTCTTTTGAGCTGTAGGTCAAGGGATTCCCATGTAATTTTCTAAGCTAGGCTTAAACCATTATAAAAAATAATAAAACCCCAACACAACCCCAGAAAAAAAACCCCAAACAAAAACCCGGCTTTCTCTAATTAGCCATCATTCCCATGGCTTTATTTCAAAGTCTTAAAACTGTGCCTCTTTCACATATTTACTTCTATTATAGTATTTTGCCATAAATGTTTTTAATAATAATACCTTTTGTCAAAATTAGAGTTATCATGGTTTTATACGAGTTATAGAAAACACCCAAAGGAATGTTGCAGGAAGGAAAATATTTTTAAATCACAGCAGAAACAATTGTTTACCTCAGACACTTTCTGAGTCACATGAATTTTCTCCAAAATCATACAATAAATTGTACTCCAAATTGGTTATGAACAATTGACATTAAACTACAAAGTCTGGCAAGTAGTTAATTAAGCCCTGTAATGAAATGCTTAAAAATAACCCATTCAATCTCTGAATCCCCACAAGTAATTGTACAGCTCTACTTCCTTTTTCTGGTTTTACAGTCATTTCTAGGTATAAAAATATTTGGTATATCCCTTTAGGAACTTAGCATATACATTTACTACTGCAAAGAGCCAGCAAAGCGAGTAGTTTATTTCCATTAAACAAATTTAGACATTTAACAACTTGAGGAAAACAGAATGTATCTGTTATGAAAAGATAAATTTTAAGTTACTGAGAAATGTGCAGTGGTTAAAACTTATTTTGGGGCTAACCCTTAGTGTCAACAGCAGAGATGTTACATGTGTGACAACCCTCAGCACTGCTCTGGATCTGCAGCAGACAGGTGACTCAAGGGACAATGCTCAGGAGCCACCAAGAGTCCCCAGCTCAGCTCTCCTGCTGCCACCACTTCCACACCACGGATGGAAACAATCAGGGAGGCTCTGTATTTGCCAAGGCACTGAGTTTCAAAGGCAGGAAGAGGAAAATCAATATTATGTACAGAAAAAAAAATTAAAAAATTAAAAATGTGTTCCCAGTACCAGAAGTCGAATGACTGCAAAGTCATCAGCTAGCTCTAGCTAGAAAGGGGAATCCACTCACTATCTTGCCATCATACACCACTTTATGAAGCAGGTAAGAAAACTGAGGTTCTTCATGCCCATGTCATGTCACAAAATCACTGTGTTAAAAGAATACCCAGAAATTATCATGGTTACCTGGAACACAAGACTTCAAAATGCCTCCAAGTGATCTCCCTAATTTTTTCTGTGTAATCACATGTTCCACTGTTGGAGATGGAGGGAAAAATGCACTTTTCCCTTCAGACCACCTGCCTGAACTTAACTAAGCTGATTATTGTTATTGTGCTTATATTGCAGCAGCACCTAACATGAGGGATGCATATAATCCTTTAAGGCTGATAATTTGTCTAATACTCATTTCATGGCTTATTTGAAACAAGCTGATGTTTTAGCGCAACAAATGAAATCTCTTGAACACTCTGCGTAAACAATAACAAAGACTGAAGACGCCTTCAGGCTAATTTAGGATTTTTTTTCCTTTGCACCTGTTCCTCTCCCCATGAGTACGTGGCCAAGATGCACATAGTCAGAAAGAATGCAGGTTTGGGATTTTGGGGTTTTTTTTTGGTTGGTTGTTTTTTTGTTTTGGTTGCGGGGGGGGGGGGGGGGGGGGGG
>JAWWTY010000016.1:11646269-11657188 GCA_035222235.1 Margarornis squamiger
AGAGTGTGGGTTGTGTTTTTTAAAAGTTGCTTGTGAATCACAAAGACTTCCCCATAACTAGACAAATGTAGAAGATGCTCAGTCTGAAGTTCACTAACGTTGCCCTGGGTGTGAATGCACACAATTTCTTACCAGATCTTCAGGTGACAGTACTACAAAAACTCTTGTTTGTTGAAGGCAATACAGACTCAGGGAGCCTGGGCCTGTGATCAAGATGGTCCACTGCCTTTCTTCTGCTTATTTTAGACATAGACAACTCCCTCATCTAAACTGAGAAACTCAAAAATATAGGGTATTAAATAAAGCTGTCGTTCTTTTCATTACATGCATAATATAAAGGTTTGCTTTTCTTCCCTTCTCCCTCCCCCAAAGTTGCAGAAGCCTTCAGCAAAATTACTTTTCTCTACTCACTTGCACAAGTCTTTGGCTTTTATAACACAATTGTTCTCAGAAAATAAAAAAGAAAAAGGCAGCCCAACTTTTTCTAAACTGAAAACTCAGAGGTTTTTTTTGTTGCGGCGTTCTTTGGGTTTGCTTTTGTTTGGTTTGTTGGGTGTTTCTTTCAAAAACAAACACACAAAACCAATCAGTGTGTGCCTCTGAAAAGCAATTCAGACTTTCAGCCTACTGGGTCCTGCTGCAATCACGACATTGTTCAAGTTCAGGATTTTCAATGCGATAGAACTTCTGTTCAAACTACCTTTGCTTCCCAGCAGCACCTGCCCCCGTGCAGGAGTGTTCCAGCAGCACCCACACACCCACGGCTTGGGAAGGGGCCACAGCACAGTAAACTGCCTAGTCCTATGCTGAGTGGGAAAAACTGCTGACATAAACTGCCCTCCATCCACCTAAGGCTCCTAAATCAAAACCACCACTTTGTCAGAATGAAACCTGAAAGCACCAAGAGAAGATTAAGAAGTGACAGAGATGCCTAACATCCAGCTGACAAAACTGTGCAAGTTTTCCATACAGGTTCTCACTGGTTTTGCACATCTTTCCCCAAGGGAGGCTCACAAGACACGCTCACTCTAAAGAGACACACACGGCCAGGCTTTACCAGCAGCCTCCCAGTTCAAACACCAGCTCTGGCAAAAGCAAAGGTTCCAAGTCTGCCCTGTATCTACGAGAACGACCCCCAACACATGCAAATTAAACATATGCCCATTCAATATACTGAGCTAGATATGAGCATTCATTAATATGACTAATTCATAGTAAAAGACACAGGGATTTTGAAAATCTTATTTCCACATAAGGATTTAAATTCTATACTGGACACCAAGTTTAGATAAAAATGTGTTTTAGTAAGTAACTGATATCACCAGCATTGCACATTTTTGTAGCTTTCTGGAATTTTCCAAGCTAAGAAACAGCTGATTAGCTTTACCATTACATTTTATACTCTTCGAGGGTCCCTATCTCTACTTAGATTCCAATTCTCACAACACTGATCCAGTATTATTAAATATTTTGCTGTAAATCTCATATATATAACTTCAGTTTTTGTTGTGGAGGTTTTCTGCTTTTTCCACATCAAGAGGACAATATTAAATAAGAAAACTAATGAATTTCAAATCAGACAAAGAAAGAAAATTAAGTGAATCACTACAGATTTTATACTTCTTTATTAAACTTCTTTTCTTTTACTTCAGGTGATATAAAATTCCTGATAACTGTTTTATGCAACACTGGAAGCTGTCGTTAAACAGTATATTTTTTTGTTGCCTGGCTAACTCTTCCAGCTTTCAGAGTGACCCTTCACACCACCCTAAGACTGACTAATAATGAGGTGACAGCAGATGAGTTCGTAACAGCAACGTGGGCTGTACATTTCAGCCAGGATAGATACAGTTAAGAAGAAGGCTTCGTTGTAAAGAAAAATAATGTGCATAATTCAGCAGCTATGCCATTCCACACACATATAATTAACAAGTCTTCAGCTCATTAGCAGGCTGTATAAAATACATATAATATGCTGTGCAAAACTGATTGAGAATAAAAAGCTTCTCATGCATTAAAATAAATTATTTAAATTCTTTTGAAAGAGTGGTATCAGTGGCATTCAAGGATGTGATTCCCAAACCTACTCATGGGCTCCAGCTTTTTCAGACTGACGTTTTCACTCTCATGGTTTCCAACAGATATCTTGCCATGCTAATTCTGGTGTACTGGGTTTGATCAGTGGCTGCTGAGATTCTGCTGCAGCCCGGAGAGATGAACGGGGCCAAGAGAGGACAAAGAGCTGCCCCACAGCCCTGTGTGCCCACAGATTCCCCAAAGGCAGGATGCACAAGTGTCATGCTGCAGGCACAGTCCAGTATCCATGTAGGAAGGGTATTTTTGAGGACCAACACATTAGCATCGTCTCATTACTTGTCTATATATCAATTAGTACACTGCACAGTTTCAGTGCTCCTTCCCCAGACGTGTGATAAAGGGCTGTGCATTACTGCACCTGACAACACCAGCACTTAGACAGACCTTGAAACTCTGAAAGACCATCTCAAGGGAATGAAATAGTTACTCCTGAGCTGTAGTGACACCTCCTGGCAACAGATCGAGAAGGTCTTTTCCCACAAAGAGTACTTTTTCCAGTCAATTCTTGGGGGTTTAAGCCAAAAGCCTACATTCATGGTGCTCCCTCTAGCCTGGCTTCAAAGGCACATGCCCAGAATATCAAGCAGAACCTTCTGATTTACAAGCCCTACTGACATTTTAGAAAGCAAGAGGCTAAGAGACAGGAATATCAGCCTCTAAAATCTCTAGATTTACTGTACCACACATTGGCCTTGCTTGAATAGTTGGAAAAATCGCAGCAAAAACTAATCAACCCATAGCTTAATTCATACCATGAATCTTGCAAAGTGTTTTCTCACTTCTCTGTGAAGCCCCGTCTATTTGCTAAGAGTTTATATCTCTGCCCTCCACAGAATCCTGACAAATATTGTAGGTATGATTTTGGTAAGAAGAATGTAAGTTAACACAGAAAAAACAACAGCTTAAGACTACCTATAACCCAGTCAGCACAACACATAGAACAAAATTTCTCCATGCTTCGGTGTAGGCAACAAAGTCAGTGTGAGTTGTAACTTCTGTAAGAAGAGAGAGATGATAATTGCTTATATGCATTCTAAAATACATTAAATATCACAGTGGTAGAAGTAAAACTGATTTTGATCTTTATAACAGTTTTGAAGGGTGGACTTCGAGGCAGAGGGACACCCATCAACTTTAGCAAGAACACCACATTTACAAGTCCAGCAGAACACACAACTCAAATATTTACATTCAAGTGACAGTCAGACAGCAAGTGCATTTGATAGCTGAAGTTTAGCTTGTTCAATGTTTTACACAGCTATGTGTCCCCGCTAATCCCTGACCAACCACCATCCAGAATTTTGAAGAACGTGATTGGTCTCATTATAACATTCTTGTTACATCTTTTGTGCTGCCTTTATGCAATACCATTTTCTTTAAACTTACATAATAATAGAAAGCTGAATTTTTGTCTGTTTTCTTTTGTGTTTTTCTCTCCCCCTGCCCCAACTCTTCAGAGGTAATTACGACATTTTTAAGTACTTTGCATATGCTGCAAGGCAATCAAGAAAATTCATTTGACAAACTGGATTATAGACTGTCTGCCAGAAAGCAAAATGGTAAAAACATTTCCAACAATTTCTCAATGAGTATGTCTGTGAGATGCTCACAGCACACTGAAATAACGCTCAAGTAAGAAGAGTTCTACATTTACAGTTTAAATAAAGCAAAAAGCCCCATAAAAATGATGTATTTTCTCTCATCGCATCCAGAGTTAGATTGTAAAATTCTTTTTTAAACAATTGAAAGCCCAACAAGGTAAATCCCCCTTTTCCAATTAACTGTCATCTTCAGAAACTCCATACTCACAGACCATGAGCAGAACCATGTATGAGAACATTTCTACAGGGCAGGAACGGTTACAGAACAGCCTTACTTGTCAGATCGCAATGCTTTAAGATTTAACTGCATTTTATCCTCACTCCAGTTATTTTCAGGCAGATAAATACCTACATATGTACCAATCTCCTTCACTCTCTGCATCCATCCATCAACATATATATCTCTTTCAATTACGAGCACTGCAGTCATGCCAGGCTGGACTGCCCTGGAAATTTCTGATGCCTCCATTACCATGTGTTTTCTCCCTCTCCCCCATGCCCTGGCCGGCACGCTTGCTGTATACTCACAGATGTACTGGCTCCTCAGTGCACAGCTCCACCCTCCACGTCAGTCACTCGCAGGGAAACTGAGCACAGAGTATACTGTGGGAATTTTGGGACTACTCCACATGCAGGACACCTGGTAGTCTCTGCTTGTGTTAATTCCTACTGCTTTCCTTACTGAACTGGCTTTCCAGTACAGACACATTCCAGCAGGTCTGGGGATGTCCACAAAGAAGAATACTCCAGACTACCCATGACGTGTCCAAGACAGGATAGGAGCTGTGTGCCCACCTAAAGGTGCCCAACATTCCCTGCTACAGGATGCCTTTATAAGTAGAGCAAGGTATAGTTTTGTAGAAATGTCATCATGCTGCCATTTTACACAGGGACAGAAAGAGCCTTTTTCTTGTCCTTTTTAAAGAAATGCTTCATCAATGCTGTATGATAAAGCAGATGCTTCAGTTTGCTACATAAAACTGGCTAAGAGGAAATGGGAATGCTTTAATGTGGACAAACAATGTTTTCCTGAGAAAATCTGAAGGCTTTCCTGTATTGGTGGAAAGACTTGACATTTGGTTGAAACAAAAACATTTTTAGTGTGTCCTGATGACAAAGACAAATTCTTCATGTGGAAGAAGAGAAACTTGTCTACTTCATAAGTGTAGAGTTTAACAGCTGTTTCCTCTGGAAATTCAGCATGTGTTCAACACATTTTATCCTACATGTTCAGAGACATGGCAAAACTCTCCCCAGATTTATTGAGTGGTTTTTGGTTTGTTTTAATTTGGTGGAGCTAGCCAGGCAATGAGCAGGTAAAACTTCTCACAACCTCAAGCAATTTGGGGAAAAAGTGGGTTTAGGTCAGTTTTCAAAAGGGGAAAAAGAGTTGACTCACTACCAGAACAGAACAGGAGTAAGAGATCTAACTGGAGACTGTCTAGAAAACATGAAGTTCTAGTCTGAAAAAAATTTGAATACTTGACTGTGTGACTACTGTTCATATACCAGGATTTTTCAGTTTTACATTTTGTATGAAATAAAAAGGGACTTAACACTTCATTAAACTTTGCACAATAAACTCACATTCTCATGCTAATAATGTTTGTGTAACTTCCCATTTATAGCTGAAATGTCTCATCTTGCTCTTTTGATCTGTGAAATGGTTGGTTTCCCTTCCTTCCAAGGGTGATTTTTCCTTTTAATTTTACAGCCTGAGACAGGTTAATTCACCTGTTCTTTGAATTATGGAAAAGTGAAAAAAGTAATACTCAAAATGACAAAGTAGAAGTGGGTCTCACCTCACCTAAACCCCAAGTCAAAGATGCTGAACTTTATGATCTGACATTTTCAGGTTGGCTATGTCTGACTCAGTACTGTGCATGTTCATTATATGTGAACAACTCACTCTTTTCCTTATCCCACACCAGCAGACAAATGAGGTTAAAGCATTTTTAAAGCAGATCTTTAAAATTTGGCTAATATTGGAATTATAATAATTTCTTGTTATGAGCTAGGAAGAAGCAACCACTCGTGAAGAAAATGCAGGGCTAGACTATTCCTTCCTAGAGCAGCAACAATAAAGCAGAATTCTGTACTTTAGGCTCTCCCAAAGAGCCCTGCAATGCATTTTGTAGACCAAAATGAAACTCTGCAGAGGGGAATAGATCTCAGAATTTTGAGCCTCATTAGACTCTCAAGGAAAAGCAGCAAGCCTGTTGACTCAAGAAGACTGCTTCTTTTTGGTTTAGGAGCAAACAGAATCCACCAGCAGTTTGGTGGCTAACTTTTTAACAAAGAAAATTAAGATCACATATGTCTCAGACATTCTGCACAATGGTTCTGCTCTCACACACAGACGATTCAAGTCCTTAAGAATCAATTCTGCTGGCTTTCAAGAACATGGATGTATCACCTCTTTCCACAGTGATACTACTTGTCAGGATGAACTCTCTTCGCAAGGAAAACTTCACGTGCAGGGTTGTTGGCATGAAAATTCAAGTTCAGAAACATAGTTACAGATCCATGCTACAGCTGCATAAAGAAAATATGTGCTGTCACATTGTCATGACTAGCTTTGAAGCAGGAGAAAAAGTTATAGGTGTAAAGGGATCTTAGAGCTACTGAGCAAACCAAAGAGTTGGAGTAGAAGGAATTGGGCTCTTTGGAGAGACTAAAACAGATAGAAGTGGTGTATCAGTGGGAAACAAGGATTAGGGAATACAAAATATTTCTGAGAACTGAAGGAATATGATCAAAACCAAAAGTGACAAAACAAAGGTAAAAGTGGACTTTGTAAAGGGAATTACAACCTAACAGAACAGGCAGGGTGGATTCAGCAGAAGGTAACCTCACTGAAAAAGGTCAGCGGCACTGAAAGGGGAGCCCCCACTAGCGAAACAAAGTTAAGAATATGTAATTGAAGCCGCTATGGCAAAACTGATAGGAACTCCTCCTGCTCTGGAAAAAAGGACTCAAAAGCCTCTCTTCCAAATGGAGATCTTTCCTACTCGAGCTAAAGAAACAGGCCCTTGGCTAATAGCATCATAAGCACTTACTGTGTTCGCAGGCCTGCCATGGGAGCAGAACATACTGAGAAATACAATAACTCTTCCTCACCAAAGAAAGCTTGTCTCAAACATCTGAATTGTATGACAAAGTCAAGTGATCTTCAGCTTACAAGGGAAGAAACAGGTGTTTTATATCATCACAAAAAGAACTTCCTAGCTCTGTCATAGAAGAACATTCACTTCTAGCTGTGAAACACTGCCCAATATCAGCCTTCAAAAATACTTCATCTGTCTTTTCCCTTCTCTTATTTCAATATATAATTACATTGAAGATTTGTCTGGTTTTCCAGATACCATTTATATTCGTTCATAATTAAGGTATCCACGGTATCACCATAATTTGAGACACAAACTCCATTTTCTCCATTAAAAATTCACTGTCCATGTAAATGACATACTTAACTGACTGTTTCCTTGTCTGTAAAAGAGATGAGCATTAAGCACTTCCTTGGGGGATCAACAATACTTGATTACTTCAGATCAAACCTAGGACTTGTTTTATTACCTAGAGTTCCTGCAGATGTGCACTTTTGTAATTTTCAGCTCCACCACAACACATTCAAGGAGAATCACCTGGAGTACCAGGGAAAATCAATGTAGCCATAGTATGGCATGGAAAACCAACAGATAAATCAGTATGTATTCTCCAGCCCCCATATTTAATCATCTGTCATTAACACTGTCAGTTATAAAAGGGTCTCCTGTATTTTGAGTCCACTAGGGTTTGAGTTAATTTTCAAATATAGTGCCAAGGTAGGAATTAATTCCCAAGATAAAGGTTTAAGAGACAGCATTTAAAAATAAATTAAAGCCAGTTGTAAATAGCAGCAGAATTCAGTAATAAATTTTCAGTACTTATCCTTGGTGAACAGCAGAGGATGTCATCCTCCTCCAACCACAACCCCAAAGGAACCACCTAGTTTTGTCTGTACCAATTTAAGCCAATCAAACCACAAACACATCAGCCTGCAGGGCCAGTGCTCAACATGGACACGGGATGGGCTCTGTGTCATCTGCCTCTGGCCGTGACCACCACCTTTGCCATGAACATGTGGAACCAAACAGGAGGTAAAATGACACTGGACTCCAAAGACCCACATGTTTCAAAGAAATCCATTTTGGGAAAGTGACAGTCCACAGTGTGCAGTGCCAAGAATAGTCATGAGCTGAGGCATTCAAAAGCTGCAAATTGGTATGGGCCTATAAATACAGATCATTTCCACTGGCTCATTCTTGAGTCCACAGAGAATGAAACAGCCTTAGAAAAACAGTACCTGTGTTACAAATACCACATTTAAGAAAGACTGAATTGTTAAACATTTAGATAGAAACACAGAACACAAAATATTTATTTTTTCACATTTTGGCATGTTAAGAGGAGTAATATTTATGCAGGATGTTCTCTAAAATTAGCACATTGCTCTTTTTGAGCTTTGACAATTTCAGCTACCTTCTTTTTCAGACATTTAGTAAACCTGACCTTCCACCACAGATTATATGCCCTTAACTCTTCCAACATCCAACAAAGACTTCTCCCTTCTGTAGCTTTCCCACACTTCCCAACAGAAAGTTCCATAACCTGAAGACACGGAGGTATTTAAACATAAATTTACAAGAAGTAGATCAACAAAAGGTCTGGAGCTAGGAGAGAACTAATTTCAGGACAATAGCTTTTTTATTTATTTCTGGTTTTACAGTGTAACCACAATCAGAAAACATTCAAGTATGAGCATACAAATAACTCTCTATTTTGGGGTCTTGAGAAGTTTCAGCAATTGCTTGTAGCATAATGAATGTTGGTAATTCATTAGATTCTGTTTAAAAATGCAAAGCACACCACAACCTCAATGATGTTCTCTTTATCCTAACAAAAAGACTATTACACTTAATGTTTTTCTGACAGAGCTAGCATGTTTCAAAATATGTATTTCTTTTCTACAGTATAATGTTTACAGTGGGGTGTTCCTACTTGAATTAAATTAACTGTAGTAATGTCATATTTCAGGCAAGACCATGCTCTACTAATTATCCCAAAGAGCTTCAAAATCTTTACAGTATATTCCCTGCATTTACATCTTCTCCACAAACTTACTGATCTTGTTTATATAATTTTGCAAATGACAAGATGTGTAGGATAACGATCTAAATGAACTAAAAATTGTGTCATGGACAGATCCTTCATAGATTTGCAATTTGTAGCTGTCAATCTTCCTACAGCTGCTAGATAACAAAACAACAGTCCTTTTCTTCATGCAGACAAGAAAATTCAATAAACATTGGTAAGGATTCTATTCCAAAATAAAAAAATCTCTGGTTCTCCACTGTATTAAACCTTTCCTTATACACATCTTACCTCCTTTCTTATTTTTCTTAGTGAATGGAAAAAAATCATAGCAATTCTGTGTATTTTAACCCCAAATTTAACTTTTGTAAAAAATGGGCTTGCTGATAGCTAGATATTTTTGTGAAGAGCAATAATATAAAGGGGGAAGGGGAGAAGAGATTTACAGACTTACAACTCACATCACATTGTAACTGGGGAACACACAATGGGAGTAGTCAAAATGATCATTAAAGGCAGCCATTGCATTTTTATATCACCCTCTCAATCAAGACCTGCCTGAAACTGGCCAAGTTATATCAACATTTGAAAGAGAACACAAACAATAAAGAGATCAATATCACATGAATCTTACAAATTCGAAGTTGTGAAATTAACAAGGGCACTGCCTCTAAGATTGCTTTCTTTTCCTTAAGATGAGGGCATAAACTGTAGTTACAAATGCTGTTAGGAATTGGATTAAGGACCAACATCCACAGTGTGGATAGGAAAGAAAAGGAACCCAGTCAATTGAAAATCATTACAGAAAGAGAAATAAAAATTGAAAATTAAAACAAATTGCTACTACCAAATGGCAATATTGATGATGGGCAATGCAATTTTCTCCTGCAAACCCCTTGTATTCCATTTTTAAAATCACCTCAAGATTTCTTCTTTCTTCAAAGAAATTATGTATCAAGTTTCCATAATCTCAACCCCAGTTCCGTACCATGGGTTTTCCCTTTGAAATCAAACTCCACGTTAGACAGAGGTGTTCACAGAATGTGTTGCTCCCGGGGGCTAGAAAAGTCTAAGCCTCAACAGACTAATGCACTCAGCAAGTTCATCAAGGATCATCAAACAAAAAGCATTCAAGGCAGGCACGTATATTCAGTCCCCTGAGATTAACACCCAGCACCACTTGATGCACACAAGCAGTTTACGGTCATGAGTTGTACCACTTCTTACAAGAGGTATTTTAAATCATTGCTACCTTGGACAGCTAAAGAAAAACACCTTTGTGGGTGCAGCAGACAAAGTGATCAGGACACGGACTTGTACGAGGAGAGGATGCTCGCAGGTGCCTGCGTTCAGCGAGGCACTGTCAGAGCATAAATTTGCCTCATACATCTCACTGATTAGATGCACATGTCTTATGATGGCAAAGGGGATTCATGAATACTGCGGGGAGAGACCTGTAACAGCGTGCCCGCTTCTGCTCCGAGACAACCGAGGAGGGGCAACACCATTTGAAATAAATAAACATTTCCTCAGTCAACGAGTAAAAAAGGGCTGAGGCTCCAGCTGGGCGAATAATTGAAAAGTGGAAACACCTGAGAAGAATTAACGGGAACGGCAGCCCCGGCAGCCCCGGCAGCCCCGAGCTCCGAAACGCCCCGAGCGCCGGGCGGGCGGACACGTCCCCCCGGGCGGCGGCGCCGGCCGGACCCGCGGCATCCCCTCGGCTCGGGGCTCGCCAAAACACCCCCGGAACCCCCCGCGACCGGGCTCGCCGCCGCCCCCCCCTCAGCCCCGGCGCGGATCGGCCCCACCTCACCCCCCGCCTCGGGGCGCCGCAGACAATGGGCGGGCGGCGAGACCCGCCCGGCGCAGCCCCGCATCCCCCGGCGGCGCGGGCAGGGCCGGCCGGAGCCGGGAGCGCGGAGGGACCGCGGACTTACTCGGGGTGCGGCGGGCGCTGCGCGGCTCCGGGCGCGGCTGGCGGCGCAGCGGACTCGGCGGCGCGGCTGGAGCCGGAGCCGGGGCTGGGGCTGGAGCCGGGGCTGGAGCCGGAGCCGAGCCGGGCCCGCCCCGCCCCGCGCGGCCGCG
>JAWWTY010000016.1:11657277-11708242 GCA_035222235.1 Margarornis squamiger
AGACCCCAACCCCGCTGGCACCCCGGCTCCCTGCAGCCCCTCACCATCCCCTCGTGCCCATGCAGAGCTGCTCTCTGAGGACACAAAAGCCGTGTGGTCCCCACGGCTCAGCCCCGACAGCTGCCGGCGCCCCGCACCCGCACCCGCGCCCCGCGCACCTCCGGCCTGCCCGCGCCTCCGCCGCGCCCATCGCAGCCCCGCTCGGCCCCGCAGCAGCTGCCCCGCCGCGCCGCGGGGAATCCGGCCCCAGCTGCGCCGCGAACGCTTCTCCAGCGATCGATACAGAAGGCACTTGCCTTTGCTGCGGGGGAAGGTGTCGGCGGAGACTTTACTCTGGGAACTAACTCGCTTCACTTTTTCCCGCTTTGCATCCCGGAGAACTTTCCCGTGGCGTGTGCACGCGGGATGCTCCCCTCGGCTCACCTGGCTCTCCAGGAGAGGCAGGTCCTGTCCGGGCGAGGAACCGCCTTTTGGAAAGTGCCTCCGCTCCTCTTTAACACCTGCAATAGAATTAGAGCAGACACAGCTCAGGGTCGCTCCCAGGGGGGCCCAAGTTCTCTAACAGAAGCTCTAGGTTTTGACTTTGGTATGAAACGGGAATCTTTTGTTTCACTTTGGGTTTCTGTCGTTGCAGATTTTGCATCACTGACTTTTCAGAATACTCTCGCAGTCAACATCAGAGATAATTGGCTTTAGATTTGAAACAAATATAAAATTAAACTCATTTTTTGCAGCCTCTGCTTCTTGTTGTTGTTTGGATGGGAGTTTTGTGGGTTTTGTTTGGGTTTGGGTTTTTGTGTTTTGGTTTTTTTCGTTTGATTGTGGTTGTTGTTGTTATTTTTTTCTATATTATTAAAATCCCACATTTGTGGAGTTGCAATATAATGTCTAATCTGAATGTTTTACTATCATTTTCACTGAAAAATAGAAGTAACTTGGTTAGTTCTAACCTGAGTTCAGAAACCAGATATTCTCTCTGGAAATTAATGTAAGCTAAAGCATATAGACGAGAAACTATTTTGCAGTTTATCTCCAAGCATAATCTGTTAAGGAAAACGTCACACCCTTCTCCAGGTACAGGCTCCTCTACAAATAAGGAACAGGTTTGCTAGAGAGGAAAGTGGTACTTGTGCAGGGACAAGGATGCTAGTATACACTTTTTTTTTTTTTTTCCTGCTCGAAGTCCTCTGGTGACAATCATGTTTCTCAGATTCTGCAACAGCAGCTTGGCTTCAAGCCATAGACAGGGGAGCTGACTTTTGTATCTTCTCTGAAATCCTTCCTTTTCTATCAGCAGTGGGTGCAAGTCCAGCTCCACAGCCTTCATCACTCGCCTTTCTGCTGAGGTTGCCAAACCTCAGTTCTTCCTACTTTTCCAAATGAGCTCAAACACTCAGGGTCCCTGTTCTGCCTCTGTTTGTGGGAATGGACTTGCTGTTGGCCATTAGTTTGCAGTTGCATTTGATTTCTTTGTCACTGTCACCATGAACCAGACCCAGCCAGAAGGACTGTGCCTGACAGGCAGCCGAGGTGGGCTGGAGCCCAGCTCCCTCGTGCCCCCCTGGCACCTGTCCCTCCTGGCTGCTGGCTGTGTGCACCGTGCCCAGCTGCCTTGTGCAGCCTTCCCCTGCTCCAGGTGTCCACCTCCAGCTGGGGGGGACTGCAGGAGCTGCCCTGGCTGGACTCCCTGATTCCAGCTGGTTCCCCACTGTCCCCACCAGAGCAGGGCTGAGCCCCTTGGAGAGTCTCACGGTGGGAGGAGGTGGAAAGGTCAGGGTGAGGCAGTGAAGGCGCCTCCTGGAGAGACGGGATATTTTTTAACTTTGCTTCTTGCCATCCAACTCTATTTTAAATTAGCAATAAATTGAATTATTTTTTCCCAAATCAAGTCAGTTTTGCCCATGACAGTAACTAGTCGGTGATCTTCTTGTCTTTATCTCGATCCATGAGATTCCTCACTCTATTGTCTCCCCTGCCCACTGGGGAGGGGAGTGATGGAATGGTCAGATTGGCGGCTGGACAGATGGGCACAGGTCACCCATCAGAGGGGCTACATTCTTTGGAAAGGAAACAGTCCTGTTTGGAGCACAGCAGTTCCAGCTCAGGCTTCTGTGTGTTGTGACAGTCCAGCTCTGCCAGAGGGGTCCTTTTCTGTCCATGCTGCCATCACCACCTGTCTCTTGGCTGCCTTTCCCACTGACTCGGCAGAAGGCATTGAGGATACAGTGAAAATTTCTTGTGCTTAAATTCCCATTTGGCAGGAAATCATCCCATTTCACTGCAGTGCAACCTTGTCTGAACAGGGTATTTCAGGAGACAGTAGCACCTTCAGTTTTCCGATTACAATTCTGTCTGAACGTCCTGGAGCCAGGTCAGCCTGTGTATTTGTCTCCCTTTGCAGAATTACACTGTGACCACATGGGGCAGAAATCTCTATTTACTGTCAATCACTGTACTCTTTGCACGTCCTTTTCTGTCCCATAAATGATCTCAATTGAACATTCATTACTTCAAAAAAAAGAATGCACCCCCTCTCTTGCTGCTTCTTGACAATATCTGCTTCAAGTTGTGGGCATGGGTCTGTCTTATAAAATCAGTGATTAAATTGCCTGGAATTGATGCTCAGTTCCCTTTAAACAAAATTGTAGATAAATTCTGTGTGAACTACTTTTTCCCATGCACTAAATTCAACAAAGATGCAGTTTCACTTAGTCCTCTCAAATAGTTAACAGATTTGGATTATCTTTGCTAATAGTTTTTTGGGGTATTTCCAGGATAAGACTCACAAATGGCTCAAAGTTGTTTTCAGCAATCTTCTGTCTTCTACTGTCTTAAAGGCTAGGTAAATTTTGAAGCATGTAGGAGATTCAGGCCTAGGTCTGTTCTCTGCCTTAGTGAATTTGAATTCTCATTGTCTTTACTAAGTTATAAGTTATTTGGAGGCGTAAAAAGAGGGAAGAGAAAATTATTTTCCTGCCAATACTGTTTCAATATGTACAAATAACATTAACTGGAGCAGGAATTAGATCAGAGTCTTCTCTCAGGTAAGAACCAGGAGACTGGAGACCTGCTCGTACTTCTCAGTTGGCATTTATTTCCACATGGAGTTCAACAATGCTCCAGCAAGAGAGGTGGGAAGAGCCCTGCTTTGCTGCCTGGTGGAAGACACTAGCCCTGGATACAGGAATGTTAATACAAATCACTAATGAGAACGAGAACTAAGCCCAGAGGGTTCAGGTGCTTTTAATTCTTGTCGTGATATTTCTTCTAGTACCTTTCTTAATGTTTGGAAGGACAAAGAAATTCTCTGTCCAAAGCAGGGAAACTTATAATCAGCTTCTCTCTATTCAGCCTTGTGGTCCTTCTTTTCTTAGTTAGCAATCACTCTAACTTGATGTCATAGCACTGATTAACTTTTTCCTCGCCCTTTCCATTTCTTAAAATAAAAGCTATTATCTGCTCTGATCTTAACACCTCATTCACTTTATACTAAGTTCAGTGTAAACTACAACATTTCCTGGACGCATCCATACTTCCTTGTTTCTGGAGGTACTTACCACAGGATGAGGAAAACTTTGCCAGGTGACAGGAGAGCTTGTATAATTTAACACAAAACAGTCACTCCTGAATGTTGCAAAGCAGGGAAGAGCCCTCAGAGGCTGTTTGTGAGAAACGTTATTCTTCACTACTATGTGTTTCTGAGCCAGTGCCAATGTCTAGTTTACCAAAAGACTTTGTCAGCACAGTTTGGGGGCAGATCCATCCTATGCTACTTTCACATGTAACAAGAACCCCTTTGGAGATACGCCTGTTCCTTCTTCAATTGTTTTGGTGGGGCTGCTGGAAGAGGGTGATCCCTGTCACACTGGAATGCTGCTGCCCTCCCTGTTTCAGTTTGGAGGCCTTCTGATGGCACTCGGTGAGCAAACTGCTCTTTGATGCGACACTGTTGCTCAGCAAGGTATTTCTGCCTGTCAGCTGTTACACACTCCATGAGATAATGTTGCTTGTTTCACAGATTTCTTATTAACTGCTTATTTTTGCTTACAGGACATGCAGTGTATATCACCAGCTCTCAGTTACATTTCTCTAGTGTAATATTTGTAATATTATCAATATTCTGAGGCTCATATTGCATCTGGTCCCATGATTCAGCTGAAATTGAATTGGTTTGTGATCTAATAACTCAATTGCAAACATAGCAGCCTTTTCTTCCTGCAGAGCATTTAAATCAAGAGTTTGAGAAGCAGTTCAGGTCACATGGCAGATATCCTCTTGTTCCTCAGAATTCTCACTTTTTTTTTTGGCTAGTTACTGCAGTGGGGAATGAAGTCCTTAGTTTTGCCTCATGACTCTTTATCTCCTGTAAGCATTTCTATTTTCTTGCTCTCTACTGCAGGCACAAACTGGATTAGGCTTTTGTGTCTCTGCCCCAGTCCTCCTACCTGAACTTCTTTTCATGGCACTGTTTTGCACTGTGTGTTGCTTTTGATGGGATCTTTCTCCTGCAAAATTTAGCTGACCTTGTTTTTGCATTACTTTAGAGCCTATGTATTTGTCTTTATAATAATCCAGACCAATCAAAACCTCCTCTGCTTTAACCAGGAAACAGATGTCCCACAGACAATCCAATCTCTGAGCAGAAACTCCTGGTATCTCCATACTTTTAAGTGGGAATGGCAGATTTCTTAGGTCTGTAATTTAAATATCTATTCCCTCATTACTTCTCCTTGTTAGCATCAGGAAGCAGAGAGACACATTCTCTTGAACCTTCTAGCTCCACTAGCCTTTTTAGTGTCTCAAACATCATTCTTTGTAATTCCATGTCATTCCTTATCATTCCTAGCTAACATATATATCTGTAATATTCCCTACTTCTCCTCTGAGTTGTCTATACATTTAAATGTCCTATTACATGTCATTCTCTCTGATTTTTTTCTATCAACTTTATATCTCTTAGGTTCCAATCAGATTTTAGTGTTCCAGTCACACAAATGATTTGATGTTTCAGTTGTACCTCCTTTACAGAGAATTTATTTCAGAGTCTACACAAACAGCACAATCTGTTATACTTACCCGACATTTTAAAACAATCACAGTCAAAATAACAACCACTATTTGTTTTAGTTATTATTATTATGAATGGTTCATAAAAGTGTATATCCTGTAGAGTAAGAAAGAAATTAGGGAGAGGTTTTATTGTATAGTGTATGATATAAAAAGAGGTAAAAATACCCTACAGAGTATGAATTTGAGCTCTATTTTCTGTACAGCTTTTGCATTCATGAAACACTTCCTGCTGGCAAAAATAGCAATATTTTTTCACAATCTTTCAAAATATGTCACAGTTCAACTGCTGTAAATGCAACAGACACTTTTAAAAAAGTGCCTCACAAGGTTCTTCACTTTCAAAAAGGGGGTGATTCAATTGCTGGATGCACTTTTTCCATGAGCAAAGAATACTATTCAGTAAGAAAGCGTGAAGATAGGAAACTAAGTCTGTAGAAGAAAAGAGTCAGACAGACTCAAAAGGATCCAAAAGCAATGATATTCTTCACTCAAGAGAATGCCATGTGTATTCCGTTACTTTCCCATCTCCTCTGTCAGAGAAATGCATGTGTACCATAGCAACAAGCACATCTCATAAAGCTTATATGTTAAATCATTAAACTAAAGATCACTTACTTTCTCTGACTTGGCAAGCAGCACTTTTGCTGTTCTTTTAAGCAATAGTTCATAAAATATTCATAAACAACTCATAAATGGTTAAAGATGCTGAATGCTTGAACTTTTACATAGTTCCTTTCATGTTTCCTAATACACGTGGAGAGATTTCTTTAAAGTAAATAATACTGCTAGAACACATTTTCATGTGGTTTTTGCACACAACACACAAAGACATCCAATTATGTCAAGAATTTGATTGCAGAGCATAGCTTATATTCCCACTTCCTCACCTTTAACCCTTCTAAGTGGACAATGGGGTTTTCTTTCTTGTTATATAAATTATTATCTGTGGAAACACTTCCTTGAATCTCTGGACAATTACAGTCGATTATCTGTAATGTTATATTTTCAAATTATGAAAGAATACTGTGGCTTCCTATTTTTTTATGGTATTATTCTTTAATGAAACCGATAGTGACCAGTAAGAGATGTCATTTGCAGATTTTCAAAATATGGGATCAAGTTTCCTTTAAGCATTGCTTTTCCTGCCCTGCAAATGCAAATGCATTGTTTGTTGAAGTAATCAGCGTTAAATTAAAAATCTCAGCACAACCTCTAGGGAATTCAACTCTTCACAAACCCTAATTCAAGTAAAAGCTTGAGTGAATATATAGGCATTCAATATGACAGGAAGGACAAGAATACATGGTTTGCTGCAATTTCAAACTTCCTTTCTTACCATCTATCTTCAACCAAAAATGTACCCCTACAGGGATCATCTGCAAGAAGGTAACATTTAATACGATTTACTAGTGCTAATAAAAAGATGGAAGCAACGTATGATATTACCAGACTTAAGCTGTACAATCAGGAGTAAACAAAGAGATTTTTTTCAGGATAGTATGTATCCAGCCTTTCTAGGGAGAGCTATACACATATGGATCGCTGAGCCTGCCAGCCCAGCATGGATCCCATTGATTCCAGGCTGGACACTGTCACTGGGAGATAAACAGACAGACTCCAAGGGTTGGATGGTGGAGAATCCACAGGAAAAGCAGTTTTATTGCTAGGAATGTCTGTGGAAAGTGATTTTGGGGAAATGTAACATTCTGTATTGAGAAAAGTTTAAGACATGGGGAATTTAATAACATTTTCTGACGTGATAGTTCACAGAGATTGCATATCAAATTATTTTATGTACAGGAGTACATTATATTTACATATATTTACAACATCAGCAAACAACTCGTGATCAATGATTAGACTTAGTTTTTCTCTCCATAATATTTGATAAAGAAAAATTGATCACAAACAAGATCTCACAGTCTGTTCAAACAACTTGCATACAGAAAGAAGAAATAAATTTGATAAATACAATTTTTACTGCAAATTCTTTCCCAAGCTACTCATAGGGATAATATTGTCCTACAAATATTTAGTACTGGTACATAGAAACAGCACAGATCCTAAGCTTCTCAGCTCCAGCTAAACTCTGCACTTTGGTAAGTGAATAATATATCTACAAATTATTATTATTATTGTCTAAAACACTATAAACTATTGTTTTGGAATGTACTGTACTAAGTAACCAACTTTGTGGGTTTAATATGTGCATGGAGTGATATGTGTTTGAGCGCAAAAAGTAATTTCACATAAAAATGACATGCAAAATGAGCCAATACTCACCAGTTATAGTGAGTGTCCATTGCTAAGGGTAACAGTAACAGTAACCTGAGCTGGGACAACTAATTCGTGTGGTTGTTCTAGCCTGCAAAAAGGCTGAGACCTTCAAATCAAGGATTGATATTGAGAGTCTTCTCTTCATCCCCAGGAGAGCTGTAGTGGTATTTGAGATCTTGAGGTCTTGCCCTCAGTTAGTTTGCCTGAGAAATTATCCTTGGATTACCTTGGATCATTGATTCCACTAATGTATGGGCAGTAGATATTATCTACTGCCAGATTTCAGATTTAACGGAACAGTTACAAGAAACGATGGGTCTTGCAAATGGCAATACAACCTTCTTTAATGAGCAGCTAATATTCCTGTTGAGATGTAAATGTAGATCACTCGCTTAACAGACAGAGTGCTTATAACTTTACCTTTTCTGCTAAGTCTTTCTTTTAAAGAGATGTATTCAAGTTTAAGATTGGTAATAACATGCTGGATAAAAAGTAGTACCCTTAGAATATACATTTCTCCTTAACAGCTTGTTAGAAATCTAGTATTGGCTGTATTAATTTGCACAAAAGATTTCAAAACAGCTTACTGTGGGCTCTGGTTTTGTGTACTGTGGCAGAATGAATTATGAATGATTGCATCATTTACATTCTAAGTTTAGTTTTCAAGTATGGTTGATTTTGCTTAAATGAGAATCCTGTAGCTATTTAGTAATTAGGACTGATAGTTCTATGAAGTTCGTAATTGGTCCCCAAACAGGTGTTTCCTTTCTTCTAGAAAAAAATTAGGTATATTTTTGCCCTGCTGCATGTGAGCTCATGGAAATTTCCTGAACATAAAAGTACACAATATTCATAACAATTTTGTATTATAAAATCAAATTATACTTCACTTTAAATGTCTACTCGGCTCATGCATTGAATTTGAACTTCACTCAGGCACCATTTTGTAACAGCCCCCTTGACCATGGACACAGTTACCGACAACTGCAATTGCTCAGTACAGATGATCTGATAATTTTGTGACAATATCTATAATGAGCATAGCTATTCTAAGTAATAGTTATGGATAAGTTAGATACATAATGCTGTTTTTTCAATATAGACTGTGTCTACTGAATATACTTAGATGTTTTTGGATGTACTGAAAACAAAGCTGTTACTGCCTATAAAAGTCAGCTATCATTTACACTGAGTGTCAGGAGCAATACAGTACTTGAAGGGGTCACTGCTTTGAAGTTTCTGTGCATTGTCTTAGCTGTATTATCCCAAGTTGGTGTCTCTACTTTGAAAATGGCAGCAACTGGCAATCATTTACCATATTTGATTGTTCTGCAATGATTTAAACTCAGACAAGTTACCTTATCATCAGTGCAGGCAATTTTTATGTAAAGCACCAGTATCGACTACAAGAGATCTGATGGCAGTTTTAAAACATTTCTGCATTAATGGCCTTCTCACTGCATTTAAGCATCCTGTCTCTTAGATGCTGTGATAAATGTGACACTGCTATTATATGTCCTAAGTACCCACTTTTAATGGTGACAACATCTAGTCTTCAAAATGGTAATTGCCTAATGCTAACTATCTTTGCAATTTATGACCACCTTGGGAAAAATACTCCTTTAAAATTGCACAAGTGTTTAGTTAGATATACATAATTAACCAGTTGCCTTACTGGAATTAATTTAGGGAAGAATCATGGAATCTTAGGTTGGAAAAGGCCTCTAAGATCATCGATTCCAACCATTTACCCAGCACTATCAAGTCTGCCACTAAACCATGTCCCCAGGTGCCACATCTACATATGTTTTTAATCCCTCCTGGGATGGTGACCCAAGCACTTCCCTGGGCAGCCTGTTCCAGTGCTTGACAAAGCTTTCGGTGAAGACTCTTTCCCCTAACATCCAATCTGAACCTCTCCTGGTGCAACTTTAGGCCATTTCCTCTCATCCTTGTAACTTGGGAGACCAACACCCACCCTGCTGCAACCTCCTTTCAGAGAGTTGTAGAGAGGGATAAGGTCTCCCCCGAGCCTCCTCTTCTCCAGGCTGAACACCCCCAGCTCCCTCACCAGCTCCTTATTGACTGCAATGAGTGTGGACACGTGGAAACTCAGAGGAGCAGTGAGAGTAGGGGGGTGAATGCAGAGAAGGAGCCACTGGAGCTAAAAATATACAAAAAACCACAAGCCCTTTTAACCCCAAGAAGGAGGAAGAGTTGATGAAAACAAGTCTCTTGACATGAACCAAACTCATGTGTTCTTTGTAAAGCAGCTATTTGAAGAGGTGTAAGACTCAGACCTGATCAGTACAATACTGCATCACCTCAGAATTTAAATGAACAAGAGAATTTGGCATATTTGTTCCATTATGTTTCATTATTGACAGTCTTTTTAATTGGAGAATAACAGTTTCAGAAAAATTTGTAGGAGGCAGTTACTTTCTGTGGAAAAAAACCAGCTTTCTGTCCCAAAACTGACAGGTCCTCTTCTGCTTGTTTTATCTGAAATTTGAGTGCTTTAAATTAAAAAAATAGATTTTCAATGAAAAATCAAATTTTGCTACAGATAATTTTGATTTGTTGAAGCCAATTTAACAGTCACATATGGCCTTTTCTGAAATCCTTCACAGTCCCCAGAGAGGCTCCACAGATGATTAAACTCCATCTATCTGTGCTCAGTCTTGACTGCCACACTGCTTTTCTCCCAAATTTTTTATTTTGTTTGTGACTGATTGACTAAATTGTTGATACCTTCCTGATCAAAGAATAAAAGCAGTAGGGTGGTGTTTGTGGCACAAATGCCTTACAGCTCTCAACATGATGAATACTTTACTGAGGCTGTGTAGAAAGTGTTTGTAACATTTTGATGGAGCAGAAGGAAGCAATGATTTTTACACATTTTGTGCATTGTTGAGAGATAGGAAGTGAAAGAATGAAGAACGAAAACTCCAGATTTCAAAAGTGATCAACAAACTTTCAGTCCTTCTATGACAGATCCCACTGATTTTGCAGAGCTGGAGGTTGAGTACACCCTCCTGGGGTCTACAGGGCCACCTGTGTCAAACCCCAAATTCCCTGGAAGAATTACATGCATAAAGGCTGGAAGCTGTAATGCTCGACCCATCTGCAAGAGGAGCAACTCAGTGGTACCAAACACTGAAGTCATAAGATTTGAGAAGCAAATGCTCTGGAAGGGCTGATGTGAGAGGATGTACTGGAGCTGTCACACCAAAACTCAGGGTGAATGCTTTGTGGGATTTCGTGGGTTTAGTATCACAGTGTGGCACCACACACACACCCTTTCCAAATTGTGAAAACAGTACTATTAAACACTATTAATATTAGTTACACTATTTAACACACACAAAGTCTTAATGGATTACTAAGGATTTTGACTAAGATTGCAGTATCTGGTTCTATGTGGATTTATTATGTAAATTAGTTTATAAGAGCAACATTAATTTATGCATTTTATAAGAAAGAAGGAAACTGCTTTTTCATTTTCAGAAATAAACAGGTGGTAACCAGTTTACAACACCAGTCTGTCCTGACGTAATGGCAACAAAAGAATCCATATCATCCCAGACAGTCATTCTCTCTTTCCTTATACTTATTTGTGAGGCAAAAGCAATGTGACAGGCAAGGCTGCAAGCAGAGGAATTGCCCACAAGATGTTTTACCAATTGCAGTAGAAAAAGCTTTTAAAAAGGAAGCCAAACACAGGAAAGCA
Source organism: Margarornis squamiger (assembly GCA_035222235.1). Lineage (NCBI taxonomy): Eukaryota > Metazoa > Chordata > Aves > Passeriformes > Furnariidae > Margarornis > Margarornis squamiger. The sequence goes on from JAWWTY010000016.1 coordinate 11,668,355, forward strand.
GAAACAATTAGATATGCAGCACACTGAATTCAGAAGTGCCAGCAGGTGATATGCAGTTCCGTGGAGTTTTGGAAAAACACGTTTGTCAGGTTTATTTATTTATTTACTTCACAGAATAAATCCTTCCAAAGCAGAATTGCTTAGCGCAGCTCCTAAAAGCAACTGAGCCTTTCACAAATACCTTTATGGACATCTAATGAAGAAACTGAAAATATGTTGGATGACAGAGATGAAGGGCACTCAGACTCAAAGAAAGTGCTCTCTTTTGTGATTACAGCCTGTGTTCTCTCTGTAACCTGAGACCAGGTGTCCAAACTGTCAGCAGTATATAATATCCCCCCTGCTGAACCAACAATCTTTCCTGCACACAACCCCCTTGCCACAGCTCCCCCAACAGCCTGTCCCACACAAGCCATAGCAGAGAAGAGCTTCCCAAGTGGAAGACGGGCATTCTTTCCCCCACACGCAAGGAACTAAGCATGGTCCTCTTAGCCCTCAGCTTTCAAAATAGTGAAAGGGGAAGGTCGTATTTTGTATTTTTCTTATGGACTGCTGGTCTCTCAAAGCCATGAGGAGAAATGCATTCCATAATACACATAGCAAGTAAACTGGGATACACTGAACCAATGGCCCTTCTCTGCTAGTCTCCTATATGTGATTAAAGCTTCTTAAGGTTTCTGACAAATTCTGTTCTCTGTAGAAAATAATTATACAGATGGTGCAGATGTTATTAGATTAGCTGCAAGCGCCAGAGAATTCAAAGTTTTAGTAGAAGGTTCAGCTCACTTGAGTTAATCAAGAAATTGGCTATTTTGACCGAAGCATGTGGGCACTTCTAATGATTGTATTCTTTGCCTTAATAACTCCTTGCCAACGTAAGTGAATGGGTCAGAAAACAGTCTTCTCTACTTCAGCCATTTGCTGCTGTTTCCAAGTGTCCTACAGAGCTTTTCACTGCAAAGAGATGACTATCACGAGCTATTCTTTTCCTACAGATGCAAACATTTCACTGCTAAGCCAACTGTACTCTGCACACAGTCTGTAATATGGTCAACATGCCCAGTGTCAGATTCTCACAGGACAACTCCATACCTACTGAAATACTTTCACAATACACAACACATCCTTCCTCAGATCATGTTTGTACAAATCCATGAACAGATACAGGGACAAATCAAAGCTTTTTACCTTCCTTTGTCTGCTAAGAGTCCTAGCACTGCCTTATCTTTACACCACAGGGTGTGGATCGGGTCTGGATCAGGCATCCAGCAGAAGGAGGCTCCTTGCCTGCTGATCTGCTCATGCACAGCCAACTCACTTGGGGCACTGCATGTCCTACATGTTCCTGTGGCTTCAGTCTCAGTTATTATTTCAATATAGTTGCACTTTTAAAAAGTGATGGTGAAAAACCAGCCAAATATTATAAAGCAGAAGGAGAGAAAAGAATTAGCTTGAACACTGAACTCATAACTAATAGGATTCTTCACCCATTCTATTTAGACTAATTATCTTTGAAATGCCTGGGGAATTGAAGAAAGACTTTTTTCGCTTGATATGACACCTGATGTGGAAGGTGCTATAATGCTTTTCTATAAGCTACATGTATCTGAGATCTCCCACAGATATTCTACTAATCATTCCCCACTCTACTTAACCTTCATTAGTGCAGTCATGACCCTTCTAGAAAGAAGAAGAGGTGCAGGAAAAATTTTTAATCTTCATTTTATGAATGAATTTAGTTGTGGAATCTTTTATCAAACAAGAACACCTTCTTGTGAAGAGCTCTGCTGTGCAGTGCTGGTACCACAAAAGAATATTGTGCTGCATTTTTATTTCCTTAGTGATTCTCTGTTAATCAGCATACAAGGCTTTTTATAGTTGAAAATTAGTTAAAAAACTGTGAAAAGCAACAACATTAACACCTGTGCAGGAATAGCACTATATAACTTTTTTTAATAACTTGTAAAACAAAAGTTTAGAACTTTCTAGCGAGATCAGTATTTGCTGCACTAATCAAACTTACTCAAAATGCAAATTTAGAATTCTTCTATGATTGCCATAAATTACCTTCAGATGTATACAGATGTAAATCAGAACAGAATCAGTTTACTGTTGCTTGTTCCTTCTTTGCTACATTATTTTCAACCATTTTTCAAGCTCTGCTCTACAAATCTTTGTAGATCCTTGGTATCTGTCAGCTCCTGACTGTAGTGTATCCCTTGGGCATTTAAATACAACAAATGAGATACCAATCTCTAGTATGGAGAAGTCAGAACAACATTTTGTCAAGCTACATACATACATATAGAAAGCTCTTCCGTATTCCAGCTGTTCAAGCATATGGGAAAAGAAGACTTGGTGAATCGGAATCTTTTCATGTAATTTTCTGTGAAAAGATCTCTAGCTGTCTACCCCACTGAGAATTTTCTAGCTTCCTGAATGTAGAATAGAGGTGAACCTGCAGGCCCAGTGCCCAACATTGCATTTCTGATACTAAGTAGGAGCAAGCTGGGAACGGAGCTGTGTGCCACGTACCGCATCTTGTCCTGCTGATGGGCAGACAACATATGCAGGAATTCCCCACTCAGAGAACAGATCAAAGAGAGAATTGCTTGTGCTCTATTTTTAAGGTAACATCATGTTTTGAAATTTAAAATCCTTATTTGATCCACAAATATTTTCTGAAGTTCTAGAAAATATCAGGTAAAAGGCTATTCTTCAGAGGATAACTTTTCTGTGTAGTTTCATCAGCTGTACTCATTCAGGTCTTACCCAATTTTCTGGTACTTCTTATTACATTCTTATATATCTTATCTATTATATTATTTTTTATCTTATTATAACTCATATTATTATTATTATTACCAGTATGAGTAATAATAGCAACAATTCGACACACAGCAGCTCTCCTGCAAACATAACCATCCATTTTACCAAGATAGCAAAAACTGTTGTCTTTAGAAAATTAGAAAGATTATGCCAGAATTTTGCTTTAGTGCTGCCTTGGGAAATCTGCTCCACAGGTTTTGTCTTGAACACTACTGTTCTGGACCCTCATCTATCCCATGCTACTGTTTTCCACTGTGAGACTTTAGATGCCCATGAGAGCTGTGGTATCAAAACGGATACAGACAGCTTGAGTTCTTCCTTTACTATAATTTCCTCTTCATCACTGTATCCTTTCTTCCTCTGCCTAGAGTGAGATTTTAGCCAAAAATGGTGTTTTGGAATATAATGATCTTGCTATTTCTTTTGAACACAATCATTACCAGGATTAATTTTTTAAAAAAGAACTAACGTGGAACTTGCTAAGATTCTTGTAATAATGCCACTTTCCTCACAATAAACAGAAAGCCAGGCCATTGATTCATTTTTTACATCCTTGTCTAGCAGAGAATGCACAAAATTGTCTGCTCTCTTTGTCTCTCCAAACTAGGTTCCTTTCTCTGATTCTGAAATTAAGGCTTTCCTTATGAATGGTGCCTGACTGACAGCCTTGAAAGCTCCATTTTTCTTCAAACAGACAGCAAATTCACAGTCCAAGTTCGTAGAGTGAGATTTCCCTCAGTGACCCACACACCACGCCCATGCTGATTCAGTAGCACTCTCCACTTTGGACCAAGCACTACTTCAGTTTGCAAAATACTATTTCCCTGGTGAATCTGACCCCTGAAATGCAACTAGTATAAATTCCATTAATTTTTACGATCTGACAACAGTATTCCAGGAACTATGTTGAAACTACCAGTTTATTTCACAGAGAGCTGGGGATGGCTTCTTCTTTGTTATGCTTAAAATCCTTTCAATCTAAGCCTTATCTTTGGCATATTATTTCTATGTGAGTAATCCCCCTGGAACATGAGAAACACCATTTAACATCTCTTTGATCTAGGCAACCAAAAAACACATTCCTACTCTGTTTTGAGGATTATTACACTGTATTATATCTCAAATCAGGGCATTTATGCACCCACAGCAATTCTGCACTCATATGGATTCATTTTCTTGTCTCTCCTCAAAGGCTGTGAGAGAGCCAGAAGTTCTTTTTAGACCCCAGGCAGAACTGAGTTCATATAACCAAGTGTCACATCCCCTTTAAAACTTGTGGTTTCCAGGTGCTTCTGTGTGCACTAGAGGCCACAGGTTTAATTTATCTCTTTGGCAAACTGCACAACCACTCCTTTCCAAAGAGTGAAATCACCTATGAGATTCAGTAAAAATAAATGAAAAGCAGACAACCAAATCTGACCTCAGTAAAGAGCCAAAGCAGAAAAGCTTTGGGAGGAAAAAAAATAAAAAAAAAAATGCTGAAGACAAGAGGAACTGTGCTAAAACTTTCCTTCACCAGGTCTCAGCAAGAGACATTATGGACTTTTATTCTATACTGTTAGCAATGAACTAAATACAGGACTGTTTCCCACCTGCTCCTGCAGCCTCCCTGCCAGACGGAATGGCCAATAGCCACGAGCCCCTGCCAGCCCCTGTGGTACCTGTGGCCTGGACTGCAGCATCTGCCTGCAGACAGTGAAAAATGGTATTCTAAAGCGGATTGACATAGTCTACCAAATCCTAAATAAAAATCTATAGAACAGAAGGAGATCTATTATTAAGCATAATGAACGGCATTATCTCATAAACTGCACAAGGAGGAATTTAAATCTCATTTTTCTGTATCCAGCTCTTCATTACCATTTTGGGAAGAGTTAGAAGCTGCAGCTCTCCTTCTGCCTGTTGTCTTTTAATCCTCTCATTCCCAAGTCACTCATTATAGCTTAAAAATGCCATAAACCTAATGCTGTGAAGTTTTATGTCCTTGCAGTAACAACTTCTAAAAGCAGGAGGCACACTTGTTGCTCATACATCCCTCTTCTTGAGCTGCTTCCCAAGCTTGTTCCCCTATTCCTAAATGTGTGCCAGCTCTCTTCATCTTCCTACTGTGAACCCCAGCACAAGGTGGGGCAGATGGTTGCAAAATTCAACAACATTACAAAGCAAACAAGTTTATTGCAGCCACAGATACAAGAAAAGCAATGTTAAAACTGATTATCAATTTCATTTATTCTTTCAGTTTTGGGTTAAGATGTGGTTTTATGAACTAAGTTGCCCAAATTAGGCTACTGAGACATTTCAAACAGCATGGAGACTGTAAGGTGTTATATGCATCCAGGGTTGTTTGAACCCCTTGGGTTGAGAACAACTACTGCAGAATGCTATTAATTTTGTAGCGTGCTTTTTGCTGATCTGTAGGTGTCATAAAAAAGAACCTGAGATGAAGAGCTTGCTTTATTTTGGGATTGCACAATGCAAGGCAAAACAGCTCCCTCGGGATGCCGGGATAACTGGGGTGTACTTACTCTAAAAGCAGCCGATTATAACCAATCCCTATAAAGGCCTGCAAATGTATCTCTTCGAATTTACTTGCTTACTCTTCCTTCTCCTGCTGTAACCACCCCCCAGCATCCTCATCCCTGCAAAGAGAACATGGAGCAGATCAGGGCAAATTGTATCCTGAGACATTTCCCAGAAGATTAAGCTCAGTGCAGAGCTCTGCAAGCCACAGAAGTTAATGTAAGAAGAGAGCACAGCACTGCACTTTCTGTATGTTTAAATGTGGCATGAGGAGGTGACAAAACACTCCGGTAACTTCTCCACCAAAACAAGCCTGAAGGACAACAGCAAGGAGTAGAAAGTAGTCCAGAGACGTGGTGGGGGAAGAGGAAACTGAGGCATCAAAATCCTATTATTTACCAGGAATCAAGACAAAATCTCTGCTGTGAGGCATGGTGGTCAGACAGGAGAAAGTAGTACTACACCCTTCAGAAGGTGCTTGGGAAACAACTACCTCAAAGTTATCCTAAAGGACTATTAACCTGGATGTGGAGTACCAAGTTTTAAAGAAACACTAACTTTTAAAGGAAAAACAGATACTTTCTTCCAAATTTAAAAAAAAAAAATAAAAAATACTGAATTCCTAATGCATAAAGAATATTGCAATGGTCACTCCCGAGCATATTTTAATAAGTCAATTTAGTCACAAGGCAATCTTTATGGTTATATTTCAGAGGCAATTCCTAATTTACTGACCTTTTCTGTTATAAGAAAATCTTCGGATTGCTCATGGTTTCCATTAATTTTTCAATTAGCTTTACTCAAAAATGTCTTCTGTAACTTACAAAGAGCACCCTACATCTTGACGACAAAATTCCCTGAGACTATTTAAGATTTCATATTCAAAACAGGAGCTGGGTGGAGCATCTCCGAATGAATTAATTGCTACTCTGAATGAATTCATTTAAATTAGGAATATGGGTTAAAGAAGCTATTGGGTGCTTTCTGTTAAAAAGAAATTAAAATATGCAAAGTTAAGTGAACAACAGATATCACTAAAGTATTTCCTGAGTTGCAGAAACCTCATCCTTATTCCTAAGAGGATAACAGGATACTGCAAAGTTTATTGGCTTGCCGAAGAGTTTAAAGTTATTTCATCTTATGACAGTTGTAAAACATAACTCCAAAAGGAGTAAAAAGGTAAATATAGAGTTTGGATTTAAATCCTTTTCTGTTTTCCTTGCCTTTATGGTTTGACTCTAGAGCAACTGGCTTGGCAACTCCATCTCCCTTGCTTATCTCCTAAAACATTTCTAGTTCAAACATCCAAACACATGAGCCAGACACTCAATTCTCAGAGTCATTTTGGGAGCTGAACTCAGAAGTATCTGGTGGAATCAAGCACAAGCATATGTTAAAGCAGCAACAGGAAACCCAGAAAATATTTGATGCTATTTACCTAGCTCTCTGTTCCAAATGGAACATAGCAAAAATCTAAGCTGATATCTTCAGAATATTAGAAATGGTATGAATTCTTGAGCTCCCAGTGTAGGTTGTTGTTCATTTTTTAACTTGCACTCAACACAAATCCATGCCCCAAGCAAGAAAAGAATGACGCAATCAGAACAAAAATTACCAAATATCTGTTGATCATAAAAACTAAACAAAATAATCTCTCCAATGAGCTTCATAATATTGAAACTCAGCTTCCCACCCCTTTTGAAATTTCCTTTCATTTGTAAATATCCACCCTTTTTGAAAGAAGAAAAATAAACAAGTAGACAGCCCAGGTAGAAGCAGCATAGTGTACAAATCTCTACCTCTGCGCTCTGTGGCACATACTTGATCACCACTATTTTATAGTACCCGCTATAAATACTGTATTAATTAGTTAGTTTGGGAAAAAAAGCCCTCTCTTTTTTTTTTTTTTTCCTCCCTGTATTTTTTAAGCTTCTAATGAAAATCTAACAGAACGGAGAACAAGGTACTACAATTGCATGTTCCTATCTTTTCTGTAACAGACATCCCATTCTTCTCTTGCATCCCACTACTAACAGTTCATCTGAGCATAAAGGAATGGCATACATTTCTCTGTTTGTCAAAGGAACTCCATTTACATTTCCATGGTGACATACACAGCTCTGTTCTTTGTTACTCAGGAGTAAAATGTGCAGGATCTCTGCCACATACTAGAAATGCCAGTACATGCAATTTTAATTGCAAAAAGTCCTTCTCTCCTTTAATTCTATTATTTCCCTCTTGCTCACTTGCCAACTGTCTTGGCATTACTGACTGTTTCACAACACCCAACTTCTAACTGAGAGGGCAGGAAGCGCAGCCTTTTCCTGGGCTTTTGGTCTGGGTCCAAACCCTGCCATTCTCGCTTTTTACTAAATTCTTGTTCTCACACAATTCCCATTAACTGATGTGAGAATTTTGACTGCATAAACACGGAGCCGGGTTGTTCAGCTCCAGCCCAGCATCTGTAAAGTGTAGAGCTCCAGTTCCCATGAGCAGGTCTGTGTAAGTGAGCAGGAGCCCCTGCACCTGAGCTCAGCCTGCAGAATCAGCCTTCAACAGTTCAGTCAGTGCCTTCCTCTGGAAAGAAAATATTCCATGCTTTGACCTGACATGTTCCATTATGCAGGCCTGTGGAGTGGAAATAGGAGAGACATTGCAAATACAGAATCTACTTCTGCTTCTCAGTAATAAATCATCATATTTCTCCTTTGAGACAGTAAGATCTACGGACAATAAAATGTTGTTGGCTCGACTTTTCATGGCTCACTCAAGTTACAGCCTACAGAAAAATTCTTGGGCCAGACTCTCACCTAGCAGAGACAGCAGAGATCCAAAAATGATCCAGCCCATTCTTTTTCAAGTTCCATCATGATAAATCTTTTCAGTATAATTTCTCTTCCTCCTTGCAAGGCAAATGCAATAGTCCCTTTCTCTAATAAGACCTCAGCACTTTTCTGCAGTTTCAGAGGAAGTGAAACCTGGCTCCTGTTTCCAGTCTCAAAAATCAAATCAATCACATGCACATTTTAAAGGAAGTTTTGAACAAATGCTCCAGGGCAAAAGCTCAAAGAATGTAAAATACCATAAAATAAATACTTAAAAAGTTAAATAAGACAAATGGATTTTTCATTTTGACCTGAAAATAGAAAACAATTTGAAGTTGTAAAACATAAAAGAATCACATTTCACTGCTGTGGAGACCAGTGAATAAATGCATAGGGTCCATTAGGTACTGTCCATATGTGTGGGAGAGCTAAAAGCCTTTTAGAAGCTGAAAAACGTGTCTTGATTAAGTGTTCAAAAGACAGAACCAAGAAATGCAAACCCTTCTAAGCTGGGTTCAAACTTTAAAGTCAAAACTATTATTACAGCAGGTCAATTAGGTTCTTTTCAAACCAGGCTAATACAATAGAAAAAAATTTTCATCTGTGAAGCTATTTCCAGGACCTGATAAGGCTCTGCTCAAAGGTAACATCAAAGGCTGGATGTTGGAATATTCACAAATAAAAGAAACCCAGACACAATCAAATCAAGATTAAAGTTTCAGCAACTACTTTGAAAAAAAAATTGTCTGCTTTACAGCAATGTTTTTTTTTTCCCCCCAAAAGAGAATTGCCACAGCCACTGAATAACTCTCTTCCTCTTCCCACTGTCCCTGAAGAATCAATTCTTGTACCACAGTCTCTCCTGGGGTGGGGTTCTGTCTCCCCTTTCCTGCTGTTCAGATTTTCTTTTTCAAATTATGTTAATCCCATGGTCTCCAGGCTATGTTACTGAAAGTGTCTATATTAGCCAGTAAAAAGAGTTCAATAAAACCAGTATGAGTATCCCAGGTAATGCAGATATAACCTGGATTACAAACTTAAATGCCTTATCAAATTTTAAGTAAAATGTGCTGTAATCCTTCTTTCTGGAGCTCTGTGACCAGTGTGGAGAAGAGATCAGTCACATTCTTAAAGCACACTTTATTTAGCAATAGTACACAAGCACTTAGGGAGAAATACCATAAAAAAACAACCAGAGGTTTATATCGATGACTGCCTTTTCTTGAGCTTGTTTAAACCACTTGGGTCTAGCAAAGAGGCAAAAAACATCAACATGAACAGTCTTGAGGTTATCCTTTACTGCTTTGCAAGTAATTGTAAAGAAGCTGTTATTTTGAACAATTCATTTTCTCATTCCCTGCTTTTTTGGACAAGGAAAGCAAAACTTTTAGCAGATTCACTACTCAAAAATATGTGTTTTCAAAATAGGACTGGTTTTTCAGTACAGGTGACCTTTATAGGACCTTTTTTTTTTTCCCCCAACAATTTCTATTTACTACAGTGTTATTTAAATTTATTTCCAGTGTGTTCTGCTACTATTGGATTAGGAAATTGTCCATTTCTATTCAAAGATCAAGAGCAGCCCAATCTAGGAAGTCTGCATCTTAATTTCTTTGATTCATTTCATGTATATTACAGTAGCTTTCACTGCACAGGCATTTGCTAAAAGAGGACATTGCCCCTCAGCCCGGGGTGGGTGACAGGCAGTGAATCACACAGGTCCACCCAGAGACCACCTCGTGCTGGTGCTGGGTGTTGGCACGGCAGGGGCCACAAGAATGGCTCTTGCCGTGGAAATTCCTGCAGTGCCACCTCTGACCCCACAGGGGAAGGAAACCTCTTCTAACCTACCACTCTTCCTGCCTTTGGCTCGTGCTCTAACTCAGCTGTGCATCAGTTCTTCCATGTATCTTGTATTCCCACTCCTGCCTTTCAGCCCCTGACTCCTGGTTGCTGCTTTTGCCTCTGGCTTAGTGCTGTGATTCCTCTGTCCTACCTTATATCCATCTTCAGAGCCCTTCAATCCCTACAGAAAGTGAGCTGGCCCCAAAGCAGGCCCTCTCATACAAATCACAAACTGTGCTGAACAGCTTCACTCTTTTCGTGATATTTCTGCCACAATTTTCACTGTCATTCAAAATATATTAACAAAGTTCTACACCATAGAATTTCAACTGTACAATTTCTGCAAAAGATCTGTCACTATTATGAAATTTCCTTTCTTCCTGAATCTGAAAAAAAAAGCAAAAAATGTCAATCTTCCCATGAAAGAAAAAATTCTACAAGAATGTTTTAGAGATGAGTGAAATGCTTTTGTAGAAACAGTTCATCTCAATAATGCTTTTCAATTCATTATTGTTTTAATTAATTAGGTTCTATTACACAAACTAAAACCTAAATGGCTTACATGATTTTAAAAGGTAAATTTTGTTATTACCATTCCAATTATTGATAAAGCGAATAGATTTCTCTATAATGCTCCAGTAAACTTAAATCCAGTAAACCTTTCGAGTGAGAAAATGCTGCATCACATATTTATTTATTTATTTTTTACCAGTTTTGATTTTGATCAGGTGTAGTACTGTGCTAGAAATGAGAGATATCTGATGGATGTTCTCAACAATATCCAATACCTGTGGTTACAGCAGGCCATACTGACAGGAATAATGAGCCTTTAAAGATGCCTGGGTGTAGGAAAGAAATGCATTACACCTTCTGAAGCACCTACACGATGGATGATTCTTCTTATACCTCCTTATTGCAGGGATCGTCAAGTGATGCTTAAATAGGAGTCATGCAAAGCCACCTTTATATTGGATATTGCAGAAATAAGCTCTCTATATGGACATGAATAGACTAAATATTGCAGTGCCTTAGATTTTATGACTTGGCAAGAAGTTAAGTAGAGTGGAAAGCTGTAAAAATAAAAACTTTCAGCTCCACTAAGCTGAAAACTGATATCTAAGATATCAGAAATATAGCTGCTGGTTCACATAACTAAAAAACTCATCCTCCCAAAGGGTTCTTCCACCTCTCCCCACACCAACTTGACTAAAGCTGATATGATGCCAAGGGAAGTAACTTAAGCATGTGTGTTATCAGTTCGCTGGAGTGACTCAGCTCTACATCTTTTAATCAAACCTCAATTTTTTCAATATCTAACTTCTTCCAGAAAAGATTCTGAACAGCAGGTCACAGCCTCAGGCCTACTGAAGGTAGGACAGATATAATGATTGCAAGGAAAGCATTTCTGGAGGGATTTATCAGGGGTAGCAATTATTCTCATCAGGTGAGGCAGCCCATGCTCAGCACATTGCAATGGTAGAGAGGCTTCTCAATATTCAGTCACTGTTGTGGCTGAAGGTTAAACATGGTCAAGGATATTTGCTAGGTTATATTTTCACTAGGACAATTTCTCAAGTTAGGTGTGGAATGTGTGTTCTGGAAAAAATAGCAGGAAAGACCTAAATAGTAAATAACTGAATGGCTGAGTCACCCAGATGAGACCCAGACTATGCCTCTGCTTTGGACTAGGTAGAACAAGGATAATCTTCCAGGTAAATACCCTAATCAGCCACATGGGACAGCTCGCAATCTTGTACTTTATAAATATTTATTAGTTCAGAGAAAGAATGGACACGATAGCTTGGTGGTTAGAGCAGAAGTGAGTCTGGGAACCACATAAAACTCCACCCATAACCGGGTTTTAGACCTTATTATTTCCTCCAATCCAATCAGAACTAAATGAGAACTGTGATGTTGAAATAGAATCACCGCAGCCAAGTTATCAACCAGAACTGGAGCAAAACTAAAACATGCACAGGTGTGACTGTGCCAAGAAATATATAGAATGGACATAATACCTGGTCTTTGTTAAGTGCCCTACACATTGCAACACAGAGACAGACAGAAAATGTGCTAGAGACAAAGCAGGAGAGTTGGACTCACCATCTGCAAAGAGATGCATAGTGGGACTGACAGAGGCCAGCAGAGGTAGGGCCATTTCTGTTACTGTAAATTAGGGCTGAGGGGTCTGTCCTACTTTGGTCTGCAGACAACTTGGGATGCGAGGAGTCATAACCCTGGATTATACTCTCTCCTTTGCTACTGTTTCTGCTATGCCAAGTCGAATTCAATAAATCTAAATAACAAACCTAAGAAGGTTTGAAAGTGTCCCAGGTAAAAACTTGATTTAAAAAAGAAGGAAAAGAGATTAGCTCTTTGATTACTGAGTAGTGCAAGTTCCATGTAATCTAGAAAGTTTTAAATAAAGAGAAAGAAAAAATATTTCAAGGCCATTTTTTTTGTATCAGAAAACTAGAAAACATGATGCCACCTACAGAAAACCTGCACCCCCACTTATCAGAACAGTTTATTGTACACAATTTTAAATGAGTCTATAACATTATTTAAGGCATAATGGCAAGAGAACATCTAACATCAGAGAGTTCACAGCAATAGAAGTAACAAAAAGCGGAGTCAGAAGATCATTATTGATATAAAAAAGGTGCTTTTCAAAAAGGATTCTATAGCTTTTTAATTCCATTTTTTATATGAACATTTAAGATAGGCTAACTCCAGTTGTATAATGAATATATCCTTCCAATTGAAAAGTCAATATTTAACATTCATTGTGTTCTGCTTTTTAGGACAGGCTCCCTTCAGATAATAGTGTTTTAAATCAAATTAGCTCCAGAACTATAAGGAAGCAACATTGACTACATGCCATGAATCAAACCCACATATTTTACAACACCAGAGGTTTAACAACACCCATATCTGCAGACTTAAGAGCAGTATATTGGCTCACTGGGTCTTTCTTTAAAAAGGTCGCAAAAGATTCCTTTGCAATAACCCAAGAAAGACTTTTTTTTTCCTACCTCTCAAACATTTTGAAGACTATAATTTAATAGTTCCAGGCTACTTAATGCTTTGTCAGTATGACAGGGTTTGCTTTTTTTAATTGATAACAATTTAGCAAGTGTTTAATCTCACATTTCTCCCATTGTCCCTTCTCATCTTATGGACAACAGTGGCTTCATATTTTTAGTTTGTAAATTTAAGCCCCTAACTGAAATTAACTATGGCAGGAGTTGTAATTATTAACTATGATTTGAGTTATGATTATTTGGACTCTAATAACACCAGAGAGACTAATTCTGCTGTTGCCCATGTGTAGCTTTTACACTGGATTTAGACCAACAGAACAAAACATTTTATTGCTGAGACAATGAAAGCATGTTAATTGAGATCTGTAACACCATATTGAGGAGGAAAATATTCTTATTTCTCTTTACACATGAGCAAACAGACATGGACAGATGAAGACATTTATTGAGTTGGTTTCAGTTCTGTTCCAGCAGTTTAAAAATCAGCCTATTTATCCTAAAGTTCTTTCAGGCAATACATTCAGCTTGGACTGAATGACTATCCTGCACCTCCCGTTTTGCTGCTGGATGTGTTGTATTAAAGCAGAGACATATTTGATGACCATATACCAATGCAAAACATTTTTGTGATTTTTTTTTTTTAATAAACAAAATTGTATTTTTAAAATCAATAGAACATCCTCTTTCCCCTGTATTTAAATGCTCTTTTTAATGGAAACATGAAAAGCTTTGACCTTATTGAACAGAGGAGGAAAGAGACAAGGCAATGGTAAGGTACACAACTGAACTTTTAGTCAATGCCTTTGAGGATAACAGCACAATAGTCAGTACCTAAAATAAAAGTTAGAAATGTATCCTTGTGTGGTGGGCTGACCTTGGCTGGATGCCAGGTGCTCACACTCACCCTGTCACTCCCCTCCTCAGCAGGACTGGAGGCAGAAAATAATATGGAAAAAAACCCTTGCGGGTCAAGATAAAGGCAGTTTAATAAAGCAAAAGCAAAGGTCATGTGTAGAAGCAAATGAAAACATAGGATTTATTCTCTCCTTCCCATCAGCAGGCAATGTCCAGCCACTTCCTGGGGAGCAGGGCTTCGGTACACACTAAACTCAAGTGATCGTGAACAGACTACACAAATTCAAGGGTTTAAAACAATATGAAGGCACCCATCTGTAAGTATCTCTCTGCTAATTATACAAAATAACGATTACTTTTCAAGATCTGTGAAACATGGAAAGTGTGTGTGGGTATTTTCTGCATGCCAGTGACACCACCAATGATATATATGAATAATGTTACTTTTGGGTTTCACCACAAATGGCATTCAGCAATTGCAATAATAATGTCACTGATAAATGGCATTAGATAAATATTAACAGAAGACAGGAAACCAAAACTTGACAAACCAGTCCAAATCCCAAGTGAGGAGGAAAAGATCACAGACACCTGAATCATGAGAAAACAAGTTTGGTAAATTGGAAAACAGAGATATCAGGTGGAGCGATTTTTGGCTGCATGCTACCTGCTGAGCACTCTCTGACCTGGTGCAAAATGAGAAAATCCGTATCATTTTACTCAGGTTGCACCGGATTTACATCACTGAACTCTCACGAATTCAAGGCAACCATTCTCAAACGAAATAACACGGCACATGAAGCCCTCCCACGTGTACAAGTTTTGCCCAAACAATCTCTGTGTTGCAGAAATACAATATTTGTATTGCAAGAGTGAGAGCTGATTTCACCAACCAAGGAGACGGTCCCTACCTCTCATCAGCTGAAGTACATTGTTCATATATACTATTCATTCATATTGCAGGTGTGAGACATGACTCCATCAGCTTGGGAGACAATCCTTATTTCTTATCAGCTGATATATATGGCTGGCTCTGTACTTCCTTCACTAAATTTGTTGGTGCCCATGACATTGCCAGACAATGGCTGCATTCTGGTGACTCTCCACTGCAGCTGTGCTTCCGAAACCCTGGAGAAAGCCAGATAACCTTTAAAGCAGTACTTATCTGTCCCAGACCTCCAGTCCCAAGCTGAACTCACTTATGACACAGGGATAAATTAAACTCACTAGCTTAGAGAATTACTTTTGAGCCTTTCCAATGAGCAATCAGATGTAGGAACTAAGACTTACAGATAAAATCAAATATATGAAGTTGCTGCAAAGCTATTTCACTACCACCTTCTCAACTTGCAGTGAAATAAAAGGAATGATATAGATTGGATTAAGAAGCACTATGTTTGTCCAGACTAGCCAAGGCTTCTTAATTCTAAAAGTAATTGCAGGTATATTCCAGCGAGCTAGGAGCTGACCTTGAGTGAAAAGAAATATCCAGTAGAAGGTTGATTAGCCTTAGAAATGGATACAATGTACTAAAAACAAGGAAAACCACCAGAAGAGAGTCAAGCAGTCTAACCTTTTTTATCTGCAGAAACAGAGAAGTGAATCTTAATTGGGGGGGGAGGGGGGAGCAATAAATATCATTAATATCAATATAACCACTGTGTGCTTGACAGTGTATTGGACAAAATGAATGAAGGGGAAGGAACTGTGAGCAGGAATTCCATACTGCTGAGGGAAGGCTGAGACACAGAGGAGACAACCAGAGGGAGAGAGAAGGACGTGGCTTTGGCTGGCTCTGAGAGCTGTCTTCATGCAGGGTCATTGATTTCAAAGTACCCCTGAGCCCTGGGCAGCTGGTAAATACCACAGGACAAGCAAGGAAAGGGAGAGAAATCCTCAGTTTCACAATGAGCAAACAAATACAAAGGAAAAAACAGTAGTATATTACGGTGATGAAGATTAAGTAACATACCCAATTCTAATGTATGGCCCATTTTGCAAGTGGGAAAATTAACATAATATGATAAACTGGGGAGTTTCAACAAATGATCAAATTTTCCTAAGAGTGGATGTTTCAAAGCATCAGCATAAATCTCAAAATCACCCATAATGAAAAGTCTTAATGAGTGAAGAATCAAATCAGGAGTCAGCTTAGGCCATTCGGTAACAAATCAGAACGAATAGTTGGTTGTGACAGAAAACCCAAATGGCGTGAGTTGAAAAGCATGCTGAAGGAATAACAGCTTAAAATCAAAAGGGTGAGAAAAGCAGTAGCCAAAGTAGTTCAGACAAACAGAGCAGGACCGTTAAATTTGAGTAGACAGATCTCCACAGAGAGCATACATCACGAGGAGTGTCTGTTTTAGCTGGAACATACAGTGCTAATTTCTTTGTACTTGGAATGAGGATAGAAAATTCAATTAAATTGGCTGAAAATTGGATGTGTCTTTAGTAGTGCTTCCAGGATGTTACTGCTATTTCATGTACATCAGCTGACAACATTGCAGGTGTCAGACGTTATGGGAGTGCTCAGAAGAAATCATTTTTTGGTTTGAATAATGGTAAAAAACAATCCTGGAGATTAAGTTATCCCCTTTATCACTGGGATTTGAGAGAAAAATAGTTTGTCCTGGACCCGTGGCCACTCCCAACAGCAGAGGGCTCTCTGTGCCAGGAAGTCTGGCTGGGACTGGGGCCCTGGAGCACCAACAACGGGCACCAGGAGGGAGGGTGGAGCCCAAAGGAACTTGGTTAATCACAAATATTTCTGAGATGGATGAAACATTGTACTGATCTGACATTTTCCACACTCCACCGAAAATGCCCTCCAGAGGGATAAAGGACCAAATCTGCCATCTTGTTCCAAGAAGAATATCAATGTGCTCTATCCAGCGCATGGGATGAATTCCCTTCCAGCAGATACAATACGCATTTCCGCATTGATGGAGCTACATTTGCCTCAGGTGCTGCACAAAGATAATCCAGATCCATAAAACTGTTTCAAAAGTGCACGCATTTTGAAAAGAAAAGGTAAATATTTTGGTTTAGGATTTTCCCAAAACTTTATGTATCTTTAATTTTGATTCACACAGAGTTGAAGAAGGAGCCCTTAAAAAGCTAAAGTGAGAGTGTCTCTTTGATCCTCACCAAAATTAAAGCCAGCAGCAGCAACTTCAGCTGCATTATTTTACTGGATGATTTTACTCATATAAGTAGTTGCAGTTGGCTGGTTCAGGTTCATACTATGGAGAAACACGTTCATAGCTGACTGTTGTGAGCCTGGAGGGGTTTTAACCAGGGCCCTCTGTGACTTAAGAGGTTTTGATTAATAATACTCCCAGATTTGGGTAAGTAAAGGGACAGTTTTGCCTGTGTTTGGGTAGGTACATTTGGAACTGCTAATAAAAGTAGTAAAAATCAGTCTGTAATGCAACCTGACATTATCAGCCATGATGTGCTGCTTTATATTTCTTTTTTTTCTTTTTTTTCTTTTTTTCTTTTTTTTTTTTTTTTAACTAGTCCTCCTGTATCACAAATATTGCTGCTGTAACCTGACCTCCTGGAGAAGTAGATCTATGACTATTCTTTTCAGAGACACTCGTGTTGTTATCAGTGCTTTATATGGCAATAGTTTTTGGTTGGCTATGAATATTTTCATCTGTTTGTGGAAATGCATTAAAAAAAGTATCATCTAAGTTAGTCCTAAAAATGTCTACCCCCTTTCCTAAATATTGCTTCCAGTTTTAGCTTGATCTACTATGGAAAAATAGATTATTTTAAAACAATCTAATGTTATACAATTGAGTGCGCAATAAAAAAGGAGTACCACATGGGATAAGAGAAAGACTATAGATCCTTTCAGAAGCAGCATTTCAAAAGCCATCTTGAAATTATATTTTTTGTAGCATGTGTTGGTCTTTGGTAACAAAGCCTTGGTACAGTGATAAAAGGTTCCCTAAGAATACTTTAATTGAAACTTTTTATCTGAATGTTGCCTGAACCTCCGCTACATGCTACTTTCTTGCTTCAATTCAAATTTTCTTAATCTTCATTTTCACGTTGGATATTGGTACACTGTCTGCCTCATTATGCTAAAGAAAGATGAAGTGAGCTATTAACATTCTGAACAGCCTACGAGATGTTATGATATAGAATGTCATTCATTTTTATGAGTTGGCTGTCAGTGTGTGCTGCAATAAAGTTATAATTTCTCACTGACAATATGTGATGTCTGGAGTCGCTGCACAATCCTTATTAAAATTTCAATAATTGTAAATCAAAGGAAAGCAAATACGACTTTTATGAAATGGTCGCTTCTGAAAGTCAAGGAGTACAAAGTGGTGGAATACAAAACCAGAACATTATTCCTGTGCTGTTCCAAGTCATCATCATCATCATCCTACAGTTCTCCTCCTCTTGCAGGAGGCAGGGTGTGCCCAGTAAAGCTCTCAGGAGCTGCACCCTCACCCTGCTGCCCTTACAGTCATGGTGAACAGCTGCTCCTCTGCTGCTCTTTACTCACTTCACCTTTATGTGGCTCTGTCATCAGAACGTTTCTTGAAATATTTATTGCAACAATTTATGATTATAGCTCTCCCTCAGTAAAGTCAGGTGTCTTTGGAAGCAGTTACATTGCTCGACAGAGAGAAAAGTTAGAAGAGGTTTCAGACAGCTTATAAGCATACACTGGTGAGCAAAAGTTTCATAGCCCGTTTTCTCATGACTTTAAACAGTTGTGGAAAATATCAGGGACAGATTTACAGGGGTCTTTAAAATGTTTAGAGTGTCTTGGACAGTACACAGGGAAATGAACACTAAACTCAAAGTAAATATCTTCTATATGGATATAGCTGTGTAATGACTACATCTTTATTTCTACTACTGTTCATAGTTTCAAATCAGAAATTTAAAGGTTCTCTAGCACTGTCCAAGACATGGTGATCTTTCATTACGAGCTTGACATAAGCTGGATGATCAGAAGTTGTAAAGCATACCCTCAAAATAATAGCTTTTTGGTGTTTTTAGATACAGACTGAAATGTCCCAGTCACTGAATTGACTGCACAAGGTCTTGGTATGTTGGGCATTTGGAACTACTGCAGCACTTCTTCTCCCTGTTATTTTCAGTTCCATTTAAAGTCATTATTACTTGCAAATCACTACATGACAAGCTGAATAAATGCCTTCATACAATTTATGTAATCACAGTACATGGGATAAATAATTATATGGATATGGTTTTGAATTTTCTTCAGCAGTTTTTAGGTATCGAGAATCAGTCGGATTCCCAGGGGCCCATATAGTTATGACACAAGGGTTGTGTGCCCTCTGTTCTGTATCAGGAATGTTTGCACTCGGCAGAGGTATGTCAATAAGCAAAAATATACTCAGTGCATAACATCACTCAATTTCACTTACTTAGGCTATTCTTCATTATTCAAAAGTTAAGTCAAACATATTTACTCCATGATTGCACCTGGCATGTTTTGTAAATGGTAGCTAATAGCTTTATTTCTAGCTATACTCCTCTTCTAAATTGACTGACTCTACTAAAATGTATAGCATAACAGCAACACTCACACATGATAAATATCCTTCAGTGTCAGATTTCCAGTACAGCAACATCACAGATGTACTTCAAGACAGACCAGTCAGCAAGTGTTCATGCACAAACAAATGCAAAGCTCTGGTTAAAGGCAAAACTTGGTCTCTGTTCTTGCATGGAAATACTTGTGCACAATTCAAGCAATGGTATTTGAAAAGGTGTCCCTTCATGTCAGTAGCACACAAACACACCAAATCATGCATGGCTGTTCTCCTAAACCTGATTTATCACCACGAGTGTCTTCCCATTGCTAGCAATGTTTTATAGCTCACAGCTTAAGTCAAAAACCATCTGTCCACGTCTATCAGAAAGCTCCCTGATGGAAAAAAACAATGATTGGCCAACTGAGGCACAGGAAAGAATCTCTACAATTGTTTGCTTAACATTATGTCTCCTCATACACACAGACTATCATATAGTGAGATTCTGGACTACATAACAAGACAAAGTGAGAAAGAGAGATACAGACCATTATAGTGAGACAAGACTTTCACCTAAGGATAAAGTAGGCGAGTCAGGATGACTCAGTACCAGTGTAAAATGTTGTATTTTAAAGATGTCAGCTGAAGACAACTGCTCTAGTGAAGAATAAGACAATTCCAGAAATACTTCAGCTGATAGAGTAATGTTTGGAGATGTCTTTGGAAGGACAAGTTTCAGTAGCAGTCAAAAGATCAAACATCTCTTGCCACCTAAAACAGCTGGGAAGCCAAACAGATGGTCTGATGTTCTTTGATATATTTGGTATATCAGCATTTGAAGCAAAATGCCTGAAAGCCCACTCTAATTACCAGTGAACGAACAGACAACCTCTAATGCAGAATGATGCACTGGTGGTTGTACTGACAGATATTTTGGTCTCTAGCTACACAGAGATTGCATAAGTTTACCAGAACATCTGACACAATAGCAAATAGTCTCATGATTTCTGCTCATGCTGTTTCTTGAAAACGGGTCCCAGACAAAATTTTAGAAACCTTATTACTTTTATAGCACTGTTAGCACCATTTATAGCACCATTAAATTATCTGAAATATTTTTCCTGTTCATTAGCATGTAATTACTTATGGTTTGATATTTTGTGAATGTGCTTCTATCTGGTGCATACTTCAGAACATATAACTGGAAATCCCAATCCCAGCTTTGTTAGGGAACATAGGAAGTGTGTCAAAACCAGGTGTTAGTCAGGATGTTCAGTTTAGGATCTGTCATAGTTCTGGGAAGGGGAAAGATGTGTCTGTCTTAGGTGTGTGGCATGCATAATTTGGTGGGGAAAATTATGTATTTTCACATCGTGGTAGGTACTGTTTCATGACTATGTCATTTGTATGGAAGTTTGAAATGTGAATCATGGAAGCAGCAAAGTCAGAGGGCTTAAGGAGAAAGATTTTGTTTCAGGTCTCTATACCTTATGCCATGGCTATTTGAATTAAAGCAGCAGAATGGAAACTTTTGCTTTGTAACTCTGCAGTTCTCTGAGTCCTTCCCCTGTGCCTCTCTGTTACCTGCACAAACCATCTGCCAGCCAAAGGTTACAGAGAGCTGAGTGAACACCTCAGCAAACCCTATAGTACTAGCAAGTGACACCCTGGAACTGAGTAGTTTTCCCTTGTTTCTCAACTTATTTTATAAGAATTTATTGGATCATTAATCTGTGAATGTCTGTATATCAAGCTTTAGCTTTTAACAAAGCACACGATGATGAGAATAAAACCAGATCTAATATACTGGACATATTTTGTGACTTCTCAGTTCAGTAACAGGAATACTTTACAAGATAAATCAGCAGTGTTAGTTTTGTTTCTAACAAAGGACACCAAATGCTTGTGTGGTCCTTGGCACTTAAGCTATCAAGAAGAAACTGCATCAACAGCAGCCAAATCTTTTAAGACTGAAGTACTTAGTAGTCTTCCATTTAGCAGCAAGTTACGAAGTTTCATTTAAAAAGGGTAATTCTACCAATTAGCTCATCCTGCTCAAACACACATATACTGTTGGGAAATATAAAAATGGTTTATTAAATCAAAAGATATGACTGCACTTCAACTAGCACATGGGCATTAGAGATCAAGTATTCCCTATAGATTAATCCCCATGGCATCACAGGCTGATTTGGCTTGCCAGTATTACATTAGTAAACCATCTAATCCAATTTAGAGCAGGCAGGAATGTTCCATCCATTACGGCATTTCTAGTGTCATTAGAAGCAGACTGATTGAATAAGCATCCTAAATCAGCCTGCAGCATGCAAGTAAATCACTGTGACTTGCACTGCAAAATCTTTTTTTAAATAAAAATTAGGGGAAAAGAAAGAAAGAAAAAAGCACCATATAATAAGATGCAAGCTCTCTGTGTGATTTTGATTTCTGAACTCTTGTGGACAGCAAAATTTCTTTGTCCTTCAGTACATAAGATCCTTCTCTCTGTAAAGTAGCAGTGCAGAAAACAGTGGATTTACAAACATGAGAAGCTCCTTATTTGCACCAAGTTTGTTTTCAAGGAAAGCAGAAGAACATGCTCCCCACCCCACCACAATAAACAATAAACAAAGTAGGCTAAATGAGGGCAGACCACGATACTACTCTCACAAATAAAAGCTGCCGTGTACATTTGGAGCAACCATGGTAATAAAATCTATCAATCAAATATATTACAGCAGTTGCAATAGAAAGGATGAAAAGAAAGTCCAGACTTTGTACTCACACAAAATGAAAAACACTCAAGTAATTACAAAAATAGTATTTTCATTCCAAACAGGTATACCTGAAAGAAAAACAACCCTTCAATAAAGAAGCAAATATATGAATAAAATGTTGATGACAGTTCTTTGAGATGACACAGCTATGAAAAAGATTTCAGAAAAGGCCTAGGCTGGGCTGCAGCTTCGCAAAGGTAGGAATCAAACTGAATAAAATCATCAAAATGGCATGTAACCTTTGGTGCCCTTGGAGACCTCTCACGTTGCACCGGCAGGGCCATGCAGGTCTCAGCTGCACTGTTTAAGCGCTCAGCTGTAACACAGCCCCACTGCACCAGTGCACCAGCCAGGGAACGGCCGCTCCTCCTCGCGAGGATCAGGGCTCGCACGGACCAGAAGGATTCCCATTTGTTTAATGGCAAAGTTGCTCTGCTGTCAGTCAAACAGCTCTGAATCTTTGCAGAATAACTGAGTTAGAAAGGAAACTGTATTGATTCTTTGCATCCCAGCTGCTGAAAAAGTAACAGCTACTCAGAGTGCAGACCTGGCCCTGGTGGGAGTTATTCTCACAGCAAACAGGAATTTATTTGGCCCAAAGACAGGTTTGCAATAGAGGAAAACCCATACACATGGAAGACAGGCTTCCTTGAAACATGCACAGATAACAGCTGTTTCTGGAAATTCCTTTCTTGGATCTTCCCTCCCACCTCCCTGAAAATACCACAAGTTTGAACTACTAAATTTGGATTATTAGGGGAGGGGATGGGATTTTACAACGAAAACAAATGTTTCACATTTACAAGTTTTCGTTCTTCTTTGCTTTTGAAGTAGAAAAAAATTCTATGAAAGTAAAACAACCCTCAAACCCAAACCAACCATCACCTTAACAAATGCTAAATTTACTGCAAGAAAAAAAAAGCAAAGAAAAACATGTCAACACAGTTTATTCAGAATTCTACCCAAATTTATCATCAAAAATAAAATCCATTCACAACACTGCTTTGAAAAGCTTAGTCTTAAATTAAATCCAAGAGAAATAAAATGGGAGAAATTCTATCAGACCCAACAATTAATTTTTAAACACAATGATAAAGTCATACCATGACTCTGCTCTTGTTTTTCCATGTCCTTTTGATCCCAATGATCCTATTTTTGGCAAACCCTGCTCATCAGGGCATGGAAAAACACATTGAGCCAGCCAGAGCTTGGGAAATCTGTTCTATCCTTCTCTTGCACTGGCTATACTGGTGCCAAACATTATTATTGTTATTATTAGCACAAACCCAAATTGCAGCAGTAAATCACATTCCTTCCAGAGCTGATTACTTGTCAAATGTTTATCATCAGTGTAAATGACAAATGTACCTGATTAACAAAATTCAAAAGCTTGTTCTGAGGTAAAAAGGACTTAGCCTTGCAATTTCTGTAATGAACTTTCCTTCTGGTCCACAGTAGAACACGTCAGATTTACCAAATCCAATTTCTGAATGAAAGTGCAAATGCTTTGTAGAGCTAATGAGTGAGCACTAGATTGAATCATGACCACATGTTCCTTCTCTATGAAATAGCAGGTTTGTTCATCCCTTCCCTTTTGCAAGGCATAAAAGTATTTTACTTCCTTAATTTCTCCCCTGGTTTGGCTCAGCTAGGTTGGAAGAATGTCAGGTGAGGACACTGGGGAGAAGGATACAATCCTTCCTTATTCTTCTTTGCTCAAGAGGCAAATACAGACTCACTGTTCCCCTGTCCACAAGTGGTGGTCTAATCTATGCACCTCCTTGTGTTTCTTTGCCACAAATCTGTTTTCCCTGACATATTACAAATGTAGAGCCTTCTCATTAGTGTTAGACCGCAGCCTGAGATGCCAACACAAAGGAGAATGGGGGAGAGAGGCACTTCTGATAGACAATTCTGCCTGACACTGACTAACCTTCCCCATAGCCATGACTTTCTGGGCACTGAACAATCACCCTGGTGTCTCAAGTGAACATCCAGAGCGTTGAATGAGTGGGCCCAGATACAAATGTTCAGCCCTTAGTCCTCAGACTGGTGGGTGATCAGTCTGTGGTCTGGAGTCTTATCACTATCAGGGCAAAATGAAAACTCCATTTTTGATTGCTTACCCAAAAGATGGGTTCTCTCTGTGAAGTCATCCCAGCTGTCAGTGAAGTTCACAGGAGCCTGCTGGCCCTCAGCATCTTCAAAATTCAGTTGTAAAGTGGCACAAGGTGAGCATCTGCCAAAGAAAAGGCACAAATTCACTGATCAGCCTTGTGAAGAAGGAAAGTTATTTCTGGCACAGAAACAACTAACACAGCCACCTTTATACAGTGGCCACAGTTCTAGCAAAAAAGACAATGCAGAGCTAAAACTACATTTTCTTCTGATGTGAATTCAACTAAGTGAAAGAGATAATAACAGGAAAGGATTTGACCTCATGTCTACAGTACCAGGAAAATACTCACAGCCAGATTTTATACACAGAAGGTTGAGAGGAAAACTAAATGTTACCATGACTGAGGTTGCATTTCCTGATATCTCTAAAGGCATTTGTTTTGCAAAGGAGAGCATTAAACAAAGAGGCAAAGATTATGTTCCTACGCACATCCTAAGTGCTAAATCTTACTTGTGATGGAGAATATTTTTGCTTACTATAGATGCAGCATTTTTAGTGAGTCAAGGTGTACCAATGGAGTGTTTCAACTGCTTGTCTACAATTTTGCTAACTCCTGTACTTTCAAACTAGTAGTAGTCCTGAAAAGACTACGCTACATATGTGCAAGGGGAGCACACACAGACACTTTTTGATCAGCGAGGCAATATCCTGGGGCAATGTGCTCATCAACACACTGAGCTGAAACATCTGCAGGATAAAGGATTGTGTCTGAAAACCCTGTGTTTGATGCCCATAATTGTGACAAAGTCATTGCATATTCTGCTCAATGCTTGTTCTGTTTCAGCACTTTCTCAGTGTACAAAGAAGCTCCAGCAGCCTCTCAAATGTGGTTGGTAACTCAAAGTACATTTGGGAAATCAGCCAGAGAGAAAGGCTTTTCTTCTGTATGTTTTGCTGCTTTTCTGTGAAGTGATGGAAAAGATACGTATTTGCCATCTTTGCAGGGTTTCCCCTTACAAAAAAAATAAAAAAGGAAAGAGCTTGAAATAACAATTTTTTAGTATTAGCAGTGTTTACTTTAGAGAGGCATAAAGCTGCTTAAAATCTGTCATGCTACTATTTAGGTAGGAAGGTTTTAAACTGTATAGTATTAACTTTTTAAACTACAGTGATGTAAAAATCTATTGTATCTCTAGATTGAGTTTGCAGAGCTGTCAAAGATGCTTCTCCTCTGTGCTAAACATGATATGAAAAATGTTGCAAGCCAAAAAATTTGCTGTTATTCACAAAGCACTGTGTGCTGGAGACCACTCGGGAGAGTAAGGCCCCGATACAAATGCAGTCAACCCTGACAGGAGAATTCACTAATCATGGTTATGAAGGTAATCCACTGGAGACTGGAGAGTAAGTGAGGTGCAAGACACCTAAGGGAAGGAAGTGGTAAATTGAGAATTGTTTCAAGTCCTGCCTTTCTCTATGACTATCTCTTCCATACAGCATGGTACCAGAACGGGCTACCGGAGCTCACCTGCATTAAACTGCTGTGCTGAGAAGCATCATTGCTGTGCTGCTTTTGGTACTTGAGCAATTCTCAGCATGGTGAGTGTTCTGCTCAAACATACCCCCTTCATTTAGCCCTGGTTTCTCTGGGCCTAATCTTAAGAAAGTTTTCTATCCGCTGGCCCAGATCCCATCTGAGGGACGAAGGGCACCTCGACTTTGGACAGAGCCTGCAGTGTGGATCCTGGTAGTGTTTCCTGTGACAATGAACTTTTGATCTTCCTCAGCTTGAAAAGAGCATAGGGAACACACTTACATTTCTAGAGCAATGCTTTCAGGTGCTCAGATGTTCTACGGGGACTGGGAGCAGCCACACCAATATCAGAGCACACCAGTGGATATCACTAAGGGGATTTGGTGTTGTCAGGGTGTGCACACGTGTTCTGCACAGGTCTTCATTTTGGACAGCCAAGCGCAAGAACCCCTTGTCTGCCTTTGCAGCCTGGCTGAGGGGGAACAAGCTCTCAGCTCAACCCAAATGGGCACACTGCCTTTCAAAAGGGGCCAAGGCTCCCCAGGCAGTGAAGAGGCTGTGCAGGGCTTTTGTGTGACTCAGTCACTTGTGTTTCCATGTGCTAGTACAGAATTCTTTTTGATGGACTTAAAACACTTCCAAAATGAATGAGCTAACTTTCCACTGTAACCTGCCAGGCATTTTCCCTGGCAGTAAAATCCCTCTCAGCTTTGCAGACAATGTTCAGCATACAGGATGGTTCTCCATGGCTTTTACAAACTGGGTCACAATACATGTATATTTGGAAGGAGTGGTGAGTAAAGGGCTTTGATTTTCCATCCTGCTCACACCTCCCAGCTGCCAGAGTAGGGCCTGCTCCTCCTCCTCTGAATATATGGGCAGGTGGTTGCCAGCACTCGCAGTAAATGGAGAGTAAAAGCCACTTCTGCAGATAGGTGACAGTACCTGCCAAGGGACCACACACTGCTTAGCCTCTAGCAGCTTGTAAGGTTTCATTTTGAAAATAGTCATTTAAAGCATCTGTGAGACAAACAATCTTTAAAACCTTAATTACAATGATCATGTACACTTTGGTTCATTTTTGTTGTTGTTCTTTTTTTAAATAGTATAACATGTTCAGTGATGGAGCTGGACCCTCAATACCATAGGAAAAAAAAATTAAAAACAGGATAAAATTTTAAAACCTGTTCCAGAGCCTCTGGAAATGATCAGAAAGCATTCTACTGACTTCAGCACACTTTCCTATCAGAAAATATGTGCCCAGAACATGCTTTAGAGCTAAATTAGAAAGCTCTCAATCACAGTCTTGTAATACAGAGTCCAAAAGATATTTTATTATGGCCAGGCTAAAAAGATATTGTTACAAACCTATTGATCTCTACCTTTCTGATCAAGAAGTGCCAATGGGAGAAAAAATGGCAAGGGTGCTGTGTCAGTGAAAGGGAGATTCAGAGCTCCCTTGTGGAAGACCACATGTACTAATCCTGTTTGTCTCGGTTGCAAAAGAATTCTTCAAAGTTAAAGCCCTCTAAGGATTTACCAAACACTTTTCAGCCTTCAACTGGATTTAGCAAGTGCAGCAGTTTCAAAGCCTGTAGATTAGTACGACACAATCAGTCTCATATAAACAGGCACGACAAGGCTCAGCTTGACGTTTCAGGCAGTGACAGTTTACACGTTTCTGAAGACAAAGGTGCCATTGCACTTGCAAAACAAAGATGACACTTGTGTGAATTGCTTAGGAAGAGGAGGGTTTGTCCTGTTTCCTGTTGTCAGCTGACTCCTACTGCACTTGTGTTCATCACAGTGGCGTTAACAGGATTGGCAATGCTTACCAGGTTCTTTACAACTTGGATAATGGCTTGTTGAATAGTTAGATTTCAAAAAGTCTGTAAAGAAAACCTGCACATATACAGCTTTGGGCATATTTATCATAAAAAATAGATTGGTAAATTCTGCTCCCAGTAAGTGCAACTGAGTTTCCTGAAGCCTTGAGTGGAGCTAGAACTTCACTGCATGACCTGTGAGTGCCAGAGATATTCTCTTAACAGAAGCTGAAAGAAGCTTATGGAGCCAAGTTAACCAGTGTTATCATTTGTGGTCACTGTTAAATCTTGTGTTCTCATGCCTTGGGCAGCATCACTGAAATCACAGTAGAATGGAATAATATAAAAATGTAGATTTTTTTTTCTTTAAATGTTCAAATTTGGAAAACGAGAATGTCATAATTAACCAAAGAGGGCCAGGGGGAAGCATTAACAAAAACCAATTTTCTTCAGTTGAATTATTTTTCCCTATATTTTCACACAGAAAGAAGTCCAACCAGCTCTGCTTGTTACCTGAACTTTCAATCAGGTATAAGAATATTAAAATCCCACAGCTAACTGAGCTCCAACCCCCAGAACACAGCATTAAACATATACATATACATGACACTGGAGCCAAACTGCCCAGGAGTCAGTGGGCCTGTTTTGGGGCCTGTTGTTCAGCACATTTAAGAACAATAAAGTTGTTCACCTTTCACTGTGTGTAGTGTTTACATCTATACAGTCACCTTATCATTTACACCTCTAAACATTAACCAGATGTTAATGTGAATTGTACGTATTTTGTGTCGCCTTTGCTGCAGCTCTTGGGGTTCAAAATATGTCTTTCAGTTGAAAGAAACATCACTGTGAAAATACTGTCCTTTGAAAGATGGAAATGATCCTATTCCAGTATTATAACACAGTGTAGCTTAACTACAATAGTTCCCTGATTAGCAATCAGTTTTTTCTTTACAGGACATTTTTATGAGTCTGTAAGCACACTTGACCTGTGGTTTAAGCTGATAGTTACAGGAACAGTAATGTGGATGAAGCCAAGTTACTGTGGGTGGGGAGGTTGCTGGTGCCACTAGGAACCCTCCACTTGTTTCAACAGTAAAGACTGGCAAAATTTCCAGTTCTATGGAAAAAACTGGGCTTTGTGTGTTACTGCATATTTGGGAAGGCAATTAGCTGAAATATTGAATTATTTCTACCCTTGGGTACCTTACAAATAAAATAATTTGGGATTATAGAGTCAGGCTCACAGAAATACCAGTACGAGACAATTTTTTTCCTCTGGTTACACTTCTGCAATCAGCTTCATGACAGTAGGAGTGCAGGAGTATAATGTGAATTTGCATAGTCACACAGATCTTAGTGTCTTTGAACAAAAGCAGCCATCTGATAGTTTAAATTATCAGTACACAATGCTACAGTCAGTCTTTAGTACAATTACAGTTAGAAATGAGCTGCCTGGCCTGCCTTGGTTAGTTAGAGATTTACAGTTGCAATAACATTAGAAATAAGTGCGATAAAAAAATATGCTATCAACTTATTTTTTAAATGATTGGATGCATTCTATATATCATCTGAGCAAAAAGGCATGATAAAATACCACTTTTGCCAGCAATTTCAAATAGAGGCTCTGCTTTTAGGTAACGTTATAAACTTATGGAGAACTAGGACAATGCAATAATATGGCACTTCAAATTTATTTGTAGCTGCAGGCAAAGAAAAACAAGGAAGGAAGGACAGCTACAACACAGTATTACAGCTCAATAAAAATTTGCTCATTAAGTTTCATAAATTCCATTACAAAGTTTAATGCATGTGTTGACATCACTAACACAGACTGAAGCCTACGCTACGAGGCTTTTGGCTGGAAATTTCTTCACTTCACAAATTCTCATCTAAAGCCTTTTAAACAATTATGCCAAAATAAAGGCACTAAATACAAGCTCTCACAGCATTTTCTCAGCTTCCAGGGTATATCCTTATTATTGGTAGTATGGTTTGTAAAACATCAAAATCAGATTGTCACACAGAGATTAAGGCTGGGATTTTCAGCAGGAGCTAAGGGAGTTAGGCACTCAGCTCCTGGTGAATTTCAATGAATCACGAGCATACATTTCCCCTAGGCTCCTTTGAAAACCTCAGCATAAATATTAATAACTAACTTTTAACAAGCATTTGGTCATTGGTTTCAATTATCTCAAATATGCCAATGGCTATGTCCTTTTCCCCACATAGATCTTCTCCCAAATGCAAGTTTTTGGGGATGCTCTTATATGCACAGTCTCACAAAAAGGATCTTACAAGTTTCTCCTGCTATGCAGACCAGCAGAGTTCCCATATGCTAGTTATTGCTAAGATCTTTTGTGCCACCTTTGGCATCTGCCTGAGATGCTGTGTATTAAGAGCAACATCCAATTCACATCATGTAGTCTGATTGATATTAGAGAGAAAAAAAAGACACCAGAAAACTCAGAATTCAGAAGAACAAGAAGGTATAGATATTCTATTCACTTCATAAAGACATATATCTTGTAAAATGTCAAATGCTGACACTTGACAAAAGTATTTAAATGAGCTCCAGTTTCGCTTTCATTATGTCCAAAGAACTACACTTTTTTTACCTTTCATTTTTAATTCCAGCATTATTGCTAAGCCTTAACACCTTGGAATGTGTGTGATCTCATGCAGCACATGATGCAGAGTTATGGAGTTTTATTAGAAGCCATCTCAGGTGCTGTGTGTGGGCAGGAACCAGCAAGGTGCTCTGCGCAGGTGTCACTGGAATATCCAGCTTTTCATGCAGTTAAGGCAAGTCAAATATAACACAAACTATGATTGCATGGATATCATGCAAACACAAATAATAGTTGTGTATTGCTCCATTCTGCCTTTTGGAAGAGAAGGAACTCACTCTCAAAGTGCTTCAGTAGAGAGTTCATGCCAGGTGAAATGCAACAGCTTAGCCAATTGGATGCTGATGTAGCCTATTCCACCATCAGCTTCTCTGTTAGCTGTCCCTCCTCTTTCTTTCCCAAAGGCACAGTGTTTTCTGCAAGGCATTAATACCACTGAGACTGCTCAGTTTTGTAACTGGGGGATGATTAAGCCACATGCAAAAATCACTCTGCATGCCCTCGGCTCCTCTGGCTGAGCCCTCTAGGCTCAAATTTCACCCTTTGCCAGGTGAAGGACCAGTAACTGATCTTTAAGAAGATGCTGATCCTGGTTTCTGCTGAATAATGTTCTTGTTGTTTGCTACTATTCTTACTCTCTTCCTTCCTCCAAGTCACTCCACCAGTTCATAAATTTTGAGATGTAATTCTGTTTATCCTAATATTTCTTCCTTTTGGTTCCACAAGGGGTTGACCTTGTGTCTTGCAGTCAGAGCTTGAAGTTTTCATGTGTCTTGTTAAACGTGAAACTATTTATCTAACCCACAGTCTGGAAAATCCTGCAATGCTGATGTCCTACAAATTGGTTTACAACTATGTGTTTATTTCACGAATTATGCAAACACAAGTCTGGTACCTATTATTACTCCAACAGCCTCAGTTTATTATCTGTTATAACAACATTAACATATATGTCTCCTTACATGTTTTATATTTTCATTGAATATTACTGGCAGGAGATTTGTGACTGCTGCACATGCACAGAACCAATACCGCCATGAAAAGCCAGTTCAGACTCATGATAATTCTGCATATCCCCATTAAGTCCAATGAATTGTGTCTGCTCACATTAGGGATAAATTTTGCATTCTGGAAACTATACAAAATCAAATATTTGCTTTGATATTTGATTCTTCCATAGGTTATGGTTTTATCCTGTTTAAACTTGTAACTGTGTCAATATTAAAATGTAATAAAAAATAAAATGTAGCATCATGGAGGATTGTGCAATGAAAAGTGAGAGAAGCTGATCCAACATATTTTAGGTTAATAACAGAATCAATATATGATTTCACATTCTGTCAGCTCCAAAACTGAACAAGCTATTCTCTGTCCCCAACATGTTTAAAAAACATTTCAAGGGAAATGGTGTAAATATTGAAGAGCACCTTGCCTGGACCTGAGACAGCAATCTGCCACTACATTCATGATTGCCACTGAGAAAAAGATAACGAACTTCTCAGCTTTTCACTAGGATAAGACAGGATAGAAAATAATGCAACAAGAATTATTTAGATCACAGAAGCAAACCCTTCCTAGCTATTAGGCCAATTAGACACTGAAACAACTACTTAGAAGGGTTGCAGAGCTTTTAAGAACAGATAAGGCAAAAATCTGTCAGAAACACTTCCGTTTTAAATTATGTCCCTGCACAGGTATTTGGCTGGGATGCCTCTCCACATCCCCACTGGCCAAGACTCTGTGATGAATAAAGAGATCACAAGCTAACTAGCCATGTTACAGGAGGAAACTGCAATAATGCAACATAACTAAGTTTAAAATTCTGGTTTTATACTGAGGCACACGGAAGTCCTTCAGAGAAAACAGAACTGCCAGGATAGCTTTGCCTGTAAAAGTGGGGCAGACCTCCAGGGAAGGCTTGTCACCCGCCCTGTGTCTGGGCCGTGGTGGCACCGGGGTGCGGCTGAGCTGCCACTGCATGGCCTGGCACACACGCTCAGCTGCCCTGCAGCACAGCGACCTCCTGCTCTGCAAGCCAGAGGTTCTTTGCAGAGCTAGGGAAGGGCACAGGACATTTCTGCTGCAGAATCTTTGCAACATCCTCCATTCTGTTGTAGCAAAACTGCACAAATGTGTCACATTCAGGGACCTGGCAGAGGAGGCTACATCTTAATAGGATGAGTCAAGCACACGTAGAAGTCTGATGCATTAAATGCCAAAAAAAAGTATGATTTCAGAGAAGAAGGAGGAATTAATAGGTTAGAGAGTATTTAGGCAATTAAGGTGATTTCTACCAGTCTAGGCCTGGTATTTTCATCATGAAATACGTAGAGAACAAGCCGACAAAAATCTCAGAAATGATTATGGGAACTTGAAGAGAGAAGGTTTTACTAGAATGATAAATCAAGTCCAAATATTAAAAAATGGAGTGAAAGAGTAGCTTGAAAATTTTATTAGATAGACAGATAGCTAGCTTAACTCAATCTCTTGGGAAAAAAAATTAGTAAGAATAAATTGTGTCCAAAATTGTCTTATTTCCTTCAATGACAGGAGAAAGGAAAAAGAAGGACAGCTGAGCTCTGTCCCGGGTATGGTTCCATTCAAGGGTTTATCAAGGAGAAACGCTTTCTAAGCTAGCAGATAACACCCAAGTGGGAAGGCCTGCAGGTATGCTAGAGAACAGGAACAGAAACCAGGATTATTTTGAGTAAGTGAAACAGTGGTATGGGAAAAAACCAAAAAAAAACAAACACAGAGCTTAAAACTAATTAAGGCCAAAGATATCACAGAAACAGTCAGAGGAAGAAATGCAAGACTGAGAAGAGCAAAAAGTTACAAAATGAGCATGAGCGAACTGTATCCAAAATCAAGTTTGGGTCCAGAAAAACTGGGCATATAATTGTGGGTAATTATAGGAATGGAGATTTTTTTTTTTTTCTTAGTATGAAGGATAATAGAGCATGGAAATAGCTTGTCTGGGGAGATTTGCAAGGCCTTACTTTTGGAAACCTGGAGCATGAAGTCAGATAAACACCTGTCAGGACAGGCACAGGTATGTGCACATCCTGCTTGGGAGGAAAAAGATAAACTAGAAGATGTGTTGAGATTCTTCAGTTACAGAAATATAAGGCAAAACAGTAACTAAATTAAAATACAAGATTTCCTAAACTCCTAAACTTCACTTTTCATATGGTTTCACATTTGTGCATAGTCTCCTTTTTCCCTCTTATAGTTAAAACATATTTCAAATCTAGAGGAAAAAAATATCTATTTCTTGCTTCCAAGTGAACAGTGGGCTCTACATTTTAAATCTGACATAATTTTTGTGATTGTATTAACATAAAACATTTCAAGCTGTTCACAGATTGAATTTAATCCTTCTTTCAATAATCCAAGTTTAAATCCTCATTTCAATTATCTCTATATTTTGTAAAATCCCTCAAATGATTCAGCACTAAAGTATTGCATGTGTTATAATTTAAAAGCCAAAAGTTGTGAATGGAAGCAGATTATATCTTATTAAAATGTTAATTCCAAGTCCTTTGAGATAATTGTGTCTACAAGGAACTGGTTAATGTGTCAGAAATAAACACTGTCAAAAATAATTGAACAAAAAGAAGCATATGGACATCACTCACTTCAGAAGAATGAGAGGGAGGCAGAATTATAGGAGTGATTTTCAAAAGTATGGATACAGGTAAAGACCTAGTTCCAATAAACAGTGTCTTTGCATACTTCTTTATATATGTACATTTAAAACTTCAAACTTAATTTTCCTTCTCTACTGAGAAACACAACATGAATAATTCTGAGTGATGTAGAAATGGCATTTCCAAGTTACTTCACTGTGATGGTACAACTGGCACAGTCAAGGAAGAATCCAGACCTGGAAATAACCCATCCAATGGTTTGTCCAGCCCTGCTCCAAGAAGATGATAACCAGAAGAGAACATTTGGTGAAGGATTTGAACCTGTCCAGGATTATCTCCTTACAAGTAGACTTGAAAACTATTTGTAAAAGGGCCCAAATTTACCCTTAATGGTGTTCTAGGCGAACAGAATAAGAAAGGAAGCAACACTAAGGTATGCCAGAGATAAGGTGTATTTCTCTGAAGTTGTATTGGTCAATGTCTACATACAGACTTATTGGAGCTATTCCCATTCAACGTGGCATCAAATCAGGATCCCCTTATTCTTATGAGCAGATGCACTGCCATCAATTACATTACTCCTGTGAGTAAGCAGAGGAGAAGCTGACCTTTAGAGAGATAACAATAGAAACCTTCCAATTAATGTTAAAATAGGAGTGTATAAATCAATCCTAAAAAGCACTTTAGATAATGTAATATTAACTCTTCACTATATAAATCAAATCAAATGACATTCCTTATAGAGGGGTCTGAGGTACTGTACATTAGTGATCAAAAATCTGGTCAGCCCCTCCTGGGAATCACTCAGCTGTCTGTCTTTTATCAACAAACAAGTCAATGAGTCAATAGCTAAAGCAAAAAGCAAGGGTGAAAATACATTATTGTGATGCACACCAGCATACAAGCAGGAACAACCAAAAGTCAGCCAACCCTCACTCCCCCAGTATTAAAGTTCACTATTTAGAAATCCACGTGCTATTCCTCCTCAACCCTAGTTCTATTTTAGCATATATTTTTCCCTCAAAAATCTACTCTTTTGAAAAACACACACACTGTTGTGCCTTTTCCCACTAGAAAGATAACCTTCAGAATGTAAATCAATGCACTCTTGCCCTGGTAATCCAGTCTTGCAGAAAGCTGTCTCCAGCTAAACAATATCAGCAGAAAAAGGCACAGAAGCATTCACTCTCTAGTACTGTATTAACCCCAGTGAAGTGTTTATTTCCAATCCGAGCTGCAAAATTTTAAATGCTCCTGCTCGGTGTCATGGTTTAGCCCCAGATGGAAACTAAGCCCCATACAGCCTCTCACTTGCCCTCCCCTGCAGTGGGATGGGGGAGAGAACAGGAGCAAAAAAAAAGTAGAACACGTGGGTTGAAATAAGAACAGTTTAATAACTGAAATAAGGTAAAATACCATAATCCTAATAATACTAATGAGAGCAATAACAATAACTGTAATGAGTAGGACAGAGAGAGAGAAGTAAACCCCAAGAAAAACAAGTGATGCACAATATCAGTTGCTCACCACCCACTGACCAATGCCCAGCCCATCCCCAAGTAGCCATCAGCTGCTCCTGGCCAACTCCTCCTGGTTCATATACCCAGCAGGACGTTCTACAGCAGGGAACATCCCCTTGGCCACTTCAGGTCAGCTGTCCTGGCCGTGCTCCCTCCCCACTTATTGCACAGCTCTGAGACAGAGCAAAGGCAGAGCATGAGACACTGAAACACCCTTGACTTGGAGTAAACACTGCTCAGCAACAACCAAAACATCAGTGTGTTATCAACATTACTCTCACACTAAATCCCAAACACAGCAGTGTACCAGCTACTAAGAAGAAAATGAACTCTACCACAGCTGAAACCAGGACACTCAGCCAAGCTAAGAAACACCTCACAGTCTGTTCCAGCTCCCACATAAATTGGGAATATGTCAGTGAAACTGGACCATTATGCCAGTCCCAGTGTATCAAGCCTTTTTATAAAGTCATTAAAACATCTGAGTTTTTTTTGCCCTTTGAATAACTGATAACAATGCAGTAGTTGTTCCTCATCACTCCCTGAGGAGTACTAGGGCTGGAGGGACTGTCCATGTGGAGATTTGGGAGCACTGGATACTGGTCAAATGTGTAAGATGGAAGAGATTACAGCAGAGCAAAAGGTGTGTTTGTCCTCTGCCTTCTCTGGTTAAAAGTGAACAGCTGGAGAAAACACAGTATACCTCAATTTGCACTCATATAAAGCCAGAAAAAAAAAAGAATATAGGAACACTGATTCTCTGGAACATGAATTTTCACTAGTCAGTTTAAGAAATGGTCACTGAGGTACTACCTTGATTAAAAATGTATCTTAAAATACAGGGAAGCAGTTACATTTTAGAAAGAATATATAACAAACTCCTATGTCAACAGTGAGGATTAGGTGTCCTAATAAGCATCCTGAGAGGATGTGGTTCTGAAAAAGAATAAAGGGCTCATGTACATTCAAGGTCAATGGAATTCTTGTCATACTGTGAAACACTCGGTCCCCATCCCAAGCAGAAGATTTGTTACTCTTCTTACCCCTGTTCTGTCTCCTGAAACACAAAAGTTTATTCTCTTCCACCTACAGTACACTGTACCACCCTCAAGGATTTAATAATTGATTCCTTTGTGCTCACTCTGATCAAATCTGTTTTATGTATACTTTAATTTATGTTGCAGGGTTTGAAATGGCACACTGATAGTCAACCCTACATGGTCTACAGACCCATAAGCATAAAAAGATGGCAACTCCATCTGATTTCCTTGAAAGAAAACTCAGTCTTGATTTTTAAAACTTCATATACAAGTGAACTTTCCAAAATGGCATTATTCTAAGAGAGCAGTGAATCCTAATATATCGAGACAAGGATTCCTGAGGTCAGAAACATCAGTTTTACAAAAATGTCCTGAGGGATGCCTGAATGTATTATCTTGAGACCTTTAACCTCTTGCTTAGGCCTTACTGCCCATCACTCCACTATCAATCCATTTCTAACATTTTACTTGGCTATGAACTTCTTGGAATGACAAGAGGATGATTCATAATATATAGTAAGGCTTCCAGGAAGCTTTTTCACTCAAAGCTACAGGGTAAGTGAATCAGCCTTTTGCTTTCTCCCAGGAACTACTTATCTTCAATCTTTCAATTAAAGGTCAAAAAATGAAAGAAGACAGTCCAGTCATTTATGATGTTTTTTTCCCCTTTCCTATTGTAAGAGGCTCTGTTCTTCACTCAGTTGTATCTCAACCAGTTTGATATTGTTTTCATTGGTAGAAATGTGAAAAATAATTTTGCAAATTTAGACAACAAAAGGAAAACTGCAGAGAATGACAGCAATTTCCCTAGTGTATCTTTTGGTCATTAGGTAGTCTAGATTCTCCTGACAGACGGAAATCCACAGCTTTTATCATAAGTTAGTAAATAGTATTTTAGACTGTCAAACTAACAATAGGTTTAAAGGGAACTATGTCTCCCATTCCTGCTTTCTTAGGAAAGAAAATGCAAAAATAGAATTATACAATTGCAGCATAGCTCTTTTGTTTTAATTTCAGGGCAGGAAAAGGCTGGGTTTGGATTTTATCTGACATGCACTTGGTCAAAAGTGGCAGAGCATGTGAATCAGCACACTATGCCCATTTCATCCTTGCCCTAAGGCCCAGTTGTACCAGCTCAGTCAGAGCACAGATGGGTCACCAGGCAGACATAAGTCTCGTTAAAGAATACCCTTGGCATCAAAAGTCTCTGTGCAGGTCAAAGAACCAGCTCCACTTGCTCTGTGCCAACTCCAGGCACAAGCCTAATACAAACACAGGGAGATTTTGAGGAAGGAGTCACTAGAGAGGAAAGCATGTGAACAAAAAACAAAGATAAAGGAAAAGCTGAAAAAATGTGATCAGTTCTAACCAAAACAATCTGAGATTTCATTTTATGCCAGTTCCTTCTATTAAAAAAACCATAAAACTCCAGGTAAATAAAAAGAACCCCATTTCATTTGAAGCAGGGGAAAAAAAAACCAAAAAAAACCAAAACCCAAATTCAGTTAACCCAGCCAGTTTACTTATTCTTTTGTTAACAGAGATTTTTGTTCTCATAAAAAGTATTTCACCAAAAAAAAATTTGAAAAGGTGTCAAAAAAAAAAAATAAAGTGACCTTTTCAAAAATTCCTCATCTTGTTCCCAGTTTTATTTTGATACCTCCGAAATTCTGTTCATTGCTAAAATAAAAGAAAATGCATGCTGCTGTAACATTATAGCCCCTCAGTCAGACACAAGTGGGCAAAGGCTGGTGAAGCCCCGCAGGCTGGAGCCCTCGCTGCACACAGCTCCCGGCAGGAGAAGCTGCCCTTGAAGGAGCCCCAGGTCTCCCCGGTGAGTGCGCGGTAGCCCCAGCCAGGAGGGGAGCATGTCCCTGTGCCAGCGCTGCTGTGCACGCTAGGGCAGGGAGGCACCAACCCGCACTGTTGCTGCCTGCAACACGGTACATCAAACCTGCTCTTTGAAATCACCACCTGTCTGTGCCGCCCTGAAAGTCCCACCTCTGCTCATGCCTCGGGGCTCGCTAACACCCTGCCCTTGCCTGGACGTGGCTGCTCCCTGCCCGATGCCGTCCAGCACTCAGGAGCCAGACGGCCTCTCCCAGGGAGCAGCGGCTGCGGAAAGGCTGGGAGTTAATTCCCATTTGGTAAGCTACAGCTATAGATTCGGGAGAGCCATGTTTTTCTGCAGCGTTCTCAGCCCGTTTGATAGATGAGTGCATCCCGACTAACAAGCTGGCTGGCTCTGTGCGGCGCTGAGCCCTGCACGCAGCACCGTGCGCTGCCAGCACTCGCTGTGCCCATGAGCCCAGCGCCTACAGCCACAGCCAGTGCAGAGGCACTATCTGCGGAGGGAAAAATGATTAATGGATAATTCTGAATTAAATTGCGAGCACAAGATTAAATTTCCCTCATGAATGACACTGTGAGTTACTGTTAGTAGCTATGTCACAAAGCAGCTCCCCCTCGCTTGCTCATTACAAAGCTGATAATGGGACTAACGGAGCATGTGCAACAAACATTGGCTTTCTGCAGCTCCCGCCGCGGGCTCAGCTCCGCATGCGTGTGCAACAACGGGCTGCTCCGGCACAGGCTGCCTGTTGGTCACCTGCCTCCCCTTGCACACTGCCACACCTCCTGATAGGGATGGAACGGAGCTGCTGTTTGCTCCCTTTCAAACAGGGAGATGTTCTTTGAAATTAGCAAATGATCCTTGGCAGAGTTAAAGGGAAAAGTCTTCACTAAGAAAATCAGTCCTCTCCTGTCCTGAAAAGAACCACATTCCTCTAGTCTAGCTCCTGTTATTCCCCACAATAGCACCTTCAGTGCAAAAAAGACCTGAGTGAAGAGCAGGGCTCTGGTGAACTTCCAGCATCCACAGCAGAACCGCCCATCACCTTTCTAACACTTACGGATGAATTTTCACAGGTACCCTCAGCCGCTCACTCAAAGCTATGTGCTTGTGGTTCACATAGGTTTCACTGAGATTTTTACATGCTGATATGGCTTTTTTAAGGGTTAAAATGATTCATTCCCCATCACTGGTTGATCATTTCCCATCAGATTTCTTGATGCAGCACAAGCCTATTTGGTTCTGCTGAAATCAATGGAACTGCAGATTTACATCACATACACCTCCAGCTCCTTTCTTGACGACTTTCCTTCTCTGAATTCCACAATTAGTAAAAGCTCAGAATACTGAACTTTTCAGAGCTCAGAGCAACAACTGACTGATACATTTCATGGAGGGGAAACCAGAAGCAGTGTTCTGGTCTAGTGATATTATTGCTTCTGCATGTTACAGGAATAAACTACAAAGCTCCTGTTTGCTGCAGCAGAACTGGACTGACCC
>JAWWTY010000016.1:11708342-11792664 GCA_035222235.1 Margarornis squamiger
AGTGATATTATTGCTTCTGCATGTTACAGGAATAAACTACAAAGCTCCTGTTTGCTGCAGCAGAACTGGACTGACCCCACACTACTCCGAGGTGCTTTCCAAGTGTGACTTGAGCTCATGCTAACTGGAGCCACTGTTTCCAGCACTCCACATGGGTCAGCAATGCAGCAGTTTCCACGGTCTCCTGTGATCTGAAGCAAATTTCTCTGCACCTCATTCTGCAAAATCAAAGCATGAATGTTTTTTGCCCACAAAACTCTGCTCCCACAACTAGGGAAATTGTCCAAGACTTGTGTTTGCAAAAGCTTCTAAGGATCAAAGAGAGTTTGGAAGGAGGAGAAGCGAGATTCATATTAGCCTTTCAAGAATGTTCAAAATCTGATGGCACAAGAAGGGTAAAGGGAGACATATTCATCCTTTCTTGTTCCCAGCTGATAACCTGAGCTCATCTTGACAATATTCTAAAGGTAACATCTTCAAAAAACAAAAGGAGTTTTCAAAAGCCATGAGTCACATTTCCCCAAGAGAACAGAACACTGAAGAGAACAGAGCCAATCCTTTCCCTGGTGAGACTCTGTCGATGTCAAAGAAATTAATGTAATAAAATTATCCTAAGGACAATTTATTTTTTTTTAAATTTCAAAGGAAAAGCTTCCTTAAATGAATAAAAAAGCTCAAAGATGAAAAAATATCTCTGAGAATTCATGACAGATTGGCCACGATCAGGTCCAGTTGAAACAATATGAGAGACTTAACTGAATTCAGGCACAATAAAAAGATAAAATAAAGGAGGGACCAGAACTATGACAGAAAAAGTATAAAGAATAAAGAGCCTTGCTGTCTCTCTGGAGTCCCCTTTTTAGTAACTTGCTTTTTTATATATATACTGAATATACTGGCAAACAGCCATACACTTTACATATATCATCCACAGAAGAGTCTACCAGTCTATCATTCTCAACAGGCATTGAAAGTCAGTAAACACCCTCCCTTGTTGTGTGCTGAAACTCTTCCAGGTCCAGGCTATCACTTATGCTGAAGTTTATATGATGGTTGAGGAATGGAACATTTCCAAAACAAACACTCTGAGAAAAATGTGCAGACTGCAGACGCATTATCAGCTGTAACAATGTTAAGAGGATTTGGAGAGGAGAACAGGGTGACATTCTATTGCTGGATATTACTGACATTTTAGTATGGACATAAAAATGACCATGGGTCAGATACACCACTGTCTGGAGCTGTGTGTAATTACACCAGCAATTATCTTCTTCCTGGTGTAGTCCAAATCCAGACCAAGTAATTGTTGCAGTCTTCCATATGGCATTAATTTATCACATTTTGCTAAAACATTTTATTCTTTCTGATAATGGACACCAACAATAAAGACAGAAGCTTCAAAGTGTACTGTGAGTGTGTTAACACTAATAGCTCACACAGACCCTTGTATGCTCCTTGCCAACTTTCAGAGCCCTTACATATAGAGAAAAGGCAAGACTGCTCCAAGAGCTGGCCTCTATTCACAGGGAAGGAACTAGCAGCACATTTTAAGAAAGGCTTGTCTTTGTGGAAAGAACTTTCTGTTCACTTGGAAGTGAAAAGTTTGCTATGTACCACTTGGGTACTCTGCAGATGACAATCCCTGCTCCTGCTCTGGGTGCACATGTGTATGGCAGGCAGCACTGGGAGGGAACGGAGAACCACAGCAGTGTTGAGTGACTCACTTCCCTAAATATGAAGTTGAAAACCCTTTGATCAGACATTTCCTGCTCTGCCATTCCGTTCTGAGAACCCAGCAAGAACTACTTGTAGCAGCGTGAGCAAGCAAGGCTTTCACCGAGTTTTAATGAATTAGCGCGTTCTGCTGAACAGCTTTGTATCTTGTTCTTGGCTACAGTGTAAGATATGAATGGCAGTGACAGCTTAGTATACACTTACCAGATCCTGAATATCAATGTATTTTGAGGCTTCAGAAAAAACGACTTGTGGAAAGCACAAGGAGAAAAATATCTTGTCCTAGGGCTGGATTTTTATGTGTGTCTTTCCTTAAACATAAAAAAGGTAGATGAAGATCTTTAATTATACTTTGTACCAC
This sequence comes from Margarornis squamiger, assembly GCA_035222235.1. NCBI lineage: Eukaryota > Metazoa > Chordata > Aves > Passeriformes > Furnariidae > Margarornis > Margarornis squamiger. The sequence continues at coordinate 11,710,438 of JAWWTY010000016.1, forward strand.
CAAACATAAAGCAGCCCAGGCAACTGCCCTAAGATGGTTATTTGACATTTGCTGTGATGCAAGAAACTGTTTGGGAAGTATAACCTGAGCCAGCTGTGCATCATCTGCTTCCTGCCAGCCAGAGCTGGGGAACCCGCTGGTATTGCGGGGGCACGTGGTGTTCCAGCCAGTCCCAGCGTGCCAGCAGAGTCCCTGCAGGGCTCATTAGCTGGCAAACATTTCCAGCAGCTCTTTCAATGGCTTCTCCCCCTGGTGATGTTGGAAGCCTGGAAGCACACACAAGCTGAACTCCCTCTCCATCTCTGTGAGCTGCCCTGAGATTTTGACTCACCACACAGTATTTTTAAAACATCCGTGACCTCTTTTCTCCTTTTCCCTCTTTCACTGAGGGAGTTATGCAATGGGTGTGAGAGGTATGTTGTGCCCTGCAGCTGTGAAGGGCCATTTCCAGGTTTTGTGTTTCAACACATTTGTCATCATACACTACCATTTCAGTACAGCTTTCCTGCTTTTAACTTTAATTAACTTCTGCTACTAACACTTCATATACTGCTCTGAGTTTGAGGGTATGATAGGCAAACATTACAATTGTTAAGCAGGTGAAAAATATCAACAATAAGCGGGGGATTTATTGTAATCAGTCAATACGCTCAGCCTTGCAACTGCTCAGTTCTTTATGCTTCATAATTATATGGTTGCCACAGTGTAGCCATTCAACAGTGTTATAATTAGTGAGTAATTAACTGAAGCATTTGATGACATGCTGCAGAGCACAAAGCATGTGTGCTGTTGATAGCAAAAGGATACATAAAGTGTCTTTGTAACAATTTTCTGAAACCATCAAAACCCCAATTGTTTTTCACTCCTGGTGATTTTCACAACTTTTCAGGTGCTGCACAAGATTAGAAGCATTTATAGATCATTTCGATGCTGCCACAGCATACAGGCAACCAGGCTCCTCCTGAAATCTTCACTATTTAGTTGCCTTACACACCTCCTGGGCTGCCTCAATACATCCATACAGTCAGAGCTATGCATCTCCCTCTATTGGTGTGTTTAAAAAAAGGAAAAAAAAAAATAGAAGTGTTGCTTATTCCTGTAGGGTAAAGATTAAATTTATACTAATAGAACTGAACCTGCACTAAGTATATTAAAATAACTGTTCTTTCAGAAAACACATCCCTAACTAAAGACAATCTGAATGATTTGATAATGTTCAGCTTTCAGTACGTCCTATTAAAAAAAAAAAAAAAATAGATTAGTAATATTTATCAGCATACCTAATAAAGATACAGAGGCAGAAATTCAGTGCAGCACTGAGTGGGAAAGGTGCATGTCAAGGCATGGTGAGATCTGTCTGGTGCCCTGCAAGGAAATGGAGGATGATGTAAAGGAACAGCAGAGAAGGTCTGCAATTTTTACACCAGATAAGGAAAAAAATCTGCACAAGAAAAGTTAAATGCCACCCTGAAAGCTGCTCTGCATTCTTTGCACCAAATCTTGGCTTCTGCACAGGACCAGTGACGTGTTTCACTTTGATATTTTCAATTCATTGTTTTTCTAAAAAAAATTTGTTTGGGTTTGTTTGCTTGTTTGTTTCTTTTCAGCTTTTTAGCTTATCCAAGTATTGCAGGCTATTTAAAAGCCCTTTCTTATCCTTTTGTTAGAACAGCAGCACTGCTAGTTGTGCATGTCCATACATAATCTCCTGTAACCTTTGCCAGCACAGAGCTGGAACACCTCCCAGTTGTGTTGTTTTTTAAGTGAATTATTTTACATTTTCTGGTTGTGGTAGATGAAACATTTGGTCATAAATATATTGGAAATACGGATGTTCCTTATGGAGTGACTGTGTCAGCTTGAATTTGATAGAACAAGCCAATGTAAGCTATTTGCTCTCCTGAACCGAAAAAAATAATCCTTAGTAAGCTATGAAGCATTGCACAGCACCTCTACACCTAAACACAACAGCCTATAATTTCCCAGTGAGTGTCAGCTGCTGAACAGTGTAGGCAGTGCTAAAATTTACCCGGGCTTTTGTAGTGAAGCCTGAAGTTTGGATTAGCAAAAAGTTTCTAAAACTTACAGTCACGTGAAGGGAATGTGACTTGTGTAATAGTGTCTAATAAGCTATTTCACAGGCTGAATTAGAAAGCCATGGTAGAAGTTTTTTAAGAGAACTTGGTTCAGGGGTCTCCTGACTTCAGGAGACATGAGCCTCCTGCTTTCACCTTTTTGGAACATGGATTTTGAAACTAATGAGGACAAATTAATGGTTGATATTTTGAACTACTTACTTTTTTTTTGGTCCATATAGAACCAACTACCATATTTGCTGTAACTGTGAGCATGTTTTGAGTAGAACACCATTATATACCCTGATTACCATGATTCATATTTCAAGAATAGGTTGAACATGCTGAGGCAGTTCTGAGGGGATTTATCCACCCCTCCTGCCACAGCAGGTAGTACTTTGTGTGCTTCTCTGCCATGGGATATGGTCAAAGCCCCCTGGCTGAACACGCTCTGTATCTAGACCAGAACAGCACGTGCCTCTACTGTGGGCATGCAACTTGAACTTGTAGGAAAAATAACTTTGAGTATTTTGTAACACAGATGGGAATATGTGAGAGCATAACAAACCCATCAGAATTTCTTACATTTAGACAGCAAGTGACCCTGGTACGTGTGAGGGATATCAGTGGGACAGTGTGATAAATAGATGTCACTGCTTATTTGCAAAGCAGAGCCATCAGTAAGCCAGGCTGCCCTCATGCTGCCTAGTAATATGCCTTAGCTTCACCTTCATGATAACCTAGCACAGAGAGAGATATTTAAGCTTCATGCTCACTCACTCTTTTTCAACCTCTGCTTCTTTGCTCTGATTACTGAGAGGAGAACCTGTCTGGTAGCACTTAGCAGGATTTCTTTATCCATCAGATACCAGAATGACACCAAAACCTGCTGGAGAGCTGTTGCACAGCAGTGACCCATTAGCTCCAACGGATCTGAAACGTATTTTCACCAGTGACCCAATACCAAAACTTCCCTCAGCCATGCAGTTCCCTATCTGCCACTTACAGAAGAAGGATGAAAGACAGTTTGCAGTTGTTTTCAGTGATGACCTAACAACTTCCAGCAACCTCAGGGATGGCAAGGCCAAGAGCAAGTGCTTTTGTGGCCCGTCCTTGAAGTGCACACAAACCGAAACACAGTCCCCTCGCACAATACAAGGTTTATCACAGCTTCTCCACAAAGCTACTGCCATGTGCTTCCAGCCTCTTTAGCCAGTGATGTAGACAACTGTAATTGTTTACAGGTACTCCCACATTAAGGGTAAAGAATTTGGTTTAGACTGTGCTATTAGCAAGGTAACCAAAAAAGAGCACGGACTCCAACCACGCTGGTGTTCAGCAAGGAGGAGTAGCTTGCCATGCCTAATGTTTCATTTTTGGGGACAGGGTATATAAATACCATAGTATATCAATAGCAGGTAAATCAATTGATACAGAATTAGATGTCATGTACAGCAACTTGGCTGTTATTGCTTTTCCAATACAGCTCATCTTACGCTCTCTTCATTACCATTAAGTGATACTTGGGAAGTAGAGCCATTTTACAGTTTCTCTATTTAAAAGGTGGATTTTTATTGCAGAGGTTTGTTGGTTTTTTTGTTCTTGACAAGAGTGTCCAGAACATCTATCTGTGTTTATTACTTTGGGTAGTAAAACATTTAAGGAAACAAATGCAGAAGGCACTGCTTTAATAAAACCCAATCACCCTGAAATCCTGAGACAATGCTGGTAGGATGCTGATAGAGTTCCTCCTGCCACGTTGTGACCAAGTGGCAGCGACTACAGATAGCAGTGAGGCATTTCTGAAAGGCTGCTGGCATGGAAGTGGCAGTGCTTATGTGCCTTGATAACTCAGACAACTCAGCCCCTGGTCTGAAATGGAGCATGTTGTAGTTGCAGTGTGCTCAGTCACTGGGCCCTGTTTTCCTGTCCTGTAGGTCGTCTGGTGTCCTACAGGTGCAGGGTTTCTGTCCTAAGCACACCATTTTATCATATAGTTGATGGTGACTTCTCTAGTACTGAGTAGACCCAGACAGTCCAAATGTGTCAGATATGCACCATATTGGCTGCTTTGCCCTCAAACAAATATATCACCCTCACACCCCTAAGTCAGTCATATCCCTCATCTCTGATGGCACTGGTGTAAGTTATTACTGAAAACACATGATTTCTGTGCTGTGTCCCCAAACCACACAGTGCTAAAGCACTCAGAGTTTAGGACAGTCTTGAAAAGAAGATCCACACTTCCAAGCAGCATTACTGAAAACAAAAAGGCAATTTTCTTAGGAACATGTGGGCCTTGAGCTGTGCTGTAGTGTGGGAGGAAAGGGAAAAGGGCTTGCCCCATTCAGGACACTGAAGTCACATGCCACGTCCTGTTCTCAGCTGATGTGCTGATGTGGCTCCAGGGAAAGACTGACTTACACCATCATTCCTGGGGGGATTCAGCCATCTCAGAGAAGCAGGTGTGCCATCCAGTTCATCAGTTCCTATGCCAAGTTCTTTTGACAACTAAAGATTTTTGTCGTAAGAGACCTTTTCACTGCAAAACAGTTAAAGAGCCCTAAAAGAAGCAGCAGAGCAAACCAAACACTGGATGTGCTGTCTCCACACATTTCTGTTCTCATCCACACCCAATTAAATGAGGTCAAAATAGTTCAGCAACATCAGCAGCCCCTACAGTTAGCTCTGTCGACCACTTACACTCTTCCTTGCCAAATGAAAAATTAAAAGATATGGTGTTAAGTAACTCTTGTTAACACAAATTATTAATTCCTTGTACAGAGATCTTCCAGATATATAAAACTAGTGATACCTCAATCCTCTGCAAATTTTCTTTCTCAGTCTGGAAGGGTTTGAGTAAGAATAACCAGCAGGCATCAGCTGAAACTCACTACCCCCTCAAGATGTTTTCTGTGGTTTCACAGGAATATGGTACTCTATTCTAATTAAAAGTACTATGGCAATTATTACAACAAAGCCCACAGCACACCCATGGAGGGCACTGACATTAGTTCAGCTACCCAGTCTCCCAGAACACTGCAACTCTGTACATCTTTGTAATCCCATTATTGAAATGGCAAGAGGGGAAAAACCATCCCTCTGCTGAAGTCAATGACAATTTGTAGTGACAGCTTTTCAGCAGAGCCACCTTGTCTAGGCCTGGCAAGCAGAGAAGAGTTATAGGATAAAGATGCGTCCTCCAAGAAAGGAGACTGCACAGGCAACCGGAATGACTGCACTCATTTTGCCACTTAAAGAGAAATCTGAGCTGCAACCAAAGGATTTTCAAGGACTAAAAATATATGAAGAATCACAACTGAAAGTTTCTATGTGTGAGGCAACCTGTGACTTACTGAAATGCAAATCATGCTATTTGAATAGGATCTAATCATTTCACCTTTTCACACAGATTTATCCTCTGGTTGCTAATTCAACTACAAGGCCAAACAAAGAACAGGGCAATGTGCTATACAGTGCAGACCAGAAAGACATGGATAAAACTGCATTTAAATGTATTAGATTTCATTTGAAACCTCTTGAATACTTAACACATGCTTCAACCCATCTGTAAAACAATATTAATTTCCCCCTATTTTTCAGTGAAAAATTTATAACCACACTGAATGATTAAAGACAGGGGAACATGTGGATTCTCTTCTCAGCCTTTTAGACATGAAACTTTTTTTTTTTAAACTCTGTTAAAAGAAATATAGCAGCAGGTACAGAGAGGAACCCAAGTACCTGCTGAAAATACCAGGAGCCCTCTGTGCTCATTCTTTTGAACTTGCATGCAGCAAAGTAAATCAGATGGATGTCCCACCCAAGACAACCAAAAAGGGCATTTTTTGAACTGTAAGAGCAGTTCAAATGAGTTTCAAAATGGTGAGAGGTGTGTGTAAAATGCTATTAGAAAAATAATAGGATTTCTGTGCCTACCATGCCTCAAAAGCAGAAAGTTCCTGCTCTTCATTTCTTTGCTACTCATTTTATCTTAAGCGATCTCTCAGCCCTTCCTGATGTGCTGATAGGCGGGAACTGATCTCATTTAGTCATTAGCTGTCAGAGCCCTGACAGTGCTGGCAGCTCTGACTCTGTGCACTCCTTCTGCATACTTGAAAATTTTCTCCAGGATAGTTGTAAAAATAATTTATTTCAGCTTAAGCTCATTATTTCCTTTCTCTTAGAAAGTGATGCAGCCTAGTGAGACTCATTTCTCCCTCCCCTACATCTTCAAAAGGTCATTGCTCATTTGTTTTTATCTGATCTGGAAGAAAATCTACAAGTTCACATAACTAAATTGCACATTCAGCTTTCAGTGCCAACTATATACATGCATACCGTGCTTAATATCTTAACTGTGTGTCCTACATGCCCTATAAGATGACATATTTAAGAGTAGAGAACTTTGTAACTCATCAAAAAGTGGCACAGATTGTAATTAGGATTAGTATATTACTCCATGGCCTGGCCTGGTCTCCGATCCAATGAACACATTGATGTCATCTGTCCTCAGATTGCAGTTCTTCTACAAATGCTGTCCTGAGATCAACAAGCAACTGCATTTTGTTATCTCCATACAGACTGCAAACGCTGCTTTTGAAATGAGAACAATAAGAAGCAAGTGTAAGACTGCTCTGCAAACTCCAAGGGCAATGGTACACCGTAGTGCACACACCACTTTGAGGTGGCATTGGCTACAGGCAACTTCTTGCAGGCAGATCTGGCATAGACACTACTTAACAGATCTCAGAGAAATTGCATTTTTTCATTGCTCTCAGCAGTATTCTGTTGGTCAGCATCACTGCTGATATATGCTGGTACCCACAGTATGCATAAAAGACATATGGCAGCCATCACGAACTTACCCAGAGCAGAAAAGCAAACAATCTAGCTGCTAACAAATGAAATTTCACCACAGTCCATTTCTCATAGATATTCCATTTCTGTAGCTTCAACATTTGAAAGACATTAGGATCAACAGCATCTATCACCTGTGGCAAGACACCCCAGTAATGACACAGCTGGGTGTGGAATCTATTGGCACTTGCAATACAGAAACAAAGCCATCACAGGGGATTATCACTGAGCTGGAAATGGCTTTATGCTTCCCATCATAATACCGTGGTAATTTGTAATACAGGAAAAACACATCACTGGGTTCTACTGACAAATGACTCTACACACACATGACTATGCTTATAAGGTATGTCACGTCAAGGAGCACACAGGAACCACAATGTCCTACTCCTCCACTATCTGTCACATATATTATGTGTTCCCTAATGTAGACTTCACATGTGTATCTGCTGGATAGCCTAGTCTGAGGTTTATGTATGATTTGTTTGTTCACAAGCTACGGTTAGTCACTGTACTGAGTAAATTCTGCTAAAAAGATTGGTTGGGGAGAGAAAGACCAAACTATTTACTGCTCCCTGTTGTAGTCTGGGTCAAGAGGAACTGTCTTTAGGAAGGGGAGACAGTAAACCTTACTGAAGAGCAATTAAGAATACACGTCTTTGGAGATCCTTCTGGAGTACAGGGCAGGCTAGGGTGTAAAAGAAAAGGAACCACTATGCAACAAACTATGAACACCAGTAAAGACTTAGACTGTTTCTAGGAAACTCAGATGGGACTACTACCAGACAAAGCCCCAGAAGTGCCTGGAAAAGTAATCGATGGCCTAAACCTTCCTGAGGGATCAAAAGGTCTGCAAAAGTCTCTCCAAAGAGATGTCAGAGTTCTTGCATTCTAGAAACAAAATGGAAGTTCACAGACTAAAAAACAAAGATGGAGGAAAGGGCTCACTCTTTTATCCTCAGCAAGGACAGAGCAAGCTAAGGGTAAGTTTGCCTGCAAGCCTTTCACTGAATCTGTCTCACCAGGCACATCTGAGTTTTCTCTTCTTAAAGAGTTTCCCTGTTGCCATGCATCACTTTGGTTGTCTAATAAACTGCAGTTTTAATGACTGAGAATCCTTTTGGATGTTCTCACTTCCAAGTAACAGCTGGGTAGGACCACCTCATGCTCTGGCCATGCTGGCTCCTGTCAGAACTAGCATGGTTTGTTTCAAACTCTGAGCAAGCTGAGATGGACTGAAGGAGACTCTGACCAAGATCATGTGGCTGTGGCTGTGTTTTGGCTCACTCTGAAACACTTTGAACACCACAGTTCTCATACTCTGCTACTAATGGAAACTTGCTTGAATAATGCTGTGTTGCTTCAACCCTTTTGAGGCCTAATCCAGTGCCCACTGAGATGAGATAATGCCCACTGACTTCAATGGGCTGTGAATTATATCCTTTATTTCTGACTTAAGTACTCTTTTAATGTTCTTCCCTTTCCTTTTTGCAAGGTTTAAATCTGTATTCCACCACCCCCCTCAGCTCAAATTACAAATTCTGCAGCCGGTGCACATCCCTCAGTAGGATCACACTTGTTCTGAGCAGCAGTACCCACAGCAGCCACTCGGGACACCCACCCAGCCAGTCTTCATCACTGCTCCTGCACTATCTTTTTCATTAATAAAACCTGACATTTCACATTTCAGTTGTAACATACCTAACCAGCTACTTATTACACATACAGAATAGCAAATGTAGCATTCCCTGACTCCTGCTCCACAGTGTGGGTTTTCCTGACAATAAGACATTTTGTTATTCTTTCCAAACATGAATGTGCTGAACCTATTTCACATCCTCTCAGGCATGCTAATAGCAAGTGGGCTTTATTGGTATGCAGAATTGAATTCTCAGGGAACATCAGCAGATGACATGATCAGTAATGTGTGATCAATGTGTCACCTTTTGCCCTGAATTTGATTAAGTACTATATAGCTGAACAAAAAGAGTAGTTTGTGAAAAGAAAAAAAAAAAAAGCAGTAATACATGTAACAATACAGTAGTGATTCTCTGTTTCAGGGCATGTTTGGTAGTTCTGATGTTCTGCATTCCAAAATCCATGTTGCCTTGATTACCAGGTTTCTGGGAACACATGCCCAGATCCAACAAAATATACAACTACATTCTGTTGTAGCAATAAAACATGTACTGAATAAAAAGTCTGGAAAAAAAAAACCAACAAAATCTGCAAAAATTGACCTCACAGGCAGTGAAATTTGACTCATGCTCTAAGTCAGCACAAATCTATGCCTATCCAGAGTCCTGCTCAGCCTCCCAGGGGTGTGAGCCAGTGGTGCTCCCTGGACCCAGACTCGGGCTACCTTGGGATAAAGAGGCTGGTGGTCCGGGACATTTCCTTATGGTTTCTCCTCTGGTGGGGACTGTAGCAGAAGTGCTGGGAGTGCTCCACAGGTGGCTACAGCTTGGGCCAGGCTGACGTGGCCTCCTCCCAGAAAGAAGGCTGGCTGCCAGCACGGGCCATGCTGAGAAGCAGAGAGCAAAGCTCCTAAATGCGACAGCCCCAGAAACGGGCTGGGGGAAAGGAGGAATTATGGCAAGTCGTGCTCTTGCCTTTAGCCAAACACAGCATTTTAGGGACAGGTCTGTGTGGCCTCACAATGGGAGGTTTGTCTCCCTGTATAATTTTTCTGACTGCCAGAGTTACTGCACAGTAAAACCTTAAGTCTGGCCTAGTTTCAACTCAAACCAAAGACCTTGGCCAAGCATCCAGATCCAACCCAAACCAATAAATGAACTTATGTTCACCTGAAATTTGACTGAGCACTTTGTCTTTTGGTAGTTCTTTTGGGCTTTTTTTTCGTGGGGGCTGTAGGGGAGGGCAGTGTGGTGGTGGTGGTGTTTGTTTTTCCTTTCTCTTTAAACACAGTCACTGTACTACTCCAGGTGTCAGAGTTCTGAGTTGCAATGAGCTTAATCACTTCAAGTCGCTCTACTGGCCTGAGCTGCCAAAGCAAACCCTTTCTGAAAACCCCTCTTGTCTTACAGCAGCTAGCAGTATGCGCTGGCAAAATCCCAGAGTCCCTAAAGCCCACAATATTGCAAAAATCTAAAAATGTTAGCAAAGCTGCACAGACAAAGAAAAAAATATTTTTCAAAAAGGGATGTGTGACCCCAAGTGGATTCAATGCCATTTGAAAAAAGATAAGAAAATAAATCTTCACTTCTATACTTCAAATGTAATGAAAAGAACAAGGATTGTCACAAGACTCATACTTAACCTCAAAGGTTCCACACACAGGGCTCTGCAGCACTCCAGGGGCTCACGGGTGTCCCAGGACGCTCACCCAGACCTCACTGCTCGCTGTGCTCACCTCAGGAGAGCAGGAGTGCAGACACTGTCACATTTACTTGCTTTCTACCTTCAAATTGATGTCAGCCTCTTGCTGCTGCCTTTCAAGTGCCATCATCTGAGTGCATTGAATCAATTGCAACCAGCAAACTGCAATATGTGTTTGGACCCAGCCACACTTGAGTTTTGCTTTCTATAAATTCTTCTAAATCCATATGCTGTATTTGTATATATGCTCCACCAGAGCACTCTATCACTTGAGAAGTGCAATAATCCTGTAGAAATGCACAGACTGGGACATCTTCTTCTAAAACAGAATTCAAGATCATAAATAAAAGAAGCAAGGAATACTTGATATATGTATAATGTTCCTGTCAGTCAGTCAGAAATGCCACTCTTAAATACTTGTCACAACATAAAAAGAAGTCCAAATGATTATGATATTATTTGCAAAGTTTGTCAGTGGAGCTAAAAGCACGTTATTCATAAAGCAGTCACACAGTGCCCCATTGACAGAAAGATCATCTAATCATCCTGAAGCTGGAGAAAATAGTCCAGAGTGTAAGGGTGGTGAGGAAGAAAAGACTGCCCATGCTTCTGGACTAAGTCACTGACCACCAGAAATAGATACTAAAGCTACTTTCCTTCTGCTTAACTCATCACAATCCTATAAGAACAACAGATATGCAAAGGGATCATCAGTTTTCAGCCAGGATCCAGTCTGGCCTGACATCAGAGGTGACAGAGTGCCCACTGCTGTCACAGGAGCCCTGGCCTCTCAGCATGTGACTCAGGCCTGCTGGCAGGCACCTGCTTCCAACAGCTTTGATGGTCTTCTGCTTCATATGAAGCAAATTCTATATAAGAGTTCTTCCCATTTAGCCTTTAAATTCTAAATGTGCCTCCATGTGCAACTTATTTTATCAACGGTCAAATTAATAAGCATTTATTTTACAGTGTTGGCTAAGACACACTGGATCAGGGTACCATTTTCTGAAGCACACTGCATACACTTTAATATCTTTCATTATCCCAAGTACCTTCTAATCAATAGAACTCAGAGAAGGAATAACTAACTTAACTGATTATCTAAATCCTTTTATTTGTATCTATTACTACCAACAGGCCAATTCCAGTGTGAGAACTAGTTACACGTGAAAATTTGCTTTCCATATCTAGTTGCTTTGAAAGTGCATCTCCATCCAACAGGTGTTCTATGAATCCAGGAGACACTTGTAAAAACAGGACCTTCAGTCTATCTGATTTAGAGATGGGCCCAAATAATGCTCTTGCTTATACTGGCAGCTCAGGGCAGAGGGAGCATTTAATTTAATGGAGTACCTTGACAATACTGCTACACAAGAGAGTGGGGAATTTACCCCAGTAAAGAGTTTTGAAAGCTGAGAGATGTGCTTTGTCATTTTAACATTGTGTCTTTTAAGAGTCTGATTATCCTTAGTGGAAGTCAAAGACCCAGAATCTCTTCTTATGTTAAGCTACTACCCTGTCTCTGAGCTCAGTTTTAGTTCCTACTAATACCTACAGGTTGAACAGATGCTAATTTTCCTACGTCCAAATTAGTACAGACAGTAACACAAGCACCATGTCCTCATTCCCCTTTTCCCCCAAGATTACTAATAAAGAGCCTATTGCTTGGCTACTGATTGTACCATGGGCTCTAATTACTTGTTTCAATGATGGCAAACACATTAAACAAGTATTAAATAGCATTTAAATCAGTGCTCTTTGAAGAGGGAAAGACAAGCATTGGAGGCATTTATTAATCACCAAATTAGTCCCCAAATTAGCATGACTTGAGAATTTTCATTTTGCAAAAATGTTCTCCTGGGTTAAAAATAAAACCTCAGAACAGCTTTTAGAGCACTGAGCTCTAAACAGGTCAATTGGCAACCCCTACAACACAGGGGATTTCTAAGGGGAAAGCCAGTGCGAGAAGCATTGACTATAATGACCCAAGGAAAACACAGATCTCCCTGCCCCATGGGCTGACACATAAGTACACGTATAAGTATCCAAAGTAAACTATTTTATTTTTTTTCAAATGCCACGGTGAAATACACTGGTGCCACACAGCATGACTACATCAAACATATCAATGTCACAGGATTAAAGCCTTGTCCCAAACAGCCAAGAAACGACAGCAGGACCGCATGCACATGCGTTTGCACAATGCCACCTGTGCGGGCAGGTGAGCTGAGCCGCAGGAGCAGTGCCAGCAGCTGCTGACTCCTCTGCAGGAACCACACGCTGCCTTAGCCAAAAGCCCCGGCCCTTCCCTTCAGCGAGACAGTTTCCCTCCACAGAGGAGATACAAGCAGCTTTTTTATCTTGTCCTGCTAATAGAGATGATAACCTGTGACTCACTCCTTCGAATGCACTAGCAGGAACAGCAGCAAACTCAAACACGTCCCATTTGCTTGGTGCCCCACAGGTGCCTGTCACTGCTGTGCCCTAAGACACGGGGAATGGTGCTCCCCGCGACCACGAGACAAAGGCTGGTGCCCACAGGGTTATGCCACCCACATTCCCCTGGAGGGTGCGGAGTTTGGCCCAAAGGATTTTAGCTTTAATTTAAGGCTAAATCCAAATCAAAGCACAAGCATTTTGTAACACCTCGAGATCTGCCACCTTTGCTTTAAATAGTGTATCGTTCAGGGGAATACAGCCTATACAATAACAGACGCTCCCAGTCTCGTTCCCAAACCCTGACACAGCAGAGCGCACGTACAATAGGGTGTGTAGAAATGTGGCAGCGTGCCTGCTAATTAGTAAACGTCAGTCATCTGTCAATTAGCAGGTTTTATTTTCTTGTGGGAAGGAAATTTCTAGAATGCCACGAAGCACAAGCACTCCCTCCATTGTTCTCAGCTGATAGAGGGAGATTTGGATGACTGCTTTTTTTTTTTTTTCCTGTTGCCTCTTAACATTGCAAATCAAACCGCAATAAGAATAATGAGGTGTCAGTGGTTGAAACCATAGCTGGTACTACATATTGTCAAAGATTGTTCACACTAATCAACTAATAATGACATTGCTTCCGCCACCATGCTAAATAAAATTCCCCTGGTTGTGCAACACAATTACAACTAATAACCATAGAAACCTTAGTGTGTTTAAGGAGACTGTTTCACAGATTATCTGGAGACTTATTTTAGAATGAACTGGGACGACAGCTCTTCCAGGTGGAGCTCATTCTTTAGTAATTAAGCAGACATAGTTCCTGTGGGTGTATGGCATTTTCCAGGACCATGAAGTATTTTTCTTCTCATGACGCACCTGAATTAAAATGGTAGTTATTATGCTGATGAAGAAGATCTTAAATATTTGAACATTTTAATAAATGCACTACAGCAATAGCCATTCTTTAGTCTCAGAAAGAAAACCGTAGGAGATGATACTCAATAAACAATCTGATTAAAAGATTTACTATCAAAGAAGGGATGATGAATACATATTTATTTTACAACAAAAACACACTGACTCCTCAAGAGAGACACACTTCCTGACTATTAATAAAGTGTTCTAAAAACTATGCTGGTACAAATGCTGGAAATACTTTGTGCTCTCTAAGTCAGGAACTAAGTCACTTTGAAAGCTTTAGAAATTACTTGCTTATTGAGCTAAATTTCACCCAGGTACAGCAACATTTTTATACTGAGATGGCAAGTGAGAAGACATCATTGTTACAATACAAATGTTGCATGACTTCGTTTTGAAAACATTAATCAGAAAGGAAAAAAAAAAAAGGAGAGAGCAATATGTGAAAGAGCAAGTTGAAGTCTCGAGGTTTTATAAAGCTACCCAACATCAAAAGCATAGGAAAGAAGGAAAATTCAGTTCTTAGTTACAGTCAAAACAAATATCCCAGTGATGTGACTGGCAGTTTTATTCCTGAGTTTAGAAATACAGGATACCTAGGGGCACAATTTTATCACCTTGTCAAATGTATTAGAACCACTGTTAGCACTGGATTTCTTTAAAAAGACTGAGAACAACAACAAAGAACAGAGCACATCTCGATAGCACCCTGATTCATTACACTAAAACCGCATCACACAGAAGGCAGATTTGAGAGGAGATGGATGAAATACTTCCATAAAAATAAGAGCTTTACCAAAAGAAAATACTGTCCTAGATCCTTCAGTCAAAAGATATTTGATAGGTCCCTTACAATATTACAGACAATCTTCATTGTACAAGTTGCCTTCAAAATTCAACCCTGAATGCAATTCATTTTTCCCTAAAATAAAAACAACCCTACAAATAAACAAACAAAATTAATGTATTCTATGCAACTACATTTCTTTCCTGATATAGATGAGGGGGAAACTGAGACTGCAGATTAAGATTGCATCACATAGTAACCTGGACATCCATGGAGAAAAACTCTTAAACACCTGATTAAGCCTATCCCTTTTTGGCAAAACAAATAAAATTGTGCTTAACTTCAAACATTTTGCTGAATACAGCATTTTGCTGAATCAGATCTTTCCCAAATGCAAACTTTTTAACAGCATCAACTGCAAGCCTCCAGACTTTTCCAGGCTTATCTGAACTGAAACCAAACTGAAAGTCTTCCAACTTTTGCCCATTTCCTAATGCTTTGTGAGTTGTGCCAGTGCCTCCTGGGATCCAGATTTGGAACGAATTTTGAATATTTTAAATCACAAATTTCCCCTTAAAGAAAACAGATGTATGCACATATTCACTCGAGTTCTTTATAATTTGAAACAGTATCATTTTAAAGCAATCTTATTAGATACAGATGAACAAGTTTGTTTTTATCCTGGCGAACTGCTGTTTCTATTATTCTTCTAGAAATCTTCTTGCATAGCATTTGTTTTCTTGAAGTGAGTAATTACTCTTACTTTGCCATCCTGAGACAGACCCAGAAAACAAGCCCGGTGCTGCATCTAAATGAATCTTTTAAATATAAGGCACACACTGTAAACAATAGACTCCTGAAGGCTGGCACTTATTTACATGTTTCCTTTTTAATGTAACTACAGGTATCTAATTCCATTATCCTCAGTATTTCACAGAATTGCCTCCTTTTCTTTTCCTTCCTCACGCTGCCTCTATTATCAAACTCAGGATAATCTTCATGAAATGTAGGATGGCTTGAGGTGTTTTGTGCAGCATCAAAACAGGCCATTTTAATAGTAATTTATTCCCACATATGGAGGACTGCTCGGAAGCACTTTCAGACGCTGATGTATTCTCCCTGCATTATCAGGAATCAAGTAAAACATTGGACCAGAATTGATGATCACCACCAATGCACAGATGAATGCCTATAGCAAACTAAGCCTTCAAATTATCAGCTTGTAGAGCAGTTCTTCTTGCACATTTCCTTCCGTGTCTGTCTGCAGTTAACATCTGTTTCCAGTTATGGCCCTAACAAAGGCTTCTCCTTTGACTATTATTAGCACACAAGCTCACAGTGCCACTGGGGTGCACTTGTGTGGAAGATGGCTGGCAAGGGAAGTCAGACAGGGCTGTCACAGGAAAGGCAGTGTAAGTGGCAGCTGCCTATTCACCCATTTCCATTCACTCTCTCACAGCTTCAGTCAGATGGACTTGAAAGCATGAGAAGCACAAGCACATTTGAAGAAAACTTCAACAATAGGATCATCCCACAAAGAGAAGAAAAAGTTATCCTGAGAAAAATATACCAGCTCCCGATGCTCCTAGAACTCCTTCATTGTGGAATTAAGAGTTTGGGTATTTAGACTGCTAACTCCCAAGAATGTCAAAGAGTCCAAATGCTTAGAGGCTTCTAAAAACCTGTGTCCCAGCACAGTTGTAACATCACTAGTCACACATTGCCTGTCTCTTGATATCCACTTTGATCTGTTTTCAGTTCTTTTATTATCTGCCTTCCCTAAAATGTCCTTCATCAGTAGCTGGCATCTTAAACAGTGGGGTGAGAACCAACTCTTTTGATTTCCAATAACTGAACAGAGAAAGGATAACAACAGTGAAGAAGATAAAGCTCTCCACAGCACCCAGGAAGCATGTGCTTCCTTCAAATGTACTGCAAGTAATCCTCCACTGATCTGTTGGAAGGGAATGTGCCTGGAGAGAAAATGGAGAAGGGAAATTCTGTTCTCATGTGACATGTTCACAACTGCACAGCTGCCTTTCCATTCCCATAGTTGCTCCATGTGCTCTGTGGTATTCTGATTCCCTCCCTACCAGTTACAGAAGCATTTGGTATATCCCTCTTTATAACACACCTACACAACAGCAAATGTCTCAGAGATACCCACTGACACACAGCAAGCTGAGCAGATAAAGTCCACACCATTTTCCCCCCTAATCTTTTGCTTTTTTTCTTAGATTGATTCAGTAAGTTGTCGGTGACACCAATAATGCAGGTTTATCAACCATATCGGCTGAATGACTCTTCCTTGTTCTCTGGCTTCCAAAATAATTGCAATGCTTGAAAAAATGAATTCTAATGAGGTATCACAATGACAGGACATTAATGGCAGCCTACACAGAGCTAGAAAGTGGAGAACCATGACAAACTGCACATCCAAACATTCAGAATAAAACAAGTGAACCAGGAATTTTATTTTCATTCCTGAGAGAACACGTTAGTTGGACAGCAGATGATAATGGTGAAGAAAATGAAAATAAGTGCATCTGTATGTCCATGGCTGCATTTTGATATCGTTTTGATGAAAGCATTGCACAGACATGTATTTGTGTAACAAAACCTGGCAGAAAGAGCAAGAGCAGAGACTAATTCTGGGCAGTAGTAACTGGAGTTAACAATGCACAAACAAGGCGTTTGAGCAGAAGAAGATGCTATTTCCACACAAAGGAATAAAGAGGATGAGAAGAATGAGAAGTGGAAATAGGGTGGCATTAAACAGAATCTATGTAATTAAAAACGCTAATAGGCTCTTGGAGGCTGTTTCCAAAACAAGCTATTTCCTTTAGACAATCAAAACATCATCAAGTTAACTACGTGCAGAGCCTGATCTCTCCTCGTTGCAGACAATGGACTGGAATGCTCCTGCCTTGGGGAGGGGTGGTAGAGAAGAAAAAGGAATTTCTTGTTCCTCTCTGATTCTCGTATCAGAATCAATGGTGATGAATTTATACTTTGACATACTATCAAATAAATACTTCCCCAGGCTCTGTCTTGTTCAGTTTGGTTCTGTGACAATTTTAGGAGAGACCCAACTTTAACTTGCATAAATGAATCTATATAAATTATTATGTACTGGGACCTGGTTCTGACCTCTTTTATACCAACATAAAATTGATGTTGCATTTCATGGATTCAAGGTCAACATACACTTTTGCTGCTGAGTGGATCAGCTTTGGTTTTGGTTTTTGTTTTTTTCTTTTTCTTTTTCTTTAAATTATCCCAATTTACATAGATTTTTGTCCTTTTTTTTCTCATAGAGATGGAGAGACATGAGAATTTTAAGTCCTCTTTCAGATCCATGAGCCTCTATGAAGAATATGACACTGGATGCATGCACCAGCTGCAGCTCCAATAAAAATAACAGAACATGGTAGGTTGGATCTTTCTATTAGATTAGATGTCAGTGAAAATGTCACATCAACAGCCCTGTAACCTCAAGGACCTGTTCTAAATGAGATGATGTACTGAGAAGGTGGCAGCCTCCTCTCTAAATCATATTGCTTCACTTGAATGGGTGGCAGTGGTGTCTAGAAGTAGAGACTGGAACTAGATGATTTTGAACTTTAACAATAAATCAAAGAAGTTGATTTATTTCAGTGATAGCTCTAAGGATTATTCTATTCAGTGAAATGCTATGGATGCCAGGAAAAAAAAAAATTAAAAAACCCAATTCTGGCTGCAATGCAAATGCTGAACCAAACTGCATTGCATTTTTGAGAGATTCAGGTAAGCTGATAAAAGCACATTATATCCAACACACAGAGGTCTGTGTTTCAATGGAAAAAGTCACTTTTCTATTTTATCATAGAGGAAAAACAAAAAGTATAGTTATTTTCACCATTTAATTATTTTTCTCCTCTCATTTGTATAACATTTTCTAGATCTGACTGTATGTAGTTCTCAAAAGACATAAAATTAAAACGTTTTTTTCTTTTTCTCTCCCAAGAAGCTTTGTAACTAGGGAGTTCTATTTACTCATTGATATTTTTGCTCCATTCTTTATGCTGCCTAGAAAAACAGAAGGACAATATGTAGCCTGTAATACCTCACTATGAACATCAGAGTAGGATAATTGGATGAGCTTCTTTACATATCTGTTGGCATAACATCAATATGGATGGTCTGGTTTAAATAGAGTTGTCTCTAAAATGAGATTAAAGGAGGTGCCTGGTCTGAGGAAAATAGTCTAATAGATTCAACTGTGAAAGAAAAACATGTATTTTCCCCAATGAACTTTAAAAAAGTAATCATTCATTTCATCAAAAGAGAAAATAGTCTGACAAAAGCAATGGCATTACAGAAACTCACAAGTCTTCAGGAGGGATCAGAATATAAACTGTTAATCTCATGCAAACTTGCAGTCATTCATTATGAAATAAACAATATTATTCCATTTCAGACACTTGGCCATCCACAGGAATATTTAAACACCCTCTTTCAGATTGTTCTGTACATATATCATTCAAACTGACTGAGCTTTTGAACTACCAGAAAAGCTTCCATCGGGTAAAACCTACCCTTGCCACAACCACTCTCCTCCAGATTTCTATACATCTTCATAAAAATATCTGACAGGGAAAAAAAGGCTGGTAACTATTTTTGTAGAAACACGGAGAAACATTTTGCATAATACAAACATGAAATAGATTTCTTTCAAAATTAGTTTCATGGGAAACCTGGCTTTTGCCAGATTCAAAATTCATCATGTTCGGAGGTTTCAAGAGCCTTAGTGCAATCCAGCAAATGTGTGCTTTTTTCATTCAAGCCTTTGTTCCCTTAGATAATTAGCAGTCATTATGAAGAGTATGATAAATTTTGGGACCCCCATTCATGTGAATATCATCTGCACCATCTGCTCTGACCTCTGATGGCAAACTTGCTTTTAGGGGTGGGTCTGATGTGGACTTGGTGGCAGTGGTGGTGGTGTTCCTCTGAGAGAGATCCGGAGGGCAGCCCCAGCTCTGTAGTGCACCACCTAAAGCAGGTAACGAGCTTACTATAATAGAGCCATAATAAAATAATAAGCTCACCAAATACAGGATAGAAGTGCTAGTAAGAAAGCTTTTAATCTTCGTTTGATCTTGTTGGCTCTGATTCAAATTGGGAGCAATTTCATGGATGTCAATGAAGTTATTCAGGTAGAAATCTGGATTGAGAGCACAATCTGGCTTACCATTCAAGCATATTTAATAGAGATAGAGGGAAAATTGTCAATAACTGTCCATAATGTTATTTTAATTGAATTAATACTGTCATTCACCTTACTCAAAATGAAGAGTCTCTTCGTGTTTGGATACTGAACTAAAGTCCTGCTTATTGCCAATACTTATCTATGTTATTACAGAGAAAAAAAAATTGCAATTGACTCTTATGGCTGTAAGAATTCTCTCAGAAATGTAAGAATCTACATCTGGTGCCTGATGTGCCCCCTGTTTGAGCAATCCAAAGAGCTGAAAACCTCCACATGCTGTGTAAGTAAAGACTAGTCACATAACTAGAAACTGATGGACTGAAGTGACTTTTAACTTCCAGAATCAAAGTCTTTGCCATATTAGAGCCACAGTCCTGTGACAGAATGTGCTTTTAAGAATTCCAAGGCTCAGTCAAAGTCCTTTCCATTAGAAATCTATTAAAAGATGTTTAAAAAATAATCACCTTTCATAGCCCTTTTTGCCCCCTTTCACCTGTATTCTATACTGTTTTCAATTACACCAATGCAAATCCAAACTCACTTAGCAGAATCTATGGAATAACCTGAGATTTAAAAGAGGAATGGGGACCATTTTTATCTGTCTGAATTTATCTTCTACTCCAAAGTTTAGGAAATGGACCATGTATGATTTTTATATCTTCCTTGTCCTCAGCAGAACTTTGAACATAGGTAAATCATCTTGACTTCTTATGGGAAAAGAGGACCACAATACTTATTTTCAGAGATACTGACTCTATGGTCTTAATATCTTGAAAACATGCCAGGAAATTGAATTCTATAGTGTCTCAGCAGTGCTCAGGAGTGTAGATGGCTGGTGGAATTTTAAAGCCCATACATCACTCTGTGAGGGCCATAATCCTGGCATGAATAAGCCCTGTAAGGACATCTCATTAAAGCTCAGTCCCTGCTCTCACAGGTGGAAATCTGGTTTTCATGTCTAGGCGTGGTTTACTGTGGCATCTTTTCCTCCTCTGCTACATATTTATTAATATTGACATGGGTTGTTGAGACAAAGCGACTTCATTTATTCCTCATGGGAGGATCAGGAAGTGCTGTGAGGATCTCAGAAATGACATTTGCTGATTTCATTGGGCTAAAGCTCCCCCTTTGAAGTTAGAATGACCTCTTAGAAAAAGAACAGTGCCCTGTAAAGAGGTAAGAGAGCTTACTGCAGGTAAATAAAACTGTAGCCACAATGAAGAACCTGCCAGTGGAACCTCCTAAAGGGTTAACTGGGTATCCTGTGGGTACACTGTGCTCTGATATGGAAATCAACTCTGGCAATCCAAGGCTTAATTTCCTCAGATTTCAGACTTTCTGTGAAGTCCTTTTAGCAGATATTCCAGTATCTACCCAAGATTCTACAAACCAAGAGTCAAAAGAGATCAAAATGGTGAAAACCCTGGGAACTGTGTATCCCATCACAGATGGCCAGCTCTAAATCTTCTTGCTTTTTCAGGTATGTAGTATCTTCCCTGGCCCACTATTCTTTCTCCTCTGGAGCCCACTCAAAGACATGATAATCATAGCCAAAGCATCACCTATCCAGGTTAGCATGACAGGTGTGGATACAGCACTGCCATGCTCTTTCAGAACTTTCAGAAAAATCCACTTGGCTATTTCCTAAAGTATGTTTTATGCCTGAGCAGGGGAAAACTCAGGAAGAGTTGAGCAGGAAGGATTCACAGAACTCTATGCCATTTTGCACTCCTTGCTGACTAAAACCACTACAGATGTAAGGTACAAACAAGGCAGCTTATTGTTTACAATATCACATTTGGGTTTCTAGTATAGTTAGGTTTTACAGGTTTACCACCACCTTGTCTGTTGGGAGTCCTTTCCGTGAGTTAAAAGCAGTTTTCTCAGGTGAAAATAAATATAAATAACATGATAAATTTATGTCAAGGGAGTCAATATGGGATCATTGATGTGTACTGTACCATTAAGTTGTGTTATAGAATGCCATGATGTCCTTCATTGAAATGACAAAATGCTGGCTGTCGTGTTGTGGGGAGGGGAAGAAGAAATATCATTTTAGCTAAAATAATACTTTGAGCAAATGTGGATATTTTCATAATCCAAAAATCACATTGAACAAGCAAAGATACTGAAGAGTAACTTCCATGTAATTCAGATTTGTTCTTGCATACTAATGTTCATTGAACTTTTGCACTGAACAAACTTACATAGCTTTCTCCCAGAAGACAAAACCTAAAAATGTCTGTGATATTACACAAACAAGTCAAGCCACAAAACATCAGATGAAAATCCTGTGTCCCCAATTCAAACACATCTCTCTTCAAGGTCCTGTTATTTTCCATGCAGAGATGATGAATTATGGGAGACAAAATATCTTTATACAAGATGTGAACTTGATTATTATTAAGTGCTTTATAGCTTATGGAGTACTCACTTATGTTTTGATCTCTGCCTTAGTTAAAATTCAGAGACACTAAATGAAAAACAAAAACAACATTTGCAGTTGTCAACTAATAAATAAAAGATGTTTTCCGTGTAAAATACTTCATACATGTTGCTTGAAATTATCTCCCAAAAGTTGCTAAGGATCAGATTTTCCACCATGATGTACACATCCTTTGTAAAGTGACTCAAAATGGAAATCAGTTCTTAGATGCAATTTTTCTAACGTGTTTCGGGCTCCTCCTCCCTCAGCTCATGCAGGGTGGCATTGCTGAGGCAAAGGGAATCCTGTTCTCCTCAAGCTGCTGCTCACTGCCCATGAAGAGCTGCAGACAGCAAAGTTACCTTTTCCTGGCTGCCACAAAGTGCCCCACACGCAGGACTGTGGAGAAGTAAAAGTGTGCTGTGAGCAATCTCAGACTGCATGGGATGTGTTCACTACCACATGGCTTGAAAGTATTTTTTGCAAGAGTTTGTTGTCATGGAACAACATCAGATGATGTTGACTTTATTGACACGACCTGACAAACAGGGAAAGTGAAGACTCTCCAGTTCTGAAGGACTTTTATCCTGGAACGCGTCATGTGAGACTGAAGAGGAAAGAATGCTATGAATGTTGCTGGAGAGTCTAAACAAAATCTATTTCTAAAACAAAGTTTCCAGTATATGTGCGTTGCCATTAAATATTTGAATTTTTACATTAGCATTTATTCAGTTACAGCAGTAGTTAGACAATTTGGAGAAAATTACCAATGTTATAGTAAAGTCAATTTCTGTAGTTGCTGAAGAAACTGCAAAGATCTTACAAGCACCATTAGAAGGCAAGGATAAATGAGTTTGACAGGGAGATTTAATAGAAATGGGAATAATTAAGATGTTTGGATTCTAACTTCTCTTTCTCCTCCCATTCTCTGATCTGTGGCATCTGCAGATAAAGTTATATATAACTCCAAAAATGCCAGATGCTTATGTGTGATCTAGGTACTACATATTCTACGTAGATGACTAAGAGAAGCTCTTCAGTTCCATATTATTATAATTTATTAGTAATATGAAACCAACCAGCCACTTCTAGTAGGGAACTAAGCTCTTGTGCTGGTGATAAATACATAATACAGGCACTAATGTTTTGAGGATCACTCAGAAACCAGTGCCAAACTATCTCAGGTGCTTTACAAGGATGTATTAAAGAGGGTACCTTCCCCAAAACAGCAAACCCATCACACAGACAGGTAGAAAGAGTAAGGACGCACTGCTGGAAACAATTTGCTATGTAAGAATAAAGTGATCCTAACTTGGTAACAGGAAATATACGTTATAGCTTCCAAAAAACACTCAAACACATGGTGGTCACAGCCCATCAATCCTCTCTAACGTATGCTGCTTTTCCACAGAAACAGACACAAAGAGGAGGAGGATTTTCTTTTTGACAGATTTCAAAATACTTTTAGCCACAAACAAAATTGGAGAAAATTTAAAGAGATGTCAAAATAAATTTCTACTTCAATTCCCTACCCAAGCATGATTTGCATACAGTTTATTTGAATAGCACCTGGGTTGCTGAGGAAAATGTTTAGTCTTAAAGGCAAAAGAATAAATATGGATAACATATTAGTGGAAAAGCAGGCATATTCAAAGGGGCTGTTTGAATTCTGTTGTGCAGAGAAGGCACAGAGATGTAGTATCTTAGCAATTCAAGCCAAGCAAATACTCAGAAAAAGGCAAGTACAATTGGACCACATTAAGCCTGATCAATGC
The DNA here is from genome assembly GCA_035222235.1 of Margarornis squamiger. Lineage (NCBI taxonomy): Eukaryota > Metazoa > Chordata > Aves > Passeriformes > Furnariidae > Margarornis > Margarornis squamiger. Next base: position 11,734,301 of record JAWWTY010000016.1, read on the forward strand.
CAAAAAAAGCGAGCTTGTTTTGGGAGACTTATGAATGGCAGGTATCCCAGCAACTACAGAACGTGTAATAGGAAAACCAGGTAGTGGTTGTTAAGAGATACAGTTGTAGGAAGAAACAAGAAATTACTGGGAGCACAAAAGCTTATTCATTTGCGTGATATTGTAACTTATATCCAATTTCAGGGCAGTAGGAAGAAAAGCATTAAACCCTCAATCACCAGAATTTTTTAATGACCATGCTGAACCAAGTAAGCTGGGCTCTGCTGTGAGGTTGTAAATGAGGGTGCTTTCTGGGCCTGTATTTTCTGCTGCTAGGAGAGGAGCTGGGAGAAATACAAAGAACACTTTACATCTCTTCTCTTTGGACTATATGATGCCCAGAGATGACAACGATACAAACTGTTCCTGGCCCCTGACACAGCAGCCCTTTTGGAAATGCCAATCCCAAAAATCATAGAGCAGTCTAGCAGAGTGTTTCAGCTACATTACAGGCGAGCCATGGGAGGAGGAGACGCAGATTGCTCTCTATTACTGAAGTTCAGAGACTGTTTTCCATCTTGACAGCTACTCTGATCATTTCTTGTAAGAGCAGTTTGTTCCTGGCTGCTGGGGAGTGCTCTGGGGCTACAGCAAGCAGGGACTCTGCTAGTCTAGGAGTCTTCTGCAATATTACTTACGATTATAGGAAATAAGACTTGATGACTAGATTGAACCTTCCAATCTTATGCCTGGGAAGTCTGTGCTTCTCTTTTTCTGTTCTGCTGCCAAACAGGAAACTTAGCAAGTAAGAAGGATGGAGTGGTTTGGCCCTGATGGATGAATACTGGCTGTTCTCTTCTACAGTGAAAAGGAAATATATTTGAAGGATCTATTACAGTTTGATCAATGGGTTTATCCAGGCTGTGCATGAACTATTAGGTGTTTCATAAATTCCCAAGCACCCTGGGGATACAAATACTAGAACCAAATTTTAATATAAATATTCATAAGCAAAGTCAAATAATATCTGCATGCCAGCATGATATTCATTTGTATCAGGATTTCCCTGCACCAAAAAGAGGCCTCCACTTTTTTCCACAATCTACAAAAAAAGCATCAAGGCATCCTTCCTCCTCAGGAAACAACAGGAATTTTTTCTTGTAACAGACCAATTTCTTTATGTACCACATCTCCATATGGGAAACATATCACAGTACACTAGAAATATGTGTGGGGACCTTTGTACATGTTTAAGGCTCATGAGCCATATTTAGGACTCAAAGCACATTTTGTTCATTACCTCAGTGCAATGGACTAGAATTCCAACAAACACAAGGATCATTCACACTCCTCATCAAGCTCAGAGACAGACAGCTTCACACTTGTATCCTAGCAATGGTGGAATCCTGTTGCAGGCCAGTTAGCATGCAGATTGCATGTAATTAATTTTAGCTTCAGTATCCATAATTGAGATGTAGCACAATGTGTTTTTGTAGAGCGAAATAAAATGATCCTGAGAACTTTTTATCAGATGAAAATGGAACAAAAAGTCACACTAGTGATTCAGGGAAAGCAAACACTTAACTGATTCTATGTATATATTTCTTCATTTCTGTTTACTTGAACTATAGAAGTAAACATTGTTTTTATAAAAGAAAAGAAATTAGCTCACTGAGGACTTAATTATCCTTTCTTCTCCAATGGGAATCAATGCTATTGGCAGCTTGCAGGCCTGTTCTCTTGACAAATCAAGTTGTTGTTTGAGGCGTGAAGTGTTAAGATTATGATCGACTCAGCGTGACATTGTGATTCATGGCTACTGTATTACAGAGGGAAAAAGGGGATTTATGCTTCATATCCACTTTGAATTCATAGTGAACAAGTGAATCATTCTATTCAACCTCAGGAGTTCATGTTCTACACCTGGGGGCTGAACAATGTAAGAGGCTTGAACATTTTAAGGAATAAATGCAATAAAATATCACTGTGAAATACTCTCTTTCCCCTCATGCTATAAGTTTAAAGAACCACCCGGAGTAAAGATTTAATGAATGCATTTCATTAAAAAAAGAAGGAATATGAAAGAGGGATATGAAAGGTGTATATTGGTCAACTGGAAAAAGACACTTTCAGAGAGATAACTGTAACTAAAGCATTAATTATGCACAGTTTCTGTAACACCTAAATTGTAGGTATAAATGATGTACACCATTCTTCCCCTCCAAATTGCCACTGATAAGACAATTCTGTTGCACTGCCATGTTTAAGCAAAGGTATAACTTTAAGTATGTTTGTTTTATTTCCTATATTCCAAGATCAACATCTGGAAACAACCACAGGCACAACTGGGGTCACTGTAGCTGTTAGAACAAAGGAAGACACATGCCAAAACAAGCATTTCACTGGACACTATTAATAGGGTCTACAATGCCATTTACTCCTCCTGGAAGCACCACCCACACCTGCAACTCACATGTGACAATTTAACTATGTGCAAAACCTGCAATCAGAGCCCCAAAAGCTGGAGCAAAGTCTAGCCAATCCCTGCAGCACTGCATTTCAATTAAGTTCAAGATCCCCTATTTTTAAGAATGTAGAATTCACACTACTTTTCCTATAGTGTTAGGAAATGCATGGAAAATTGAATTTCCTCCTTGCAAATGCAGCTTGACTGCAAAGGCAGAACCAAAGTCCAACTCCAAAATGTCAGCACTGAATTCCTCTTTCGGCCTGATTTTTATAATGAGCACAGTCAAGGCATGGAAGGTGACACAAGGAAATTAAAGAAAAACGAGACATCTGATCCTTTTGGGGGAAAAAATATTCCTTCTTTTCTAATTAAGCCAAAGTGTCTTTTCAGGGTTTATGTAAAAACCTCTTGATTATTGTTTTTGCAGAGAGGGGCAACTCATTTGTAGGACTTGGAGAAAAACCAGCAAAGATAAGGCTGAAAAATCTGCCTCCAGTCTAGAGAAAATGGTTTTCCTTTGTATATTTATGATTGTCAAGAGACAAAGGTTTGTTTTTTTAATCTGATGCTGCTACTTAAAAATAGCAAGGAAAAGAGCTTATTGTTATTAACTATTATTTGTTCAGTGCACTGAGTGACAAACATACTTCGTGGGCAAGTCTTTGTTAAATGATGTCCAGCATTTAATAAATTTTTCATGCAAATAGAGACCTCTCTGTTCTCTTGCCTGACTTTCTTGAGGGAAAAGGGGTACCTTGCTGTCCTCATACTGTGCTTCCACCTGGATTGGTGTTTTATTTGTGGCTGTTCTCAAGAGATGTCCCTCTCCCTGTGAGAAGCAATGTGATTTCTGTTTCCAAGCTGGCTATTGACATAGAATGTAAAGGATTCTGCCTAAGGTATGTGTTGCTGCTGTGGCGTTCCACTAAGATGGTGTCTGACTCCTAACCTGACACAGGATGCTAGTTATTTATATACCCGTCCATAGAGATGGAATCGCCTGCTCTTGTGAGAAGCAGATTTAATGATAAAATGCCTTTCTATAGTGCACAATATAAGATCTCATGAACTGTAGCTGAAGAGGAAAACCACAAGCTTCCTTGTTCTTAAACCACCATAAATTTGCCAAAGTCATTCAAGTATTGCTCTGATGATGCCTGAACTTCAAAAGCTATTTTGTAAAGTCATCACCACCTTTATGGCACAACTGCTGTAAAATCTAATTACTGGGAAAATTTTTCCAATGACAACATGTCATAACCATGTCAGAAAACCCATGAAGGCTGGATCTTCAGCTGATGCACATCAGCTTAGACAGTCCATTGATTGTAAAGGAACTGCAGAGATTGTTATCAATTTAGAATCTTCATTTCATATACCTAAGCTATGGTGCTGAACACGTAAAAGACTTCTGTGATGGTCTCTGGCTAGCAGGTCAAGTACAATGTGAAATGCTCTTCAGCAAGGAGAATAAGGTATGAAAAATGCAAAGATGCACTAGTTGCCAAATGGAAGTATAGAATGATATACTGGAATAATATAATTGAAACTGGTAAAGCCCTCTGCAGTAGTTAACTTCATACAGCAGCTAAGATCCTATTCCTCTGGCCAGTTAAAGATGTAGAAATTTATTAATAGCTCAGGTATCTCCTAAATTTCTAATACTGGTCACAAAGAGAAAATAACATTTTGACTAACTTCTATCGTCTGAAGATTAATGTCTGATCCTAAAGATCTCAAGAAGAAAGCTGTGTGAATACATATTCATTATCTACCTCTGAGTTAATAACTACAGTTGAAAAATGTAAGCCCTAAGCATCCACCACTATTTACACTGCACTTCTGGATGTGCTTGAATCCCACTGCTGTCACTTCAGACCTGGAGTCTCCGTGAACTTTCAGCTGGCTGCACTAACAGATAGACTGTTTATATTAGTCCTCTGGCATAATGAAGTGTATCTTCAGCTCTGTAAAATACCAGGTCAAATTGATTAACTGGTGCAGTCACTGTTGCATTATTTTTAGAACAATTCCCAAAAGTCACAATCTGCAAAAGTCTTAAGACTACTTTTTTTCTATTAAGTATATTATTGAGTTGGATTGCTGCCTGTACAGTTCTGTACACTGTGTACTGGGAGACCATCACTATTCCACAGAATTTAAAACACATAAAACAGAAAAGCCAGCAAAGAAAGATATTTAGTCCTATTTGCTGATGTGAAACCAAGGCAAACAGAAATGAGACACTTCTGAAAGTCACAGGGGTTTTTTTGCAGGAGCAGCAAGATTTGAAACAACAACTTGTGGGGGCACATCTGTAGCGTGTAACTCACCACAGAGCACAGGTAGCTACATCTCTTTTTACTGAGCTGACTTTGACAGAAGAGAAGCCTTATCAGTGTCACTGCACCTAAGCCAAGAAGCCCAGCTGGAGGCAAAGACACTCAGACTCCAAGATGGTTACACAAACTGGGGTAGTCAGAGCTGGCTTCCTGAGCTAGGTTACCAGAGGAGCAGGGCTCTGCTTTGGGCACTAACTAGCTCACTTGGCTCAGGTTACTTATAATGGGGAGTTGTACCAACTTCCTTCAGTTCTAAGAGTGAGTTTAAGACTTGTCTCACATAGGAGTGTGGGGTATAGTAAAACATTGCTAGGAGAAAAGCCACTGCTGGAGCTGGAACTGGCAAGCTATACAGACCTACAACTCTGATCCCGTCCACAAAAGAGTACACCACAGTATGCAAATAAATCATGAGATACTGCTTTTAATTTCTCTATTTTGTCTTTTGCAGCACTAAATACATTCAGGAATTTTTGATAAATTTTCCAATTATATTTGTTCAGAAGCATTGGCAAAACAATCTGTGCTATTAATGAGATGTTTAGTGCAAATTAATCATTAAACCGGACAGTCTGTGCCCTGAAGAGAAATTTGTTTTGCAGGGTGTTTTTATTAGCTCAGTCAGCCTTTGGAAATTATTGTGTTTCTTGAAAGATCTTCATAATTACTTTGATTTTAATTTGTTAGAAAGGTAGTAATCCAAAAAGCCCTCCACTGGACTGTAGTCTGTCAACCTGCCCTTGCACATCCCAAGAATACATGGAGAAGGGATCTGTAATTTCAACCAAACAATGCAAAGTTCACTTGAGCTCTGAGGTGTCCTATGATACTGAGGAAGGAAATGGGAGAGACACTGGAGACAGATGTCATATTGTAAGTGAAAGGAACTCTCAGGTCACTGGAAGTCTACTGGAAATGAGTTCTTCACAAATTGCGCCTTAGTTACCTTGGGAGTTTCCCAGTTTTCTTTCCTACGTTCAGCATAACATGGGTGGGGGAGCAAATTTGCAGTGGTTTTTTTAACCTCAGTTAAATAAACTGCAATAAAGACATCTAATGCAGCAATTAATGCATCTGAGGAGCAGCAACTGTGAGCACATTCTGCAAAGAGAGTTTACCCTGCAGAAGTTCTATCAAACAGTAGCACAGCTATGAAGGCCCATGTCTTATTAAGCAGCACAAACACATACAATTGCTGCTCCCAGTATTGCACATATGGCAATGTCACCTACCAGGAAGAACAGTTCTTGCTTAACAGAAATATACTTAATCTAAATATACAAATTGCAAGGCAATTATGAAATCAGAAGCAGCCATCAGATCCTCTTAGCATCACTGCATTGTCTGGAGCTAATTGCTGCATCCCACAATTATGTTGTTTCCCCAGACATTTGCCTATTTCTTGCAATGACTATTCATCTGAGTGCCTTATTTTTAATACAGCGCAGCTACACTCTGTGCATAGACACACTCTACTTGCACTCCTTTAGGATTTGACCCTTTCTTGGATTTAGTTCATGTCTCTTGTTCTTGTGTTTGACACAAGTTCAAATCATCTTGTAGCATCTATCCTCTCAAATCTCTTTGGAATTTTATAGACTTCTCAAAGGTCACCACTTTCTCTCTATACCCATGTATCTTAGTCTTAAAGTTTGAGAGGCCGGATGTATGGGGTTTTTGTTTGTGTTTTTTGAGGTAGAAAATCTTATCTTTAAAAAATTCCCCTAATATTTAGTAATGCTATGACTGCCATCCACCCACTTTGTGTATTTTCCTGGTAGTCTTCAGCAAACTGACCTATAATTACTGCCTTTCACATGTGTCATCTTAAGTTGCTTGTACTGTGTCAGTCTCCTGCTCAGCAAATACAGATATAATTACCTGAGTTCCTTTAAGAAAAAAAAAAAAGAGGTTGATTCCTTTCTAACAGCTATTGTCTTCAACGTGACAGTGTGTTTATACTGGCTTTGTATTTAAGGCAGAGTCCTAATAGAGATGGTGGAGTTCAGTTGAGATAAAATCCTTCAGGAAGGTAAAATCACCTTATCTCATCATTCAGCTTGAGCACTACAGGGCAGATTTGCCCTCAGCAGCACGTACAGCAGACCTTTGATTATTCTTGTGATGGGCCTCTCACTGTGGGATCTCATAAGCTGTCCTTTTCCCCCTCCTATGTTTAAATAACTAATTGTATTTACTAAACATATGCTGTCACATAGCAGTGTTTTACTAGAAACCCCAGCAAGTTTTTTCTTTTGTTTTGGGTAGTTTGGAGAAAAGGAAGCTGAAGGGTGACTTCATTGTTCTCGGCAGCTTCCTGAGCAGGGGAAAGAGAAAAAGAGGTGCTGAGCTCTTCTCCCTGGTATCCAGTGACAGGGCACATAGCAAAGGTTCAAAGCCACCTCAAGGGAAGTTTAGACTGGTCATTAGGAAACATTTCTTTACCAAAAGAGTAGTCAAAACCACTTGAACAGGCCTCCCAGGGAGGTGGTCCATGCCCCAAGCCTATCAGTGTTTAACAAGCATTTGGACAATGGTCTTAATAATACAATTTAACTTTGGGTCAGCTCTCAAGTGGTCAGGCAGTTGGACTAAATGAACACTCTAGGTCACTTTCAGATAAATTATTTTAAGTATGATTCTATATTAACATATTTTTAGGAGTCAGACCATGAAAAGGCCTCTAGTTCTTATACCCTTTTACAAACATATTTCTCTGCAGACACAATATCTAGTATTGACATGGCTACATCCATACTTTTGTATGTTGATTTTATATTAGGGGGCTAAGATTTTTTTAATATGATCAACCATTTTATAAAGAAAGCACTTTACATTGTCAGAATCGTATAATTTGTAAAGTGCCCTGTAAACTGCAATGCTATACTGCAAAAATATATGCTCGCTGAAAGTCAGTGAGTCTTTAATAAGAATTTATGTCTGAAGTTAAGGAAGAATGAAGATATGGTAGCAATCCTTATGAAGCAAGAATGATTGTGGGAGAGGACAAACAATATATACATTTACTGTGGTCAGCACATTGTGTGTTTTTTATTACAGAAGCATTTTGACCCAGACTGCCTCTCTTCAAGATGCTAGAAGGTTTTACAGGGCTTTGCTGACTTGTTAACTCTGATTTACATAGTTACAAGGCACAGAAAGATCTTTGTGTGACATGATAGCTAACTTCAGCTCCTTCAACACATGGCTCTAGTTACCATTTTGTAAACATTTTCATTGAGTCCTGGACCACAAAATGTTCGTTTTTGGGGGGGGGGTTGGCCAAGAGTAAAAGCTGTGGGAATGACAGAGCCTCATCTCCAAAAATTCTTGTGCAACATAAAAAAAGAGAAAACTTTCACCGTAGAAAAATCTTTGTGATGTGAAAAGCCTAAGACATCCTCCTGTAAAAGCTGGTCAAGTCAAATTAGTACTTTAGTACTCCTCCTTCTTAGCTCTCATTATAGCAAATCTAGGGTTGGACCAGACTCTGTTACTCTCTAGTAACTCCCAGGCCAGGCAATGGCTTTCAGAGCCATTAATACACATGCACATGAAAAACAATAAATCAGGAAATCCAGCTCTCCTCTCTCCCTCTTTCCAAAAGTCCTAAGCATGTTAGAAATTAATAAACAGCACATACTTAAATTTCATAGAATCACAGATTACCTTCAGGCTTCATCTTTGGTGTTATTTAGACTGTAGCAGATTTTCCCATGGGACCATCTTCATCTCTATTACACTACAAGTAAGTCAGAGTCCTGCCAATTGGCAGATGCTATAGCATTGCAATTCTCTAGATAAGGCTAAATATAGTACGAAAACCACCACAGGAATGGCTGACAGCCACTCTTTGAAGGACTCCTGACTGTGTACAATAGAATATAGAGCAGCTCATAATAAGAATGAAGACAGTTTTACACCATCCATAAACTCTTCAGGACTGAAAAGCCCATTGCAATGGGGCTCTGATCTTCACTGGGCTCTCTGGACAGTGTTTCCATACTGATCATGAATCAATTATGATACTAATCCCAGCCAGAGGGAAAAGTGAAAGGGAAAGAAGAGAATCAATTCTTCACTCACTGAAGAGTCTGGGTGAGACTGTGCAACACTGATAGAATCTTCTCTGATTAGCATAAGGTCACATTGTCTCTTACGGCATCCACTCCAATGAAAATATTACAATGGGATTTTACTGTCTTCCCTTTCTGGCAGAGAGAGCCTGTGATGAATGGTATATGGGATTCTCAGTGTGTGTTATACACCAGTTCCTCAAGGAACAGTATTTTGCATTCTGCATTTGCTCAGGAAATACTTCCCTGATCTTTCTTTTCTGTGCTGCAAAACCACTGTTTGAAGGAGCAGATTGCTGTGTCATCCACACTGCACAAATCTTTTGTGGCCATATTGGACCTCACCATGAGCATATGTGAGCATTTTTCAAATGTCACAAAAACTTGCTGTCTTAAGGATTAATATTAAACACCTTATACCATATGGAGGCACATGAGAGAGAGTCCTTACAGATTTTAGGTAGGTACGGTGTGATTTGCTAGAGAGGGCTGTGTTATAAGCATCTTTAGTGACTGCACATAATAGATATTCATGTGGTTAAAACCAATATCTCTCTCTACAAACCTAGCTTAATTAGGTTTGCTGCAATTTTCTATAATAATTTAGTTCTGCCTTTGCCTTTTGGCTGGCAGATTGTCCCTGGAAACCTCTTAGAGATATTCCCATTGACTGCAATGATTCTCAGTTAGGGCAGAACTGATCACTGCTGCCTTCCCTGCTGTTGAACTCAATAAACAAGCCATACATAACCCTCTACAAATAAAAAAAATATCACTAAGGTCAGAAAATCTGAAAACTGGCTGTTTGACACCAGAAAGATAATGATAATGTAACTAGTTCTGCCAGGACTTGCATCAGAGCAGAACAGATGAATCAGTCTCCATCCACTGAGTCACCTTGCCAACTTTTTTCAATTAAATTCTCCTTATAAATCAACAGTGAAAGATCACTTTTCAGCTAGAAGGTATTCAGTCAAACAGCAATATACCATCAGCAGATGTGAGAAAAATATAAGGAAAATGACAACACTGATATTTTTTTTTCTCTCCTGCTCACCATATATGAAACTCCTACTCTTTAGGTCCCAGGACTAAGTTTCTTATTATGTTTCCATTTTAGAAATGGCTCCTCCTTCCTGCCCTTCCTACTAAAAGAGTATTGCTTCTCCATAGGGAATGGTTGAAATGCGTGTGTCTCCTCAATTCTTGCCTACCTGGGTTCCCGAAATTACATGATCTCTCCCCTCTCTTTTTCAGATTGGTCTCAGGTTCATATCTTATATAGAACCCTCATATGCCTCAATCAATGGGGCTGACTTTTGATTCAACCAGCTTGCTTTTCAGCCACAAGGATTGCTATTGTTCCACTACTCTTCCTTACATAAAATTCATTCTTAATTGGAACTTCAGGCTGATTTAACCTGGGTAAAACTGCTTGTAAAATCAGGTCCCTCATGTGCCATGAACAGCCCTACACTCAGAGTTCTGCTGTTATTCAGGTTCAAGACTTTTGCCAATACTCAAAGTGTAGATGATAACAAATAACCTCAGCAATGACACTCCCAGTTTCCCTGTGGAATTGTACCCTACATGCTCATGTTCTCTCACCTTCCTCTTCCCCTGCAGTTTCCCACTGTGTTTTCCATAGGATCCCCCTAGCCAAGGGGCAGAGTGCTCCGTGGTTTGGCTGTGCAGTTCCAGGGGTCGCTGCCTGACTGCTGCCCAGCAGAACCTGAGACCTGCCAGCTGCCTTTGGAGCAAACTTCCCTTTGGGTGTCCCTCTTCTATGCTACTGCTGATTTTCAGGGCCTGTATAAGAACTTAATGACCTTTGAGACTTGGATTTTTCCTTCTGCATTTGGTCCAAACTGACCAGCACATTCAAAAGTTATCAGGCACAGATGGGCAGCCTGCACACCAATATCTCATTTCTATCCAGACTACCCAGTGCCTCAAGCCAGATCTTGTTCAGAACAATTTATAGACAACCTTGCTGTTTGGCTGATGCAGCTCCCGCTAACCTGTCATCTGTGCATTTGTTTCATCAACACGCATTTACCTCCACTCTGACTACCACCCTTCTGCTGCAGTTTGCAGGAGGAGATTATATAGCCCATCTTATTAAAGCAGAGTTCTTTGACACCTTTAATTTCAAGGGAATGTGTATTTTTGGTATCAAAATGACCGAAGAAAAAGAATTCACCCATAATCACTAATTGGTACTGCCTTAGCTTATATTTGAGGGAAATAGTGAGATGTGTCACAGATCAATAAATCCACCACACAGACAAATACAACTTAGAGACCAACAAATATCTAACAATGGCATGGAAAATGCAGCTATTGAAGTGAGACTATATATTACATTTGAGCACCTTAAGATGCATAATGTCAGAGGGAAAAAAGGTGGGCTAATTATTTTTCACTCAGCCTACCTGAGTTCTATTAACATTCTAATAACAATTGCCAGGACCATGGACTAAATTGCACGCATTTTCTTCTTTACACGTTACCTGATGAATAGGAGTATTATAGGGATTATTTCTCTTAATGACAATGCTAATCTCCTACGTAACAGTTGATGATGATGAGTGCTTGTGCTATTCAAGGTAAAAATGAATTTTTCTGTGTGCTCAACTTCAGAGGATTTCATTTGACTAAAAGAAAGAGAAGGGAACGTAAAGGAGGAGACAGAAGCGTGAACTCTGGATTGAAAAAGAGGATAAAATGATTATTTCAATGTTTTGTACAATCCAAAGTTGTTAGAAAAACATAGAGCATTTCTTACATTAAACAATTGATTTGAGAGGACAATGAAAATGCTCACGTTTCACAATGTGCAGGTGGACAAGTGCAAAGCTTTCAGTAATGATAGTTCATGGAAATAAAACAAAAATATCCCAAATCCAGATGCTAAGTCAAGCCTGCTGAATTGTCCTTGTTAGGCACCTAAAATACTACAGGATTTATTTTTCATTTGAAGAAATCCTGTTTTCTGTCCACAGCCAGACATGTTCAGAGGGATAGCTTATTATGCAAAGTGCTATGATTCATCCCTCCTCCTGCCCTGGTCTTGCTCTTTGTGGATAATGTCCCTGACAAATGATTTATCTTCAGCCAGGAACAACATTGCCACAAGAAGTGTCTGAGGAACTTCCTGCCTGGGGAAAGTGTGTGCAGGGCAGTAAAACAATACAAATCTGTACATGTACCTGTTTGAGGGCATCATCACTTAAAGATACAGAAAAGCTTGACACAGAAAAAAATACAATAAACAAACAAACAAAGTACCTGTTTTCTTTTTGAACAGTTTGTTTCCTGACTTACGATGAACCTTTCCTAGAGTCCTGTGACTTAAAAGCTCTGGAAGAAGGAAAGGGCAGGCAGAGAGAGGGGAAACAAAAACAAAACCACAAACACATTTGCTAAGTGGAGTTTTATAAAATATTGCAGCTCTCAGTCTTAAAATGTCTAAAATGAAAATCTGCTGCAAGGACATAATAAAAATAAAGCTGATAATGTGCTCCCCTAGGAAGAAGGAGCACATGCTGCTCCCCAGTACCCGTAAGCCACTATTGCACTGAGAATAAAAACAACTGACAGAGTGAGCTGCATCCCCAGCTTCCAGGGTTGATTTAGAGATATCATAAAACTTTCAAAATAGGCATGACTTAGCATGAAATTAGTGCATGGAAAACGCCTGTCTTGAAAGTGTCTCCTGTTATATCATTTACCTTCTCACCCAGGAGGACTTCTATCTGATCCTGCAGCCCTGCAGTGCCCCATTCAGTCCCGTTATTACCCAAGCACAGCAATCAATCATGTCTCCCCTACAGGTGACACTCAATGAGCATTGTTACATGGATATAAACACACATTCTGGTTAACTGTCTTTCCTCAGATACAGTCTTCTAACAACATAAAAACCCCCAGCCCAATGACCCAGTAAAACACTTCATCAGATACAAGAATTTTAAAATTTATATGAACTTATATGCAATAAAATCTTCAAAAATTGTAATGAAAATGTGGTGCACAAACATAAAAATGCATATTCCAACATTAATATGTTGGGACTGACATATCAACTGAATGTTCTCCATAAAACTTGAAATCGATTATCAGGTACTGTGACCAAGCTTTAGGGTCAACATGATATCGTGGTCAACAATGGTATCAGTGTGATTAATTGGCCAATCATTCTTCAGCATAATCATGCCCCATTTTGCTTCTCCCACACCCACATTAATTAAAAAACTAGGATCTCCTTTTTAGGGAGGAAAAGAAATTTTTTAGATTCAGATCTCAGCTTTCCTGGAGATGAAGAAGTCAAGGAATCACAAAGCCTGATGTTCCAGTTAACAAGTAGGGATCGCTACAGAGAGTCAAATAACCTCACATGAAACTTCAGGCCTCACCTGCCTAGGTGGGGAAGAATATTGGACACACAAAAACCCCAATAAATCTGAAAAGCTCCCAAGATCCAGCTGTCTGTCCTCTCACTTGCACCAAGGACTGCGACTGTCAGAGGTTTCCTAAAAAGAAGGCCAGGACCTGCTGTGGGAAAAAAGAGTATTCCTCCCACCTTCCCACAGAGGTTCTTCCTCAATTATTAAGAACAAAATGAGGAAATGAGCTTGGCTTTGCTCACAGATAATATTTTTCAAAATATTTCAAAACGAAGACATAACTAAAAGTGTACAAAAATGCCAATAAAGTAAAACCAACTGGGAGTCCTTTCCAAGACTTTTTAAAACAAGCAGCAAAATTGAAAATTGCAAACATGCTCATCACAACGTGCTTGCACTTCAGTACAAGACAGTATTCCTTGCACAGCACTTTTTGGTGGTTTACGAGAATTTTCTACAATCTGAAGTTCTTTAAAGTTAAATTGCACTTCAAAGTTTCATTTACACACTGTAAAAATGATATAGTTAAGTTTTCAACAGGGAATGAATTATTCATTAAAGAAGATAATGGTGTTAAACCCGTCCAAGGAGCTATAACATTAGCATAAAGAATGCCTTATGTCACATTAATTTTAAAAAACAGAAAACATACAACAGAAAAGATATTGAACCGTGGGTTTGTTTTTTGGTTACATTAAACAAAAAGCAATTATTCTTACAGCAACCTTTTCATAGCATTTTAATCATACTGGTAGGTATTTTACAAGCCATTTGATCTTAATTATTAATTGCATCAGGGTAGGCTGGGTAGAACGTGCTTCTATTCCGATTTTATTATCTTTGTTTTTGTTTTTATGCAAAGATGTGAAACTGAAGCACTTAAAAAGGAAAAAAGTTTTTTTTTTCCTTTACATCCGTGATACAGAAAAATCAGGTATACGAATACACAAAACCTCATGATTTTTAAGAAATAGGACCACTAATGGAAAGTTGTGTGTGGGAATTTCAAAATCTTTGGAGAAGTGTAAGAAACCAAACCATAAAACAAACTAGAAACTAAAAAACAATGCCCACATAAAAAAAAAATAATAAAAAAAACACAACAAAACAAACCGCTATCTAAAAAAAAAAAAAAAAAAAGAAAATGAGTATTTTCTCAAAAAATAGTCACCTTTAAAAACAATCAATCAAAATAAAGCCAACCAAAACCCTCCACATCCATATACATGTATCAGTAAGGAGTAACTCTGAGGAATTAAATCAGTATCTGAAAAACAGATTCTGTTAAATTCAATTACCAGCTGATTTTATTTACTGACAGACCAGCCCAACAATTCCTTAGCTCCTTCCTGACATAATTTCTGTAAAATGGACTCACTGCTACTTCCTACTGATTTTTTAGTTTGTTAAAGCTAGTTATCTTAAAGTGCTTCGGGTAAATAACTTCAGCATTAAAATAACTGTTTTCTCCTATACCATCTGTCTTCTCAACTTACTCAGTCCTGCTATTGTACAAAGTAGCTGCTTCATCAGTTTGCTAATAGAGTTTAATGAATAGCTCTTCACCTATTTTGGAAGGAAAACAAGTTTTACAGGCCTTTTCCCTGTTCCTTTTAACTTCTTTTAGAATTCATTAGGGTCAAACCAAAGGCAGGTTTTCCAGTCAGGCAAAGAAACTGTTGCACTACAAAGACCAGGGGCAATGGCTGTAAATGATGATTTTCCTTATATTTTTTTAATTTAGTGGGTTTTTTTCCTTATTTATTTACTCTACTTGCTACTTAGACTTACTTTGCCTTTACAAAACTTTGATGACTCAGATTTTACAAAGTCAAGGAGAAAAATTCAAAATAACTACATAAAATACTGGCATTATACTAAGGAGTGAGGGATTTGGATGGCATCCTAGAGGTAGGTTTCTGTTATTTCAGTGCTTGATTCAGTCTTGCAGTCTGTCTCACTGACAGGAATGAATGTTTGCTCCCAAAACCTTCTCCAGGCAAGGTCTAGCAGCACTTGCCCTTGTCACAGCAAGGGCTGACTGGACCAGCCAAACTCCCTTCTAGCCTCAGTTCCTAAAGGTTGCCTCACCCTGTAAATCCTTCACAGAGGGTTCAAAGGTTATCCTTTCATTCCCAGTCTCTAATTATAATGTTTATATAGCTGTTTCCTTGAGTTATTTTGTAAGCCACAGGGTACAGGACAATAAAAGCCAGTACCTTCCAACTATAAAGAAAAATTGGTGTGGAAGAACGTCTTTTGTACTCACTGTGGCATAATCTCAGGGCCTATGGAAATGTCACTGTGAAAGAAACCAGGACTAACAGTTTTAGTCCTTCATTCTATTCACTGGAACTTATGGGTAAAGTTCATTCCTTGCCACAAAATCATTCTATAAAACTGCTTATTTATTTTAGGCATATTCCAGATCCTGCAGCTCTAAGAGCAACCTCAAAAACATGAAATACATGTAAATTCAATCAGCTTTCTCCTCCATAGCCTGCACACTACTTGAAATGATAGCCCTGGGAAGCAGAAAACAGTCTATTTTTCTAAAATGTTTGTTAACTGGAACCCTGAGGTCCCCCATCCCTGCACTGTTAACTGTTCCAGTGCCGAGCACAGTGAGGCAACATTTGGCCTGTGTGCTTACTTCTGATCTCATGACAATTAAATCCCCTCAATAGCAGCCTCCCTCCTCAATAATCTCTCCTCAGCAGCTTTTGTCACAGAAAAATTATTTGCAAATGCCCAAAATAGATCAGCATCAAAACCAGGGAAGGATAAAACCAATTGTATTGAGCAGCTCACAAAAGAGCCCAGCAGCCACTGTGCCAAGTGCAGTATACTGCATTTAATTAAGAGCTTCATCCATTTACAGAAACCTGCTACATGATTTCAAAGACTGCATCAAACAATGAGATCTCTCTGCCTGTATCTTGGGGAGGACAGACCTTCCCCACAATAAGTAAGGAATGTTCCTGTAGCTCCAAATGAACCCCAGGTGTTTCTGTCCAGCCTTCAGTCACTGCAATTCCTCCTCAGTAATTACTGCTCAGAGACATCTTCAATCCAGGAGTATATTTTAGCAGCATTAAAAGCCTTACGTGAATCCCAATTCCATGGAGGCTCTCATGGGTTTGAACAGGCTTTAGATCAGGCACTAAATACACAGATTTGGGACTGTGTTAGGATATAAAATGCTGATTAATGCTGGATGGAAGTTAAGTCACAAATGACATATTTAAAATTTCTTTTAAGGGAAGTTCAATGCCTTGAAAGGAAATAATAATAAAAGCATCCTATATCAGAGTGAGGCTTATAGCAATCTGACGGAGTAATACAGATACTAGTGGAAATAATGAAGAGATAGAAGTCATAGATAGAACACTGTCAGCAGATAATACTTCTGTGTTTCTAGATACATGCCAAAACCAGTTGGTTTTCAGAGGTAGAGGCTTTGATAATTCATTATTTTAGTGACTGTAGGTCTATTACAGAAAATAATGGCTGTTTAGGTGCAATGGTTGTATCTGATGTATAGCAATGCCAAGGAAGAAGAGTTCCTCACTCTGTCATAGAATGACTGTATAGATTCATGACCAGAAATTTATCTCAGTTTAAAGAACAAATATACATAAGGGGATGCAGAATCATAAAGAGGGTAAATAGACTCTCACTTAGGTTTTGGAGCCTGAATTTCTGAAACCAGGGAAACTTTGGGCATAAATAGCTGTGGGTACAGTTTAGTCCATTTAGATGACTCAAGCATATCCACAAAACTATGACCTTTAGGACACTGATTCCCAAAGGCAAAGGAAGCGGGAGACAAAGCCTGTGTAGTAGTTCACAATACAGAGCGTGGGAGGCAATAGGTGAAAGCTGGAGAGATTTATAGGCTGAGGTTAGATAAACATCTTTTAAATACTTTTAGGTCAGATTTACTTTAAGTCACCTAAATCCCTCTAGGCTTAAAATCTGGCTTCTTTGTGAAAATTCTTCACTATTACAGAACCCAGAACACCAGAATAACCTGTCTCATAGTTCTATGGAATAGTAACAAAGAGGAAAATAAAGGAAGAAAAAAAAAATCACAAATATATATGAAGATCGCATATCTTTCTTTCTCTCCCTCCACTTCAATATGTGTGAACACATTTTTTTTTTTCTATCCCTCACAACTTTCACTAACTTCCAATTTAATTTTCTACTCCCAGCAGTCAATTATCAGCAAACAGGTAGAAGGGAAGTAGAGACAAAGGAGGCAGCCCAGTTTAATTAACACATGGGTAAGCTGAGGTTTATTTTGGTACTCTGGCCTTTCCTGAAGAGACAATGCTCTTGCTATCAGACCCTATTAAAAATGCATTTATTTCATATTCTCTCATAATACTCTCCATAAGGAAAGGAATGAATCATAGTGCATATTTTGTGAATGATTTATAAAGTGGTACTACAGATTTATGATCTGAATCACAGGTTCTTGTGGAAGTGCAGCACTGCTTCTATTCTATTCTAGGGGACTTAAAATAGTTAAAACCATTTTTACTCCTCAGTACTTGGCACTGAGGAACAGCCCTTCTACCTCTCTCCTGTACCTCCATACATCAGCACTATGAACACCAAAACCTTTCTCTCTCCAGCCCTGGGCAGAAAGGATTTTCCAGTTCTGGAACAACTGCTGAATAAGAATGTCCCAATGCTCCTTGAACGGTGTAAACCAGCATTTAAGAAGCAAGAACTGTGTAAAAAAAAACCAAAAACAAAAAAACCACCAAAATTAAAAAAAAAAAAACAATCAAAACCAAATCACAGAACTATGCTGTCTGGGATTATCCAGCCCCAAAGACAAATAACTTAGTTTGATTCTGGCCAAGTCATTCTAACGAAGTGAAAAAAGCAGCAAGAAAGAATGGAGGTGGCTTATGATAGGAAAAATGTGCATTTTCCTGAAGAAACATTGATATGCTGTTCTTTCAAGGTAAACAGCTTGAAAAGGATTTCTGTTTCAAGGGCATTTTGGGCTCATCTTCCTGGAGTCAATTTCAGACCCAGACAAAAAAAAAAAACAACACCACAAAAAAGCCAAAACATACGAACAAACAAAACACAAAAAAACCCACCAAAAAACCAACCAAAGAAAGAAAGAAAAACTCAAAACAAAAACAACATGGAAACCCAACACCCAAAAGAAATCACCTCCACAAAAAAGCATAAGCTTTGTGAAGTCAATGGCAAATAACTGCCTCTGTGTACTTATATACACTTTTCCCCTATAATTTTGCAGTTTATATGTAATCTAAAAGCTTTCTGCAGTGACCCTTCCATCACTGTCAAGCACCAGGACATACCGTAAAGCATGATACACATAAAATATGTGAGCAAAACAAGAAAAAAAACTAAGCATAAGCTTATCAGCAATATCTGTTTCTCTGGGGTGGGTGAGGAGGTGGCAGCCAGACATGCTTGATGCACAGGGCTGTTTGAAGCACTAGAAAGGGATATTGAATAGTTGAACTAAGCTTGCACTTGGATGCATCCCCAGAAGCTACATCCTAAATACAAGCTCATTTCTAGTCTTTGCAAATTGCTTTGTGTTCCCAAGATGCACATGCTAGATTCAGCCAATATGTTTCCTCACTGGCCATGGATTTGCTAGAAAAAAACACTGACTCATACTTCCTTTGTGTTGTTTAATTTAAAAGGAAAAAAAAGTGTGCTATCACAGAAACTCTCTCCAGATAAATGTAGCAAGGATCAATTCCACATCATACAAACATCATGGCATGAAATTTCGGGCAAGATGTAGGTGACCTGCCAGTGTCTAGAGGAACTTGGTAGAGTGAGATGCCCACAGCTCTTCCAAGTGGATTTCAGACACGTTTCTAAACCATACAGAAATATGGGGCTACAAACTCAGAGGAGCAACAGAAGTGCAGCTCTTAGAGCTTGCAATTAGACAGTACAACTTAATCCCCTCTTTGTGAGTGTTGTGATTTCACAGGGAGTTAGACTTCCCCCTATGAGTCCAGAGAGCTGCACAAGCACATCCCTGGGGGCCAATGAAAATGAAGGCTGCATTTTCTTCTTCTTTATTAAAGACAAGCAAGTTTCCATGCAAAAAAATATTTGTTAAATGAGAAGTATATATCAGGGAGAGAGAGTGCAATAGCAAAATGCTTTATTGCTACTGGGAATTACTGTGTTGATTGAATTCTATCTTCCCTGACTTCTATTTTTCATGTAAGTTTTCATCTTTGAAGGCAAGAGATGGTAGAAAGAAACAGGTGTTGACAGAAAAAAATTAACAGATATTGCCTGACTGGGACCTACAGTTCAGCCACTATTCAACAGAAGTAATCAAAACCGATATGTGTACATGCACATATTTATCTGCTACCAATTAGGAGTGAAAGAGATCACATACGATTGCAGATGATGTATATGATGTATGAATGAAGAACTTCTGTTTCCATTTAGTCATATAACTTATGAAAAACTAAACACAATTCTACCATGATCATTCTCTCTGCCACATTTTCTCTTTTCTGAAACTACTTTTTTTATACAGTCTCCCCCTCAGAAGACTCTTTGAAAAAACTAAAGAAAACTGAGTTCATTTGTGCATAATTTCCTTGGCTATTTTCACTTCTATTCCTAATGTCCCAGCCTGTCTAAGCATCTGTCCTTCAGTGTGTATTGCCAGGGTAAAAAATCTGTGTCCTCTTGGGCTGCGAGAACCAAGCCAGCACTGGGACAGAAACTGTTCAGTTTCTCTCTGAATCAGGACAGTTGACTGCGAGTTTCCTGGTCAACACTCCTGCATAAGAACTGCATTGTAACAAGAGCACAACCTAAGTCATACCTTTATCACACAGTTTCACAAAGGTGTGTGCTGAATAGGTGTGGCCATTATGTTAAACACACTACCTGTCCTGGCACAACACAGTGCCAATGTGGGCACTGAAAGCAGCGGAGCTGTGATAACCTGGGGCTTCACACTCCTGGAATTACTCTGTTTCTGGTTCTAGAGCCAGCTCAGGTAAGTCTACATGGGCACACTGGAAAGATGAGGAAATAATATTCTGTAAATACCCTGGGGATTAACACTGCTAAAGAAGTAGAACTATTTGATGTGAGAAGGAAGCACTGGTAGAACAGCAGGTAGATTTAAATTGCTTACAAGCATTTAACTTGGAAATTAGAAGACAGAATCAGAGATGTGACAACCCCATAGCCAAGCAATCAAATAACAGGACTATGCAAGCCCTCATTAGTTTTATGGTAGAGCTTGGTACATATATGGATTTCAGGACAACTGACTAGTAGGCAGAATGTGAAAAGACAGATCTTTTCAGTCCCCTGCTTTGTATCTTGTAGGTCTGGTGATTCAATTTTTCATTCATCAACAGTAAATGCTTTTTATGGACACTATGACTATCCCATCTGTAGGTTATTAAGTCTTTAAGTATAACTCCAGCCTTGACATTCATATCTATGTCTCTCTTCAGTTTCATCCTAGAAGAATCTGATCCTCCTAGAACACTGATACAGAAACTGGTGTTGTTGTCCCATAAAGCAATCCTAACCCATGTCTGGTTTTTAAAAACCTACCAGTTTCATCCCACAATCTTTCTCAGGATATATAGAAAATACATTTATGGAATTTTCTTCTCTCTTATTTGTTACAAGATCCCTGTCACAGACAACTACCTTTGAATCACATCGTGCAAATTTAAGGGTTAGTAACAGAGATTGCATGTTAAGAAGTGTGTAAATCACATTATTAGAGTACAGTTACAGGAATGAAAACTTGTAATATTTTATGAATACATTCTAAACGAAACTAAAGTTGCCTAGGAATAAAATATTCTCAGTAATGACAAGGCTCTTATTAATGTTAGCATTATAAACTTAGGAAAACTGTAGGACTAAGAGGGTCAAGCACATCATTACCACATACAGTCTTAATTTCCTTGTACTTTCTAGATAGAGGTATTATCTTCATGCAAGGCCTTGTTCTGACTTAACTGCTTTTTCCAGGTTGGCCACTGACATGATGAAAATCCAATAAGTTTTAATAATAATAAAGGGTCAAGTGTTTTCATGCAGAGTTTAATGGAGACTTTTAGACAATTTAACATACTGCCACGAAAGGCAGCTCAGCCATCACAGCTCTGATTTTTGTATTAACCATATTTCTAACAGGCAGCATTCCATTCTATTGGTTTCTGCCTGCATAGGAACATTACACTGAAGTGTCCTTGTATGGCATCAGGTGATCGCAGACCTTGCTTATTTTCAAAGATTTTTATGCACAGAAGATTAGGGAGAACCCCTGATAAATTTAGTGGGTTTGCCCTTGTAAACATTTGCATGTAAATTGACACAACATTCTTATTAAGATCTATAGCAATGAATTGAGATTAATTTATGATATTTATGAATTTGGAGCCATTTATGGCAGATGGGAACTCTACAATGCCACAGTTCTGGACAATCTTTCAAAATACATGTTTCAAAGTATGACATCATTCTTCTCCTGCTGAATGGTATGAATATAGCAGCTGCCAGCCCTCAGCCACCTGAGGCATTCTGACCTTTTTTAATAACAGGCCATGTCAAGAAATCAGGGCACTGGAAGCCATTATAGCATTCAGAGGTCCACAACAATATGTGCTTCAACCTTCAAATGCAATACTGCTTTAAGCTTATATCAAAATACCCAGGTAAACAAGGAAAGAGGAATGACGTGAGGAACGCTAAGAACCACAGTATTAACATTTGCAAAGCTACATTATGACTCATCACAAGAGAATTCCATTCAGGAGTGACTGTTGAGATGAATTCCTGAACCCTTGAAAATCATCTTTGTTGATGCCAAGATTTCATCTGTGCTGTGTTCTTTACTCCTCTATGCTCCTTGAACAAAAGGCATGGAATCCACCTGAACTGCACAGCTGATTGCATGTCCCTCTCCAAGCTGTGGGTTTTTTATACCAGCTGATATTAGAAACACGTACAATGGCTTTTTAAAGAAGTGGCATGAAAACTGCAGGCCTTGCTGCCTCCCCACTGAAGGAACATTGCAGAACATCTGAATTAGAGTGTGCATACTCCTGTACTTGACTGCACGCTTTCAATAAATAACAGACTCGGAACTAAAATATCCCTTTCTCCGTTCCTAGCAGTATGATGGCTGCAGTGACATGAAGAATTAACCAAAACCTCACTGGGTGTACCCAACAATTTTTGGTGCCTGCTTCCATTTCTTTTACTGTTCTGTTACTGTACAGTAATTCTTGCACTGTCTCCCGCCCCCCCCCAATAATTAACTGTATTATAACTTGGCTCACCTCTTCTCTCGGTTACACAGAAGCAACTGCAAAATCAATAAGATGACCTCAAAACAGAGGAGAAGAAATTATATCTATTTGCTTTAGCCTCCCACCTGCTAAGAACAAGCAGGCATTTCCAATATCATCAGCAAATAGCCTGATGTTTCATAAACACACTTTCTCCAATCCCATTTCTGCTCTGACAGCAGTGAAAAGGTTAAGATGAGATCATGTCAGCTTAGCTGACTATCCAAGGTTTTGCCAGTTTGGATCACAACCTTAACAGTATTATTTAAATGTGGCTTTTGTATTTCATTATATACAAAGCAATTATATTTGCATTTACGATGCACTATAATTGTAAGACTATGACATTGTTCTGATGATAATGTTCATTGATCATTCATAATGCAGTTGGCTCATGCCATGAATCATGACACTCTTATCACCTTTCTCATTTTACTTGCTATTAGATGGCTTTATTTGCAGATTGGTGCTTTAAACTCACACTTTTAATCTCTAGATAGCATAAAATGCCTCTTACCATCCTTTAATGTAGATCACTCTTTGCTTTCGAGAAAGTGAGCTATTGTCAAAGTCCTCATAACAACAACGGCTCTATCTTGAAATGTGGATGTTTTAGCGATGCAAACTAATGCCAAAGGTAGCCAGACATCTTCCCCAAAAGCATCTATTTTCAACATGTTTGTTCACAGAGTTTGATGAAACTATGACATTTTGGTACGTTGCAATATTCTAGTACAGTTTCTCTTTTGAATTGGGTAGAATGTTCAAATGCTTACATTGAGGGGGTGGGGGTATAGAAGGTTCTGGAGAACAATTAACAAAACCCCAAAAAGCCACACCAGAATGCTGATTGCTCTTGTATGGGCTGGAACAGTATGGTATTTCCATTCAAACCAGACTACAGCTCAACTGCATTTTCTAGTGTGCTGCAGTAATGACTGTGATTCAGACAGTCCTTAGTCCTGGAATGCCTAAAGAGCTGAGCTAGATTTCAGATTTCATTTGGTTTTATTTCAATTTATTTCTTTCATGCACGGGTATTGGGTCAGCATGCTCAAGAGTAGTTGTTATGTGAATATTCAGCACGGTAAACCTCAAGCAAATGCTCAGGAACGTCCTGACATGTCTCCTTGTTGCCCAGGATGTGCTGTGAATTAACGTGCAGACCTTGGTGCATTATGGAAGAAATAAACTAGCAAGTACCACAGGGCTCCCAGAGTGAGGTACACAAACCACATCTGCTTTTGGGTGTCATGTGCAGATTAATTGCAATGTTAGTGTGCCCTAAAGGAAGGTAAAAAAAAGAAACGTGCTCTCAGTGGAAAACTCTCAATTGTCTGGGAGAATCATTACCAATATCCCCCTCAAAAAAATCCCAAGTTTCAAATTTCATGTTTTGCAGGAAATTTTTCTTCTGTCAAAAGTTTGACTGGTTCTACACATCACAATTGTCTATGCTCTGCACTAACAAACATCAGTAGTTTTAAGCCCTCCATGTATCATGAACTTCAGCTGCTCTAGGAAAGCTTGTTAAAGAGAAAATTGCTGCAATGTTACCACCAAACAAAAAAGCATCATAGCTTTGATAAAAAGGAAGACTAAATTCTACCAGCATGAATGAAACAACTTAGAATAATTATTCCACAAGGAGCAAAAGATGGTAAATATATTGATGAAATGATCACCTATAAGAGATTCCTTCAGCTATTTTTACTTTTACTTATACAAATATCCTCACAGACTTTGACGAGCATCTGATTTTAAATTAGGAATGAGCTGTGTCTTCCTGGACACACTTGGTTTGCCAGCAATAGCTCCCAGGTTAATGGGGTCATGCACAGCTAAGAAGGTCCTGTTCTCTATTTTTATTTGCATTTCTGAAAATCAGTCTTGGCACACTCCAGAAATTATACAATTTCCTCTACTGTGTGATTTACTTGTAAGAAAAATTTTTAAAAAGTCCATAAGACAAAGCTTCTGAAATATTCAGAAGTGCAATGTTTGAACTTTTGCCACTAAATGACTAGTTGACAGAGTGGCTACACATACCCTCCAGTGGCTGGAAGAAGGAAAAAAGATGAAAAGAATTTAAATTCTCAAGTTATACATACAACTTACTGATGTACACAGTGTGGGTTCAATTAGGGTCTATAAAGTTCAAAAGTCTCTTTTTAAGGAGTTCCCATTCGTTTGAATACGAGGACAACAGGGGGAAGATGGAGAGGCAGCAACACATCCCACAAAGGAAAGGGCAATGCTTTTGGAATTTTTGGAAACCTATAAACAAAACTTCCAGATGAACTCAGGATTGGTTGCAAATCTTCCCAAGGTTCTCCATTAGTGCTCTGCAGTTACAATTAGAGGTCTGATCTCACCTACACAGTATCTCTGTCTCTGGGCTCCCTGCTGATATAATTCAAATGCATCTGCAAAAAACCACTGACTTACAGCCTGCAAAACCCATCGGTTTTCTTTCTATCTCTATCAGTTCCAGGTATGCAGAGCCCACTGAGGGAGCTCTTCCAAATGTAAGGTTGTTTAATGTCAGACTGATAGGCCAGCAGTCTGAGATGCAACTAGATTTTTAGGTCACTCTTTAAGAAGAATATTACTACTTTTAGAAAAAGGAATGTTTCTGGGAACAGCCATGGAAGTAAGCCAGTGCTTCAGGACTGTGTGATATCAAAGCCAATTGATGAAACTGGAAGGTATCCTTGTTCTAGAAAAAGGATGACCAAATGCAGTGCTGTACACATCTGGGTAGTTGGTCCCTGTTAATAAAATTTCCCTTTATTTAAGATGATTTTTGATGAAAGTAGCAAGACAAGGCAGGTACTCACGAGATTTCATTCAAGTCCTACATAATTAAAGTTTGTGTTTAATGTTTTGATGGTCAACATAAAAGCTGGGTAGATAGAAAGCTCTTTTAAAACCACTTTGTAGGTACGTAAGAATATACACAATTAACTGTTTTCTGTTCTAAGTACTGGAGTCTCATAAGGCCCTTATGCCCTTGGATTAATTGCCCTTTACTACATTTTTTAATTTTATTTTCTATCACACAGTCTATGTTTGGAGCTTTACAAACTACTAGAAGATGACCAAAGTCCTCTTCTTCCTCAGTAGCATTATTTACTTAACAGAATTCCCAAAAACTCCAGCCAAATCTAAGTCATGGGGATCTGAGTCTCACGGCAACACAGAGGGGCAATGCCATTAATGAAGAGTCTGGAATTTAAAGCTCTCAGGTTAAGATAAGCTGAAAGACTGAGAAGTGATGCAATGTGCCAAAGTTCTCATCTCGGGTTCGTGGCAGACCCCACGTTCACTGTTTCCAGGGTAGCACCACAACACCAGACCCTGCTGTCTCTCAAGCCCTGCATATCAACATGCCAAGCCACACCTCTCATTGCTCTTGGTTCTTCCTGAATTCCCCAATCCTATAATGGACAAAGGCCTCTCCAAGAACAACCCTGAGCTGTTTGCACTGTGAGAGAAATGCTCGTACCTTTCCTCATCCAAACACGCTCTGTATAAGCAATTCCTTAAATAAACAAAGGCTTGAGCCTGAGGTGGCGTTAATGCAATCACATTGAAGGTAACTTTTTTTTTTAAACATTTGTGCTTTTCCAGTGGTAGTTTTGGGTGCAGAGTGTGGGAACCCTTTTAGGACAAGTCTAGGAAGGAAGAGAGACATGCAGTGCCAATAGGACCAGCTGGTCAGTAGAAAGTCCTGTATCTGTTTACATACCATTTTTCAAATAATAACAGTGGGAAAAACAATGCAGCTAAGGAATTATGTTGGCATTATGATTTCTTTTCTCCACCCATAAGACTCACTGAATTGGACCATAGAGGCTTAATTTTTCACTGTGATTTCCTTTTTCACGGTTTGCAAATTGTCTATTTATAATTACTTTCAATTAACTCAGCTTTAGCCAATCAACACACCATAAACTGAACTTAAACAGTTATGAGCTGTGTTTTGTGATGAGAATTTATCTTTATATTAAGTGTTAGTTCATTAGAAAATCTGAGCTCAGGGAATTACTGAAACTAAATACAAATGTTAAATTCATAGCAAGATAGTTCCACTAATAACATTCAGAGATTTCCACCACAATTATCAGTTTAACTGCAAGGCCACTGATGGTAACTGCTCAGAGTGGGTTCCCTTTGGATCCCTTGTACATTTTTCACTACAAAAAAACAAAGGATATGGTGAAAAGTAAGTGAGAACAGAAATTGTTCCTACAGAGTTGACTGCAAACACAGACATGTGGTTTAGCATTAGCTGCATTTCTTGCTAGGTTTTAGGAAATGGTTGTCTTCCAAATATATTTCCTTAAAAATGTACTCAAATGTATGCCAAAATACTAAGCTCATCTGTGAGTTTGTATAAAGTTCTGAAGCTTTAGCCTGACTCCCAGGAAACCAGAACTTTTTCATGCCTCGAGTCAAGCCAATGACCAGAATTGCAAGTATTTCAAACTGTTGACCTTCTCTTATCTCAGAGAAGAGGGGAGATAAAGGAACCACCTTACAAATATGATTAATAGGACACAAAAGGATAGCGGCTTCTCTGTGAAGAGGAGGATGCTAAAATGAAAGTTTTAGGAAGGAACATTGCTTTAAGATACTGGATTATGAGTATTTAACCAGGAAAATGTAAAATACTTATAAATATCTAACAGCCTACACTGCTGGGACTGTGGGAACAGAGGAATATTTATTCACCTCAGACAGGACTTTTTGAAACCACAGCACAACCAGCAGAGCAGCATCGACCAGGACTGGTCACCTGTTGAAGGTGGTTGTTCAAGTCACTTTTCTATCCATTTAGGATTCACCATTAATGAGATCTCCTTTGGGGACCCCAGATCCTTCACATCTCACTGACTATTAACAGCATCATTCTCCATTCCCATTTGCTCAGAAATCAAAGCAGAAAATCCTCCCTCTTGGTACAACAGAGCTACATATATAGTGATAATGAAAAATTAACACACTCAATGAAAAGCACACCAGGGCGCAAAAAACCTCTTTCAACAAATTAAAAATACATCCCTTTTATCAATAATATACGATTTATCTGCTCTAAAGCCCGAAGAACAGACTTCTGCATTAACAGCACTCTAGGAAATGTGAAATAACTTTGTTTTTTCCTTTTATGCTCTCCCTTCCTGGACACCCTTCCCTTCTCCTGGGCACCTTGCAGTCACTGAGGAAGAACTGGGAGCCACCTCCTTCACAGACAGAAGCCAGTGGTGGGTGTGGACATATTTATTCCATTCCTGATACTGTAAGGCTCTTCACCAAAGAGATTTATGTAGTACAAATAACTTAAAATATTCAACTTCTCAGAAGATACTCAAGCAGATGAGCCAGAAAATTTAATTTCAAAACTTGGATATACTCATTCTAATTTGATTCTTCGTAGCTACCATGAGCCAAACTTTAACAAAAGTCCATTAAATATTGTAGTAAAAGCAGGCAATGATTCTATGGATCTTCCCCCTTTAAAATGCATGCTTATATTTGATAGAATGATCAAAAACATCCAGGAGAGTAAGAGAGGTAAAATCATGTTAAATGCTCCAGTGTTAAATACACTTGCGAAAGCAATGTGTCCCTCAAATAATCAATAGATGGTGAAAATGTAATATGAATATCTCAGAACACGGAGAAAATTGTCATTTGTTATTTTTCTATAGCGTATGAAATTATGCCCCATTTGAAGGCCATAACAATACTTAGAGCTCACTACCTGATGTAAGGACAATATAGAATAAAAGATACAAAAGAATGGCACTACACTGCACTTTCTGAAGAGGAGATTCTTCTGCAATGCTAGTATCTATTCTGTTTTGGTGCTTAATATTAATGTATTGCTACTGCACAATGAACTTTTCCATCTGTACTCAGAGCTCCTGATTTTTACTTAGAAATACCAGTGACAACAATTAATTAAATGGCAAAGTATTACATACAAAAGCAAATTAATATAATGAGTAAATTTTACAGTGATTGAATTACATGAGTGAAAGGTTAAAATAATATATATAATATTTCAAATAGCTTACATATTTCAAAGTATACATTCACTATAAATATTTTCAAGCTCTCCAGCAGCCACGGGCAGATTAACTAATCATTCTTTCTGACTTTTTGGTTTGTTGTCATTTGCAAAACCAAAAGAGACACCCTTTGGTGGTTCCAGTGAGAAGGAAATTCAGTTCAAATAATGGTAAAACTTCCATGACTTTACTAAGCTACAAGTGACTCTTCAGTTTAGGGGATAAGCAGTTACCGAAACCTGC
Source organism: Margarornis squamiger (assembly GCA_035222235.1). Taxonomy (NCBI): domain Eukaryota; kingdom Metazoa; phylum Chordata; class Aves; order Passeriformes; family Furnariidae; genus Margarornis; species Margarornis squamiger. Next base: position 11,763,262 of record JAWWTY010000016.1, read on the forward strand.
TATTCACCACAGTAATGTGATAGAGAAACTTAAAAAGCAAATGGAAGTCCCACAGCAAAAGTAGCAGCAGGTCCTAAAACAGCAATGGCTTTTTGAGCATAACCCACAGCACTTATCGATGCTGGAGCTCCATCAACAACAGCCCATACCTGATCTTCTCCCTTCAAAAACTGAGTATTTCCTAAACACCAGAATTACCTGACCTTATTGCATCAAACAATTAATTTGAAGTGTCAGGTCTTCAGGTAACAGCATTGAGAAGTATATAAACTTGTACCTTACTGTGTTAAGCTTAGTCATGTGGTTACCACAGAATGTAATGGAAACTTGCTGTCAGACTCCTTGTGCAATAGGATTTGTGAATGTAAATTCCAGGCAAAGCTCTAAAATTGCAGAAAAATCTAATATAGAATAAACATCAGCAAAGTAATTCAGCCCTTCAAGCAACTCCTACTCAAAATCAGGAAATGTGGACCTGAAATACTTTTGCTGTTTACGCTGAAGTATAATTCCATTTTTTCAAAGATTTTAATCTAATAAAACTGACTGCCTGTAGATTTGGAGCTACCTTGGCTATCCCAGATAAACACACACACCCACCAAAAACTCAAGAAAACTTCAAAACAAAATATGAACTGAAATCCCCTTTGTACTACCTCCTCACCACTTTTTTCACCATGTTTTCCTAAAACCAACAAAGAAGAATATGCTCATGGTCACTCCAGCATGCATTTCATTTAACATGCATAAGTGCTTCATTGAATAGGAAAGCACTGTCTGCACGTACATAAAATGCTTTGATGAAACTGATTTGCTACTTGTATAAATCATTGTGATGTCAATCTAGTGACAAAAATGTAGAAGTCTGCTGTAAAGGCCAGCAATTACTAATTTGTACCCAAGTTATCTTACTCCTTAGGCAGATAACAATATAAAAATTACCTCTCATTACTTCAGAGAAAATGAATATTTTCACTTCAGCCTGTAATGTTTAAATGCTCCGACTGGGATACAGCTGCAGAAACAAAAGGGCTGCCACAAACATATTATCAGATCTCTTGCATCTTCCTGGCAACACTTTGTGCTTGAAACAATAGCTCTGTCGAAAGCATTGTGACAAGATACTGCAAAAAATTACTTGTTCCTGTAGCACGTTCCCTCTTGTTAACACCTGCCCTTTCCCTTTGTTGTAGCTTTGACCTAAAGCAATTGAAAAATGAATGACAACTTTGTATTTTCAAAGGAAGAAATCAAGGTTTTTTGTGAGTTTCCACTAGTTCAATGAAGCATTCTTTAAAACTGTAAGGTTCCATTGCAAACAAAATAATAGAACAACTTACTTAGATACTAATAGATGATAAATGCATATATGTACATCTATATGTACACGTAGATGTGTGAATGTAACTACAACTATAATGGGGTGCGTGTATATATATATATACACACATATATATGCAGAAGATGAAAGAAGACACTCTTCAAAATGTCAAGCCACTTTTTTTGCTAAGAATGTGCAAAAATCAATCTACCAGTGCAACTCTCTGGAGCCCAGGCTGACAAATACTCACTACATGTGCTTATAGTAGACATCTGCAGTCAGTACATTTCAGATGGGGCTTTTGAGTGCTACAAGACAATCCTGCATTCAGAAGTAGTCTTAAAAGTTATTAGAATATATTAAAAAATTATTAATTTACAAACATGATCAGCTGAGACTTAGACACTCATTTTGTCCCTGTCTTCATATTCAGTATGCATAAACTTAATTTTATGTAAATAAAGAGAAGGGAAAAAAATGGTTCTTTTCTAACAGAGAGAACATGCCACCATGGGGAACCTTTGGGAAGTTCCAGTAGATGAATCTGTTTCCATTTCCTGGTGCTTCTCTCCTGTGAATGTGAAGATAGAAGATATCCCCCTGTATTCATTCATTAACTGTTTTATGAATGACTCCACAGTATTTGTGGTGACAGCTGGAGGTGCAAAACACTTGCCAGGAGAATTCTTCCTTTGAATACAATTTACAAAGGGAGCCATATGCAACCCTCTAACAGAGGGCAGGGCTTTTCAAAGGGATTTTCCAGAAAACATTCCAAGAAAATCAAAATTATTTTATGCTGACTACTCAGTGAATGTAATTATTGGTGAAGTCTTTCTCTGTATTCCATCATCTTTATGCTAGCTGGGGAACTCTGTGCTGCACTTACTGTGGTAGTCAGGAAAACTTGAAATTTTACATGGTTCTCTCTGCAGCACACCATGGACAAAAAAAAACCCCACTTTTTCCCTTTTGCTGGGAGACAAGACACACTCTGCATGTGGCATCAGCTAATTTTTACCACAGAGAGCCACATAATTGTTCCCAGTTGTACGGTGAGCCCTAACCATGAATCCATTCAGTTCCGAGGAGGCTGCTGCCTCCACACCGCACTGCATGCACGCACTCAGCCACCCTGGAAAACATTCCCAATTGCACTTTCTTAGATTGGTCATTTTGTTAAAAGAGCAACAATTTAAAACTCCTTACATTTTGTGGTAAAGCTATTTACTAAAGCTTCTTCACAGAATGGGTTGGGTTACAAAAACCTTAAAGATCATCTTGTTCCAATGCCCTGCCATGAGCAGGGACACCTTCCACTAGACCAGGATGCTCAATGCCCCATCCAGCCTGGTCTTGAACACTGCCAGGGATGGGGCAAACACAGCTTCTCTCCAAAACCTGTTCCAGTGCCTCACCACCCTCAGGCAGAAACGTGAAAGTTTATTAACAGCAAAGGATTAGATGGAAAAACCCCACAGTTTCTATCATTTTGTTTTAGTTAGCCATCAACACTTGTATTCTCATCACTGCTTTTCAATTTATTCAGTTGAACTCACATGTTTTTCATAGGGATCTTTTCCCTAATAACAGAGGTCATAATGACAAAGTAGTTTCTTTTCATTTATGAAAAATATAAGGAGACATATTTCCTTGGGGCTTAAAAGTCTGAGTTCATCCCTGTGACTCTCCATCTTTTTCACATGACATATCTCAATGGTTGTTATTCCTGATTAAAACAGGCCAGTTTTTTTGCATGGAACACTATGAGTGGTCAGTATTTACCAATCTATTTTTATAAAAAAATCCATTTATAGATTTATTACATGCTGATCCATTTATGAAAAACAGCGAACCAGACAGTTCATCTCAAGAGCCAAATCTTTCAAGAATGGTGCAATTATAAAACTGCACTCTTTCAAGTGAGAAAAGGAAGATGCATTAAACCAACACAGGAAGGATGATTTGTTCATAAGTTCTTAATTTCTGACTGATTTAGAAAAAACAGGCCTGAGAATAACACAGTAGTTGCAAGAGGCCAGTGAGGGTAAGAGGAAAGAAGATGCAAATGCAGAATCTGAAGACCAGAATATCCAGGTATTACACAGACTGAGGGGGTCCAAGAAGAACTGCTCTGCAAACGAGTCATCTTAACACACTCTGTGCAACAGGACAACGTGCCAAAGAGATAGGTGACTCCTTTTGAAGTGGATGGATTTCTTTTCCAGCAGGAGCTTTGGAAAGTTGAAATACAGCAAAGTGAGAGCACACAGAAAAGGCTCTGCTATGCCTGAATCCTGCCCAGCCTTCATCTGTTGTCATCTGCCATTCTTTGATATGGCAGAAATCAGTTGAAAAAGTAATTATTTGTCAACAGCTATGTTTGTGTGAAAGGAGAAAGAAAGTCCATGACAGACAAATATTTTAAATAGCCTGCTGCATCATAATAATGTGCAGGTATACATATGTATGTATGCATATATATTTTAAGCGATCCTGTGGAAGAACTGGAAGTCATCACCATAGTACAGTCATCCACTTCAGCAACCTGTGTAACATATAATGAAGCACTATCACCTCAGTAAAACTGTAACTGAGGTGACTTAAGAGACTCTTTCAATCCAGAGCTGTCTTTTTACACAAATCTGAACCCAAAAGCACAGTAGGGCACTTTGGAGGCTATGCCTGTGTATCTCGAGTGAGCCATTGTGTATTTCTCAATATATGGTTACATTTCAGGTGACTGAACCTGAAGTTAAGCACTGGGAACTTTGAGTTACATTAATTAAAGCAGCTTCATTATTTTAAAGTCATGGAATAATGCATATGTGTTTTTAATGATGATGTTAATAAAGTCTGTGCCAGCTCAGTAGGCAGGCTGGTAGTTTATCAAGCGTCTGAAGCCATCCTATACACATATTAAACTAATGAGTCACATAAGTATAATGCAGCACTTCATCATGAGAGGATTTTTCTTTTGTTTTGTCTTCATTTAGTCATTGATAGAAACAGAGGATTTATTAATATGCCTTCTATTTTGATAAACTCACTAACATCTATGAAAAGCAATGACATCCAAACACACCCCATATAATTCACACCACAGTCAAATATACAACAAATATCAGCAAATGTTTCCTTTTTTCCCCCCTGACATGCTACTCAATATGTGGACTTTTTTCCTAATAAACTTTTTCCCTTGTCTAAATGTATCACTTGCATAAGCAGAGCCTTCCTCTACTTGAGAATTCTTGAAAAAGACCCCACATCAGTCCAAACTCTTTTGCACCTTTGAAGTCAAAGCCAAATAACAGGTCAATTCTGTAAGTGATCTCGAATTGTCATAGTGCCTTCTCCTATTTCTCATATAAATCTTTCAATTTTTAGCCAACATCTCTCCTCCACAGGGCTTGCAAGAAACTGTGGTGCATGTGTGGTGGCCCACTGACTTCTGCCATGGGAGAACTCCCCTTCACCTGGCATTTCTTTTATTTCCTACTTACACCACTGTGGACTTACCTAAGTGAGGATACAAGACAAATCCACAGAAATTCACATCAGAGCTCACATAGGCATTAGCTAAAAGAAGCTCTCCTGGTTATGGCACCAGCTTTATACCAAACCTGGTCTTTAGTCCCTTCCTCTGAACAGGAGAATATTATTTCAAGGAGAGCTCTGTGCAAAACTCAGACTGACCTTGGCCTATCAATTTTGGCAGTAATATGTCTCAAGCTGAAATGGGAGCTTATCTCTGGGCATTGAAACAGAGAACAAATGATTTTTTTTCCTCTTAATTATTTATAGATCATTGTCCTTTTCCCTTTTTAGTGTCAGTGTGGATGTTTGGATTATTATAGTTGATATAACAGTTCTAGTCACATTGTCTCAGAGTGATGCAAGAACCTGGGGATACCAGTTTATTGTGTGCTTGTTTGATCTCTGCATACACTGCACCTCCTCCCACCACTATAAAGAAAAGTAAAAAGCCGGGGGGAGAAGGTTTGCTTAAAACGGGAAAAAATTACATCTTTCTTTTTGGGACATAAACACAGGGTAGTGGCCCTAGACCAAAAGAAATGGAAGAAAATGGCAAAAGCCTTTTGTGTTACTATAGTTTATGAGACAGTAAAAGAAGAGGGTTACAATATTAGAAACCTAAATCACATGAGAAATGTTCAATCACATGAGAATGTTAACATTCTCTACTTGCATTATAGTCATAAAGCTCTATAATAACTTCATGTTATCCTGTATTTACAGAGACAGAATGATCTAGTGTGTGTAGGAGAGTCAAGAAACCCTTAAAAAGGAGGAAGTATCAGAAATTAATGAAGAACATGCATAAACCTGGCAGACTAAATAGATGCTTAACTACAATTTGGTGAGAGCTTGGGGACATATTAAGGGAGACCTGGGGAGCAACTCATCAGCAGGGAAGGAGTCAAACATATGGTGACTTCACATAGAAACAAGCACCAAAATGCCTAATGATGTCATGAGCAAGAAGATCATTTTGTCAGTTTCATCGACAAAAATTTGTTTGTTTTTTCCCCCCTCAAAAAAACCCTCAGCATAAGCACATTTTTAGGGACCACACCACAGCTGGATACATGAGCACATGGATGGTAAATAGGACGTGAGAAACCTGAATAGTGAAGCCTGTGGCAGTCCCATAGTTGCCTTCTGCAGGTGAGGCTGACAGAGATGACAGCCACAGGGAAATGGGTCTGAACTGCAGTGATGGGAGTAGATGGGTTAGGAAATCTCCATTCTCAGGTAGGCTATTCTGTTTCTTTCCACACCTTCCTTCCTCTCCTACCCTGATGCCTTACCACAAATAGGAACAGAGCACGCAAAACGGAGAAGGTCAATTGGGTTGAGCCAGTTTTTGACCCAAACTACACTCCTGTGCTGTCAGAATATACTGGGCAGCCTGACACCTCATCCACACACAGCTATCACTTCTCCCCTTCCTCAGCTGCATGATCTGTGTTTTCAGAACAGCAACATACTTCCCCCACCTCCATCAGCCTGGCCTAATCCCATCCTTCTCCTTCAGGGCCCTGCTTGTCTCTTATGTCCTCTCTCTTGTATAAGTACAAAGGAGTTAAAAGAACTCCCTGATACTTTAAACCAGTGTATCAGTAAACATGGGGCAGAGGGCTGACCTTTTTGGGATCCTGTTCTATGCTGCTGCCTCCCCACCAGGCATGCCCAGGCTGCCAGCAGCATCTGGCAGCAGGTGAGTGTGTCCCCAGGCCTGGGGCAGGCAGCTGGTTGAGGACTGCAGTGGACTCCAGCTGCCCTTCCAGCACTTCCATGGCACTCCTGCTCAGTGAGAAGAGAGGCAGGGGGCTGGCTGGCAGCTGCAGTGCACTTTCAGATGAGAGCACTTCAGAAACTTTTGAAAATATCAATGAGCATTTTGGGAAACACTAACAAGTGCTCAATGAAGCTGACAGTGGATCTTACTCCATTCCACAACTGAAAGAAATAAAGTCAATCTAACATTGCTTAAGGTTATACAAAATTTCATCTTTGTTATCTAATAATCCCTCTGCACACTCATATCCAGAAAAAGGTTATTTCTTAAATGAAAATATCATATTTGTCCATCAAAAAAGAAAAAATCAACAACAATGGTACTTTTTAGACAAGCCTGGATCCTGAAATCTTACTATATACTCAAAGAAAAAAAGAAATTAAGTAACATGAGTTAACGAGCAGGTGTTTTTTTCTTTCAGCAAAGGTCAGCAATCCCACAGCAGCAAATTAATCCCAATTAGTAATGATATTTTGTCTTGATATATCATGACACTTTTGATTTACTGTGTTTTCAGGATGCAGGCAGCAAATGTTAATGATTCAGTTTGCTGGGAATTTATACTAGTGCTCATTTCCCATTTGCTGATCAGTTGCAGCTCGTCAAGATTTGGCTGCTTCAACTAACGAACTGACGGCCTCGCAGGAATAATGGTGTGTTCTGCAAGCTTCATTTTTCTCCATGCCATCTGCAAAAATGCAGGTTCCTCTCTGAAAAAAAATATTCCTGGCAGCCAGAAAGGAGTGATTATGATCATATAAATGTCACTTGTAATTTGTATTTCACTTGTTTAATAGTGTTACCCCTAAATGACGGTTTCTGTAGAGAACAAAATTAATTATAGTAAATCCAGCATTTTTAGGGGAAATTCATGAAGGGAAGCATACCTAGTTTTGTTCATTTCTACAAAATATTCTAATAGAAATGATGTATTTTCACATCATGATTTATTTGCCCAGCTGGTGTAGTTTGAATTAGAGCTACACAGGATGCTTCTCTGGAGGCTTGTGTAGGCAGTAAACATGACTTTTCTTATACACAGTAAATGGAAAGCCCATTCAAGTCTACTGCAAATGTTGCACCAAATGTGTGGGGAAATCTTCAAAACTTATAGCAATAAGAGTTTTATGACAGATTATTCTGTGAAATGGTTTGTTATCTAATTGCTGTTTACTGAGAAGGTTGATAAACACCTTGCTGAACCTATTAGAAGAAAGGTCACTGCAATTTTCATGTACACTTCATACCACAGTATGCTTGCATTTAAGCAATGCTTAAATCAGCAGTAACAATTAAGTTTAGGCACTGACAGCCCTGAAACACTAGTTTAAATGGAAAACCTCCAGCTATGTAATGCTACAAAATGACCAGACTTTTTACTGCTACACAACAACTCAGTGCAATTCTTACAGATTACACCAGAACAAAATCTGCTCTGAGCTCCACACGCAGCCTGCAGTCTTTCTTTAAATCTGAATTGTTCATTTGGGTATTTCACCCCAAAGCACAACTGAATTAGGAAGAACATTCCCAACTGTATTCATGTTATTTCTATTTCATTAGTTAAGAAGCCTTTAAACTTTTAAAACTAATTGCTTCATATGTTAACAGATCTAGATGGAAACTTCGTATGGAGAGTAAAATAAAAGTAGCATCTTTTTAAGCTTTTCTGAAAGGAAGGAAGGAAAAAAACCACAAACAAACAAACAAAAACACAAACCAAAAACAGCCAAAGAGCATTTTTTCCCATTCTCAAATAAAAAAGAAAACTGTTTTCCTGAATGCAGCCAAAACCAATGCAGTGTGGCTACACTGGTGTAAACAACTAATTACAAAGTACTAATCTGCACAGTCTGTGCCTCAAAGCTGATCAGAGAGCCCAAACACCAGTTTGTCTGCATTAGGCAAAGGAGCTGTTGGTTAAGGTTGCACAGCATTCCTTTGGCCCTGCAGTGGTACTTGGCTGAAGGTTGTCTGGGTTTAAGGAGAGCCAGGAAGAGGAGGAATTCCTTACCTCCTTAGCCTGCCCTTGCTAGCAAAGGGAGGAAATGTCAGAAACACAGCACTTACTACAGAAGCAACTTTGAACCTCTGTAACCAGGCACTGACGTCAAGGCAGTTGCACAATTAGAAACAATAACTTCAAGTAATTCAAGATATGAAGCAGCTTGATCTGCTGGGATCCCCCAAACTGATGGCCTGATACATTCCAAACGTGCATCATCCAGAGAACAGGCAAAGCTTCAAAGAAAGGGTACCTACAATTCTAGTTTTCCTGTGCAATGATTGCCTTGACTACTTTACTGATGATTGATGTGCTGTGCAGAGCAAGTGTGATAAAGATGCACTTGATATGCCTTAGAACCATGTTTTCCAACCTTCTCCATGGAATGCCATACCTGGCAAAGCCCTGGATAGCATGTGATGCCCTCCAATCAGCTGTACTCAACCCACAGACCAGGTTGAGTTGCTGCAAATCCTGGATCAAGTTCTGCATGGGGTTTCTTCCCTTCTCTCCTACACCACCAATTCAGGCAATGTTGGACCAGTCCAACCAATACAGTTTACACTAAGGTGCCTCCTATAGATCCAAACAGTGTGTGCATCCTCAGCACCAGGGCTGAAGGAAGGACAGCTGGATGCACATGGGTCTCAGAAGTTTTAAACCATGTATAAGAGAATGAGCGGCTGGTTTTTGCATCCCACACAGAATGAGGGCAGAGGTTTGTCATTAAAAGAGAAGGAACACTAAATATTAAGCAAAAATACACCCCATGCCATCCAGAAAACATTTCCTTTGAAATTATTGCTACTAGGCCAGTCCTTCCATCTGTACAAGCAGGAAGCTCAGGAAAGACTGTATTATGGATCAAGACACACTATATGAAATATGCTATATTGTTAAAATCTCTGCAAAGGGACCATGGGATGGCAGTAGTTAACACATTTTGAAAATACATCCTCTTTTTTTTTTTTCCCCACATGCTGAAAACCAGACTCAAGCTAGTCATACCCAAGATCAATCAAAGGACATGGTTCTCTTTGAGGACACTGAACCATCTGCCACTGCCCCCTTTTTAAAAAAAAAAAAAGGAAAGAAAAGTAGAGAACTATTTGTTTAACTAGTATTCCAGGTTGCCATGTTTAGAAGCTAAACAACAACAAAAAAAATATGTAACTCCAGTTCTAAGTATAACAAACTACAAATACAGGGACTACATAGGACTTGGCAGATGTTATATCTGAAGATCATTCATGAGAGGGGGTAAAAAAACCCAAACAAACAACCAAAAATAACAATCCAAAAACCAAACATGTCTTTGATTAATGTTTTTTCTTGGAATCCCAATTTAAGAAAAGAGTAGATAAAGGGTATCAGAACATAAAAATATATCCCTTTAAACTGTGTACATTAGTTATCACTTAGACATCCACCCAAAACATTTTTTGGGTTTTTTTACTTGCTAAGAACAGTAAAATAAACTGCGTTTTTTGTAATTCCTGACCTATCTTGTGGGATAAAAAGCTGCCAATATTCCTTTTACTCTATGCCTTTGAGGAGAAAATTCAATTTTTAATGCAAAATGTTTAAAATAACCTAATGGAAATAACAACTTAAGAGTGTGAAATACCCTTTAAAACAATTTAAATTAAATATCATTGTCCTTCCTTCAAGGCATTACCATTAATTGATTTAATCTTAAGTTGTTTCTTCCTAGCACAGTAATTGCCATTGATTCCAATTAATATTCAGCTGGCCTTTCTCTATAAATAATTACTAGCCAATTTATTTCTTTCACATCAGACCTTCTTGCTGTGACCATTATTTGTGGTTCTGGTGTACTGTGTGAGTGCAAGAACACCTGGATCACACTTCAGCTATGGCAATACCTAATACCTTCATGGGCTTACACCTTGCTGTAACAAAGATCTCAGCAGGACGACATGTGTAGCCTCTCAGTGCAATGAATGCAGAGGGTACTTCCACAGGAGCAGAATTCCTGAGGGACACACACTGCAGGGCACAGCCTGAGAGCAGACAATAAGCTTGGAAGGGAGGAGTTTGTGCAAAATTTTTTCCTGTCTGCATAAATGGATACCGGCCTTGGAGAGGTTCTGGGGTCTAATTGGCATTCCAAGCCTCAAATCCTCTTGCCACACCAGCACATAAGAGAGCCTTTAAAACAACTGAGCAGGAATCAGGGAGGGACCTCCTTCTCCATTCAGCAGCAGTGTAGTTAGAACACTTGCCAGGATATGAGGGACCTGGTTTCAACGGGAAGGGACTCCAGACCATGGTTATCAAAGTGGACAGTCCATGCTCTAACTTTTGCTTCTCAGTAGTTCACTGTCTCAAGATGCATCTCAGCTCTCCACACTCCATCCTGGTCAGAGGTCACTAAATCTGAATAATCACTGGATTGTGTTCTCATGTGTAAAATTACTTCCTGTACATACCAGTCCTTTGCCAGTCACGCACGGGAAGATATCCCAAAACCTCTTCCCAAAGCTTTCTAAGGTGCCAAGCTTCTCTGGCCTGTTGCTCAGGGGAAACACTGCTTCAGCTTCCTTGGATCTTCACTGCGAATAGGCGTGTAGGACTGATAATGGATTTAGGATTAACCACAGAAATTATTACGCTTCTGGAACCTGAGTGGCTGGAACGCACAGCATTGACCTGTTTCCAACACACCCTGCATTTCTACTCCTGCCCATAAAAGCTTTTTTATTGCTCACATTTCAGTGTTTTTCTCCCTTAATTCTTACTCATCCTCTGACCTCAAATTTCCTATGTATCCTGGCTGGCAGCTTGCATGTTCTAGCTATTAATTCAGTGCTTTTGCCACTACCGTTAAGTTTTCAACATTTTATGGGTTCCTCAATTGCAGTAAAATTGAGTCAACTCTCCAGTTGTAGGGCATTCTGTTGTTTTTGACCAAACCACAATACAGCACATGAGAAACAAACAAAACCAACAAAACCCCCAAACAACAGCAACAAGAACCCACAAACCAAAACAACATACTTGTTTGCAGTATGAAACATTGATTTTGTACACAAGATTATGAAACAAATCTTAAAATGTGCTGCACTGACTAGTTCTGCTGTAATGTGTACACTTTGGCTTTCAAATAAGGTTACCCAGCAAAGCTCTTCTGAAGGTTTGGTCAGAGTGAAGATAAAAGCATCCCCTTAGTGTAAATAATGTGCTGTGCTTACTGACAGTTTTTGCATTTGTCCTAACTAGAACAAGCTGAGTATCTTTTTAAAAAGGTTATGAGTTTTTAAAAAAAACCCAAAACCAACCAACAACCTAAACTTCAACACACCCTTCCTCAAAGGAAAATAAAATGAAACCAAAAAACTGAACAGGCAACTAAGGTGAACTCTTGTACCAAGAAGGGATCATGGGGAGTCGGATAGATCTTCACCTGATACAAACCAGCATAATTCCACTGGCTTACAGAGAGCTACAGGTCCTCTGACCAGGAAAATCTGCATCCAGTACTCTGAGGGCTTTACAAATGAAAGATTACCAATTTTGCTACTCAGATCATAGGCCTGCATCTCTATTATTATTTTATTAGGTTCTTGTAACAGCAGTAAAAACATTAAATAGGAGCAGAATAAGAGAAGGAGATTAATCAGAATGTTTTAGGCTGTAAGAACAGCCAAGGTATTTCTAGGAAAGAGCTTCCATTTGCAAAATAGTCTCTCAGGTTTTAAAACCAAGCGGGGATGGTGCAAAAACACCCCTCCAACTCAGCCTGGGTGCAACAGCATCTCTGAGGACAGCTGCAGTGTGACCTTTGTCACTCTCTATCAAACCCATCAACATGGACATTGTGATCTCCTTACTGCCATGATCAGCTTTCTGTCAGGTTTGCTAATGGCAAGTGCTTTATACAGAATTATACAGGATATGCATCAAGGAATTGCGAGTTCCACAAATGAAGGAGGGAATTCTACTTTTCAGCTTCATAGAATTTTTCTGCAACAAGAAACACTTAAATCCAAGCTATCAGCAGCACTCACATCTACAGAACCTGAGGAGTTCCAACCATATTTCATAACTACAACATATCTATTATTTCAGCTCAGAAATTCAGGTTCAAAGGCCAAATCCAACCCAGGAAATTCTAGTCTGATGACAGGTCCATCTAGCCAGAAAAAGCACCTTCAGATTGACAGGTCACTTGTCACCCAAAGAAAGATAAGCAGATCAGAAAAAAAGATTTACTCCCTGTGGTGATGAACTGGAGAAAATATGTCCAAAGATGTCTCAATTTTTAGAGTCATTAAGGAGAAGAAAAGAATTCCTTTCCCAACCATGCTTTCTCATGTTATTTTTCATCTGATGTAAGTAAGGTCATTTATGGCACTACTGAGGGAAAGTAGAACAGAGATCACTGTCTGAGGTGGAAAGAGCAACCAACTTCTATTTGAGACTCATACCCTCTGAAACAGTGATGTTGGGTTTTCTTTCAATGTACCTTAGTCAAACTGACCATTCTTTACCATGGCAGCCACAGTATGGGACAAATCTACTACTGGAAAAATAATTAGAATTGATAGAGAGAAGTTCAACAGCAGAGTACTCTATGAAGAAAAAAAAAAAATCACATATGCATTTATATGTGCTTCAGATTTCCTCTGGAAGCTGTCACTTAAGAGACAGCTGTGACACGAACTGGACACTTCTGTGCCCAAGCCTGCTGCAGGTTATAAAGTGTTTTTCACGGCTCTGTACAATTTTTTTCCCCCAGAAAAAGAAGAAAGTATATCAAATTAGTCACTACTTGGGCAGTTCTAAGGTCTTTCATAAACAACAACGTGCTGGGGCTCAGCAAAGTCCTTTCACTATATTTCTTTTCAGAACCAGATTCTAATGAAAATAAGCTACAAAAGTATCTGCCAAAAATACTCCACTTCCCAGCTGACTGCTCCAGCACCTGCTGAGCCTGTGGGTGGACAACTCATCCTAATACCTGCAATTCCTTAGTCCCCTGAACAGTCACATTTTCATCATTTTTGATTCTCAGGAGTGCTAATTCTAATAATAGGAATAAAGTGAGTTACAATGACACTTCTTCATAGCAAAACAAATAAAATAGGTGGGATTCTGTGAAACCTGTGATATCCTAGCACAATGAAATCTTATTTCAATATAGGTAGGCAGACAGACAGTAGTGCCAGGGTCAGAACATTGCTTGTTATGAAATACATCCAACTTATTTATATAAAACAATTTCATCCCCTTCTCTCCTACGCCCAAACTAACTGATGCAAGCAAACATGAATATGAAATAAAATAATGTGATTCTTTGGAGTCATTTCAGGAAATTGCAAATGTTTCTGAAATGAAAAATCCTTGCAAAGTCAATCAGCCGTTGCTGGGAGGTCAGCAGGGAGCTGTGCTGCGTCAGCCTATTTGCTCAGTGGTGCCAGGAGATGCAATAATGCACTGATAGACCAGGTTTAATCACAAGGATCTTTATTAAAAAAAAAAAAGAAGAAGCAAGCAAAACAAAACCCACAAAATAACAGAACAACAAGAAACCACAAAAATACCCCAAACAACAATAAAAATCCTAATTATTTCACAATTACAATAGCTTTTCTGAGCGATTTTCTCACTGGAAAGTTAGGCTGAGCAATGAATTCATGTCAGTCCCGTCATCTATATTCTATCATAATCTACTACCCAAACTTAGTGCATTTAAATTCTTGCTCCTGCTCCTCAAGATCAGTTGTAAATCTACCAATGTCTTCAAAGAAAAGGGAAGCCCCAAATATGCTTTTTTTCATATGTGTAGAGTACATTCAAACTAAACTTATTGGTTTCTAAATTTCGGAAGTTTGTTTTCTTTCATATACACAAACGACTAAAAATTCCCTGAGGAAAAAAAACCCTGAACTTTTTCAGAAGCAAAAGAGAGCAGTAATGGAAACACCATGGATGTAGAGGCACAAGTACAGAACAAAAAGAGAGATTAAAAAAAAAAAGAAAAAGGGGGGGGGCAAAAAAAAGCATTATTCAAAAGCAAATCTATTTGAAAATAGGCAAGATTTGTTGGAAAAGTATGTCTGACTCATCAGGGAAAAGGTAACAAAGACTGTCTCTAAGCAGTCATCCAGCACCCTTTGATAACCTTCATGGCACGGCAATACCCATCAGAGGAGTTCAAGGCAGATATTGATAAAAGCAAACAAAGACCCCACAACTCCTACCACATGCTGAGCCAAGCGCAGAGCACCAAGAGAACTGGTGCTCAGGAGGTAGCCACAGGTAGAAATCCTACCACAGAAGAATTCCATTGAGTTCAGATACAGAATGCTTTGAAACAACAGAGAAGCAAATAATGGAGTGCACCTTGCCATCCAGCTTAGTGAGTCACACTTTTACAAATTCCCATTAAAACCACTTTTGCTAATGCCTTTGACAGTGACCTAAATCACTCATTCGTGACAATCAGCAAACCTGACTTGGACCTCATTCCATCAGGTCTGTGATGGAACAACTCTGGAAGCAGTGAGAGCAAAATCAAGAAAAATACAATTTTTAAAAGTCATAACTGAAGCAAAAAGGGCATAAGAGCATCTGAAAACTTGATGAAAATCTAATGGAAGAAGAAAGCTCTTCCCTCCGGTATTTTCACAGCTCTAAGTGAAACTGCAGCTTTGGAACATTGAGCTAGCACGCCAAATTCTTCCAGATATTCCCTCACTGCATTACTAAAGAGGAAAAGGTCAATCCCAACAAAATTATCATCTATTCACTGCTTTTGGAGAAGCTACCCTAATTTCAGAGGAATACACTTTCATGGATGTTGTAATTCATCTCCACACAGCCAGGAATAATCACTCATATGAGAAATTAATAAACACATAAATTGACTCATTGTTTGTTTCTTTACTTGGTTTGAATAACTGTGCTTGCTCAAAAATTCACCATAACAGGAACTTTATTAACAGAGGTCCTTGGAAGCAAATTGAATTTTCAATCATTAGAAATCTGAAAAGCCAAAGTCATTCAATTCAGGCAAAAGAACCCATAGGTGAATAAATCAATTATTGAAAGCACATAATTTAAGAAAATAAGCAAAATGGTGAAAATAAATATAAGATGCAGATTACTTTAGAAAAAAATAATCAAAACTTATAACAGCATATGGGTTAAAAAAAAAAGAACATAGAAATAACAGAGGAATATCAGAGCTCTCTAATTCTTTTTACTTACTCCTTACTGTAAAAGCTTGTGAGCAAAATGAATACTTCTAGGAAGCAGGCATCTCTCATCATGGTTTAAAGTTTTTATCACCTAAAATTAGATCAAGAATGGCCTCAACTGACTGACAGAAGTGCTTTACCTCCTCCGAAAATACCTGCTCTCAGGTGGTTTCTGTATGTAGATTCCTTTCACGTCAGCATATACAAAGCTCACAAATTAATAATTTATTTTCTCTTAGCAATGGGTAAGTTCAAAGAGTACCAGGAGCGCAGCCTGGTGAGAATAAACAAAACCCGTGCATTTCCCAAGTATATTGTCAGGTAGGACTAGATCGCAGATTTAAGATCCCTTCATAACGCTGCTGAAAGGCCTGTGTGCATTAACCATGTGAAAGGAACAGATCCTGGAGCTCAGCCTAGATAGGGCTAGGAGCTTATTTTTTTTTCCATGTAACATATTTCATACCATGGGCCACCCCTTGATTAGCAAGGTCCCTTTATGCATCTGAGATGAGACTGACATACCCTTCATGCTCTACCCCAATTCTGACATATTTTCTTAATATACTACAAATGAATGTAATCTGTGCTCTGATTTGGAAGCTTGTAAACAGAGATGACTGTCACCTGAGCAGCATTTAACTCTTAGTTGTTTCTCATGGTTGCAGGGGAGTAGGAAAAAGCTGTGATAGGTCTGAAACAGAAGGCAACAAGAAGGACACAACACACAGTGCCACGCTTGACAGAGGGCAGTAAGAGATTTCCAAGCAGTCCAGATTCTGGGAGAATTAATTGTACCTTCCTGTTATGTGCTGAATTTTGGAAATATCACTGAGTGTGGAAAATCTAGCAAAGACAAGAGAACTCATGCTGTTTTTACCCAGTCTAAACAGAAGAAAGAACAACATGTCATTTAATGAAAAAATACTTGTAATGTTACACCTGTGGTGGTGGGAAGGGCATGGGGGAAGGAGAAAGAATTGTTAGTTCCAAGAGCCTGCAATTTGACTTTCTCTTTTACCAGATTCTTCAAAGTTTATAGCTACACACCTGAGCAGTTTGATTCTCAGTTCATGAAAACCAGGTTTCACCCCCGGTAAGAAGCACGTGTAGTTACTGAACTTTTAGAGAAAGATGGTGACAAAATTAGAGACTGAGAAAAATCATCCTCAGGTGCTGGGGAAGGACGTCAGTGCTGCCTTGCTGCCACAGTAACAGATCTTTCCAGCAGGTGCTGCTGGGTTTAGGGGTGCTCTCTGAGGGAGACACAAGCCCGCAATCCGACAGCACTGAACCCACAGCCCTGGTGATCCTGAAGCTACAGAGAAGCAGCAGAAGATGCAGGCATTTCACCTGAGCAAATCTAACACTTTGTGCACTAGAAGGGGCATCCTGATGCTCTCTTCTAGTATGAGTGCTGACAGTATATTCACTGAAGGCACAATTTCATATCTAATATTCTTACTAAAATTATGATTTTCACACTTTTACTTCTAAAGTTAATTTTTTCCTAATCTAACCGAAAGGATAAGAAAAACAAGTTAGCGGCCACTACAGTGGTGGGTTTTTTGCTTGTTTTTTAACATGATACTCTGAGAAATCCACAGGGAACTTGAGGCTATAAACCCAGCTGATACACTTGGACACAGAAAAGGACGGAGAAAAAAATACCCTGAAATTTTTCATTACAAAGTTTTCCATTCCTAACAACATTGATCCATTTTAAACCTGCTGATGTAATGGGCTACAAAGCTAATGCCCAGCAGGGCTGTTTTCAGGGTTAGGAGACTTAGGATGCCTGGAGGAGACCTAGAAAAAACCAGATGTAAAGTGTGAAAACAGATTAGCAATGAGCAGATAGGACGGAAATTGCTTAGAGAGCGTAGAAAGATGGTAGAGGAAGAGTGAAGAAAACTTTCAAATTAAGAAACAGATTTGACAGCTTGAATCTGCTACTGCAAATATCTCCCACCCCTCTCTCTTGAGAGGGCGTAATTTTTAATTTCTTCAGCCAAATCCCATTACTCAGCAGTTATCATGTTTTGAGCTCTCCCCAGGAGATGGGGGAACAGGCATTTCACACTGTTGGTGCAATCCATTTCTGGGCAGACTTGCCAGCCACTGTAGTTTCTGGGATTCGTGCCAGCAGGGATAAGTCTGCTTGTCAGTATAAATCCCGTGTATACATAGGCCATAAACTTGTGCCTGCCTTTTTTTTTTTGTTGCACTCCCATCCCAATTCAATGAACCTCTCCCATTAGCTAGTGGTTTTTTTCCTTTTACACTGAATTGTCCTTGGAAACCACAAGGTTTGTAAGTTCAATGAAAGAGGAAGAAAAATACAGTGTGGATTTGAACTGGTTTCGCAGACCCTGTGAAATTTGCTAAGGGTTCAGGAGGTTTGAAAACCCCCAAACTCCACAGGAATCCCTTAGTCCTGCTCAGGAGACAGAACTCACAGAGCTGCTTTTTATTTGGTGCTACCCTTACCTGGTGCAAGTTCTCTTTCTTAGCGTTTTCCAGAGGACTAACATGGTGATTTTTGCTGCCAGAAGCTGGGTTTTGTACTTGCCACCCACACAGAAGAATCTGTTTGCGTATGGTATTTATGCTGCTTTTGTGTGACATATGTTTGGATGTCTCACTCCCAGAATGGGAAGTCTCAGGCAGTGGGGAGGAGGAGGAACAGCAGGCCAAAGCCGTCTGCTTTTGAGGGGAAGAGTTATAAAGCTCCAAATGGTTTCATTTTTGTGTTTCTGAAGAAAAGAATAAACAAGGGCAAAGGATAAAGAAGGAAGAGGCAGTGGTGAGTGGGAGGACTTTATGTTTACGTGCCTGTGTGTGAATATATGTACACACACACACCTTATTCATAAGAGGCCAGTCTAAGAACCCATGACTTCAACTCCTAAATGTTACAGAGGTAGGAATAAAAGAAAACAAATCCAAACAAAGCAACAGCAATTGCACTAGAGATGGTTCAAAGCCAGATTCACTGCTAATTGCAGTAAACTCATAGAAGTAGCTCTTTGCTTTCTCAGAGCCATTTTGATTGCACCAACATTTTTTTTATTACAATCCCATGGTGGGGGAGATAAATGGGAGGGAAAATAGTCTTCAAAGAAAAATGAACAGCAATTTTTTTTTTTCCCCATGAGAACAGTTAAATAACTATTTTTGAATTGTTTCAAATAAATGCATCTTTGCTCATTTCATTACACTTATTTAAAGAAACTATAAGTGTTCTTGAAGGTTTCACACAATGCACAACCCTTCCTAAGCATTTCTGGCACAGGGCCCACTGGCATCAACACATACATACACATTTAATGTTATTACTCTGAATCACTCTTCCAGCACAACTATTTATATCAGGAAGGGTTTCCAGGGTGACTGGAGGATCACTTTATTGCCCACACCAGCCAAATCTAAAAGAAACTCCTCAGATTTACAGACCTTGTCCTTGATCTTTTCGTGCCTTACATTGCCACTTATGCTATAAATACTATGAAGTTTTGAAGATAGACAAAACATGGAAGTTTCACCAAACCCCCACTAACAAGTGTTTGAAGTCCGTTCATAATTGGAATTGCCCTCTGTAGGTGCTCTCATGTCAATGAAATTTTGTACTAAAAGATTCGCTCAAAATATCTATTGTCTTTAAGACAACAGATTATTACTTTTTTTTTAAGTAAATTACATATTTTGATGTTCTTTTCACAGAAATGGAGGGATTTACTTAAATCCACCCAAAATTACCATCAAAAGACTGAAGGATGTGAAATTGCAGCAGAGACTATGCAGTAAAACTCTTCCCATTCTTGCTATTTAACTAGTTATCAGTTGCAAAGACATGCCGGAAACAGGAGGTGGACATATTAAAGGTTTCAGAAAGTTTACCAGGGAGAACCCAGAACTCTTGTCAAACTCCCAGAAAATGGCAGTTGCACTCCTGCAAGGAAAGTGGGGGCAAAAGGGCTTTGTCACAGGTGCAAAGCACAAGAATAAGCAGGGAGCAAAATCATATAACAGAAATTTTTCAGAGCAGGGAACACCATTGCTGAAGGTGGAAAAAACAACTGTATTCAGTGTCTTAAGGTCAGCATTGAAGAGCCTCAGAGAACACACCTGTAAGAGCAGAAAGGCTTGTGTTGCAAATCAGGTACTGGAAAAGGTTCCTACCACTCCACTGAATATGATGAGCAAGGCAGCAGGGCAGCAGAGAAGGAGGAGAAACAATCAAATTCTTGGTATATATCAGCCATAAGAATATCTGTGGAGTGAGATGATAGCTGTTATTCAGGTCCCAGCCACCTGCACTATGAGTGTCAGAGAGGCGTGTCATGGGTGAGGTCTATGGAAGAACTGTCCAGCACTTGCCACAACCTAATATTTCAGAAATATTTGGAAGGACAAAAGCATTCAGTAGGGATTGCCTAAGAATCAGTAGGGAGTAAATGCCATTCCAGCTCAGCCCTTGCTTTGCAAAATATTTAATCTACGATGTTTCTGTGACTGATCTGTGCCACGTGTGTCAAGATAGCATTATTCACTAAAGTTCTACCCACCCTTGCCCCCACAGCTCTTTTGCATGATGACTTTATCAACGTGAAGGGGCAAATGGGGATTTTCAGAGCAAGGTCAGAGCACACATCTGTACCTATCCCTGCCTGGCATTCACAGAACTGCAAAAGCTGAGGATGGCAATGCTGAAGAAGAAAGGAGGAATGGTGTTGGGAGACATGACAATTAATTTCAAAAGGGAGGAGGACAAACACACCTGGTTGATGACACAGATGACAAACTATGGCAGCCTAGTGGAAAATCTGTTTACTTAATAAACTTGAGCCACCATTTCTTTCTCTACCCACCACTCTGCTTCTTAATCTCTCCAAATCCCTCTATCCAGTGATGCTCTCCCATTTCCTCTCTGTGACATGCTGAAAATCCTCTCTCTGTATTTTTTATCCCCTTTCTCACCTTGGACTATTTTGCACTATAGCTTTTTCACTGCAATCACAGATAAGCAGGGGAAGATGTTATTATTTCAAGTGTTTTGTTCATCAGAGCATCTTCCAGCAAACTACAGTTCCATGGACTGGCTAGTGAAGTCTGTGCACCTTAATGGAATGGTAAAATTTATTCTGCTCCCCCACAGATCGTGGGTAGGAGAACATCTCAGATGGTTTTTTTACCATGTTTTACATCAATACATTTTCTGGTTTAAAATCTACTCAATGATTTTCACTTTTTTCCCCCCTCCTATCCAGCTGTAGCAAGACTGGGATTGTGCCATTATCGTTCTCAGATTTGCATAATCTCCATTTGCAAATGAGCATTTCAAGTGAGTGGGAGGTATGTTAGGTAGGGTGAGGACAATATCTTCCTTTCTATTCAAGAGCTTGCCAACAGAAGCATATGTAGGCTGGGCTGATTCCAAAAGTCTCTCGAGCATATGGAGCACCCGTTTACACTGCACTCAGACCTCCCGCTCGATTTGGTGTGTTGGCAGAGCTCCCACCACAAGCACCTCATTTCACAGTCAAAATTCATTCTGCCATTATGGCTATTAGTCAAACCAGCCATAACTCACATATGATACCAGGAACATATTTTTGTTCTGTGATGAGTGATGCAGGGGGTTATAGACATCAAAGTTTAAATTACAAAGTATAACGAAGGAGCATTGCCATTACTTTTTATTTTATAGTGATGCTGACAACATTAACTTCAACTTTGCTGAAGATAAATCCGAGAGGCAAGTATGGACATGAAGCTCACTCCAGGCAGGTGCTGGTACTTTGGAAGGGAACTGCAAAGTATTCCACTTCAAAGCCTTGAATAAATGAAGCTAAACTCTTCTCAATGACACCACACTTGGAAAAGGACAAGGCACAACTGGCAGATTGGCACGTTCTCCAATCTGCCTGAAACTGCCATCCAGCATTTATTCTGGAGCCTGTATATTACACGTGCTGGAGTGACCTTGAAGTCAATGTTTTCTTAGAGCAATAGACAGCAATGAGCCAATGGTAGTGTGTGGTGGGAGGGGACATTCATTCCTGAATACCATTTTTCTAATTGGCTTTTCTCTCTCTGATTGTTCACTCTCTTTTGATGGCTTCAAAAATGTAAAGTGTTGAAAAATATTACTCCAGGGTTGAATTTCATTCCACAATTTCATCTCAGCACAGGGAAGCCCCTCTCTGCAGTTATTGCAAATGAGCGTGCCTGTATGAAATCAGACACTATTGATGTACTCCAAATGAGAATCTGCAGCACTCTGCTTCACATACTTCCATACACTGAAGAGTAGCCCTTTAGCTCTAAAGAAAGAACATCTTTATGCAAAGGTAGCACCAATAGCACGATTTTTTCCTACAAGTTCTTAATCTTGTAGCCTGTCACAGCTCACAAAAGGCATCAGCTCACTACTCTGGACTGTTAGTTTCCTTTGTGTTCCAGAAGGCATCCTGGAGTTTGTTTTTTTGAAAAAGATTCAAACTGTTTTCAAAGTGCAGGTTATGGCAAATTATATACAAGCAGGAAGTGCTGATGATAAACATTATTTCCAAAATTCAGGATTATGTCCTCTCCAACTCCCAAAGATGATGGACATGTTTATTATTTGTTCCTGTTTTCCTATAATCTCTGGTTTTGCAGGCTTTTCTCCTTTATTTTGCCCTCTTCTGGTTCTCTAAAAACAGCAGTCCTGAGCTCCAAAATCCAATTGATTATTCCAATGCAGAAGGTGCAAATGGCAAAGATTATGTTTTCTGGATTGATGAAAACTACCAGACTGCTTTGGCCTTCTCTCTCATGGCCATAAAACTGGTGAGGGAAAAAGAAGTAACATGAACACACTTCAGAGAGAAATAACCTGGATTTGTGTGGGGGCAACTCTGCAGCAGGGCTTTTCTTTACCATTTCTGTGCAGTGTAGTTTCACTGCTACCCTCTGTCAGACCAAATACTCTGTGTTAGCATTATCTCTTTCCTTTCCCTAATTACATTGAAATCCCAAGATTGCAAATGTCCAACTTTGTCTTCTATTACATTCTCTGTCTTGGTTTTATTTTAAATAAATTCAAAGTACAAAAAGTTCTAGAAGTTCATGAATAAAATAGCATTTTGTACTCGCAAAGCTCTGCTCCTAAGAGGTTTACAAGATCTTTCAAAAACATTAGTGAATTAAGACTTATTATAATACTGTGAGTGGTGAAGTGTGATCCAGTCCTTCAGTTAGGAGATAATAGCTTGGAGAAATAGCTCACTATATTTTCCAGTGTCTCTTTGGCAAATCATTTAGTAGCAGGCCCATAAAGATAGGGAAGCAATTAATTTTCCATTGAAACATATGGTAAGTTAGACACCAAAATAGAAGCTCAGTGTGAAGTGAAGCTGCAGATCTCAGACCATTCATGTGCAAAAGGCAAAAATCCAAAAGCTGCGGGTAATGGGAACAAATACAATAATAAATCAGAGACACTCCCAGGCTAGGGCACACATAGGTTTCCACTCCCAAAAGCAAAGTCAGAAATCACATCCCATTCACCAAAGACAGAAGCAATGCCAAGATTGTCAAGTGACTTGCTATTACAGTGGAGGTTTGGAGAGACCATTGCTTTGGAAAAACAGTAGTCTCCTGCTTCTTTATCTGGTGCTGATAAGATGTTTGGCATATCTCCATAATTAACGATCTCTTCCCTACTTTCCCTTTGTTCATTAAAACATGCTCTTTTAATGTTTCTTATTCATCAACCAACTGCCTGCATTTGCCATTTAGAAGTGACAAGAACTGGAACTAGTCCTGTCAAATGGAGTGTCACTGTTCAAAGACATTCCAGCAGTTCCCTTTGAAATGGTAACTGTTTCTCCAGCAGGAAGTCGTCTTAGTCAGGTAAAGTAAGCCAGAAGACAAGCATTATGTAGCTATATGTGCCACTCACCCCATAACATTTAAGTGGCTGAAGAAAGAAAGGGGAAAGGGTAGATGACCAGTAAAAGGAGAAACAACTCTAATTCAGGTTTGATTGAATAATTTGTAAAACCTGGGGCAACTGGATCATTTTATTATGTTTTCCTTTTTCAATATAATCGTCATTTCTGAAAATGGGCTGTACTCACTGCTCTCCAAGCTCCTATCACAGTGAGACATCTATGAACTAAGGAAAACAGGCAACACATCGGATACAAACAAAAGAAAATGAGAAGAAAATTGAAATGGCAAAGCTGTGTGGGCTGCCTTTTTGGTTGATGACGATGATAAGATGGTTCTTTGAAATGCTTTCTTTTGTTGTGTTACAAGAAGATTTGTTCCACATGTGTCCAAGTGGAACTTTAACACCTCCCACTCACCCTCTGCACACAATTAGGTTATTTCTTTTTATCTCTGTTGTATTTAATGTTAAGGATGTTGCATGTGAGCACAATCAATAGACCTTGTGTAGAGGCAGTAAAAGGCATATTTAAAAGCTGTGCTTATTATTGGATTTTGTGCAGTACAGACAAGGACAGCATAGATGATGTGAGACTGCTGCATTAGTTTGGTGCTTGAGCCAGGTTTATCTGGACAGCTTAAAGGTAAAGCACAAGGCAGCTCTGAGTCTGCAGTCTTATTTAATGTTAAAGTCTCGCATTTTGCTATATTAGCAACCTAGCCTTTCTACATAACACCATATAGTATGTTTTCAGAACACTGAATTTAAAGCTTGAAGTTGTGTGGAAATCTCTAGCTCATGTTCCTATTCACACCTATAAACACACATACCCCTGGTTGCCAGAATTGGCACGTTTCAAGGAGAAAGTGGAAATTGCCTTTGCTGCCAGGTTTAGGTCCAAGGCCTTGGACAGAGCACAAGTGTATACAAATGTGAACTCATCTGGCCTGCTGCCCCAACCAACAGCAGTTCCTCTGTCTGAAAAGGTGGTTTCTTTAAGGTCACAGGAAAGCAAAATTTTGCTTTGTATTGCCAAGATACTACTAAAGAAACTTTCAGAATAAACACTGTCATTTACATTCCTCTGTTCTCTAGAACTAAGAAATAAGAACACAAACCCACTTCATAACAGTATGTAATAATAAGCTACAACAATATTTGTATACTGATTTGCACGGTTTTAGACAAATACTTGATTTTCCAAGTGCCAACAACCATGTTGCAGTTTCGTTGTATAAAGGCTTTCTGGGCTTTTTCATGTCTCATGGCCTTTTTTGGAGTTTTGTTTTGTTATTTTCCATGTTTCTACAGTTCTTGGCACAATGGGATCTAGTTGAGTAACAAGGGCTTGCAGGTGCTACTGCAATACAAATAGTAAGTAATGATAAAGTGTGTACACAGATTAGATTTCTTGAACCTGTAAATACAGTCTGTTCTCTACAGACTGTTCTGTACCAGAGCTAACTTGGAAGTCAATATCTGAAGAGTAGTCCTGCTGGAGCTTATTTTATCTATTAGACCATCTTATCCTTGAGCTGTGATCAGACCTTCAAGGGAGTAAACTCCTAAATAAGTTCAAACTTCTTTTGATTTTTTTTTTTTTAAACTCTCACATTATAATTGCCATAATATTCCCTAGTGCCTGCCATTTTGTGCTCTAATGATACTTCTCAAGTGATCAAAGGCACAAAGCTAAGTACACCCTCTGGGGAAAGGAATGTGTTTCCCAGCTTCCTGCACTGCACCTTTTAGTCCCCTGTTGTCTTTGTTATTGAAATCAGCCATTAGAACACTGTGCTGCTCTGAACATCATCTCACACGGGGGAATGGGATTTTTTTTTTTATTTTTTTTTTATTTATTAAACTGTTCAAAAGAGTGAGAGACTAAGAATTTACTTATTAAATGAAAAGGCTGCAACTCCCAACTTCCTCACAGATGTTTGTGTGTTTGCATGGATTTCCACCTACTTTTAGACCGCAACTGAGTAATTTTCCTACAGCTTCATGAAACAGGCACACACTTCATGTGCATGAGTGTGTGTGGGTGTTGCACATGCACGTGTTGTGTCGCTATAAAACCAAGGAATGCAAAACAAAAATCTGCAGTAGCAGTGTGTTACACCTGGCACAGTCATTGTGTTACATGCAAAGATCACTGAATCAATCCCTCATCATCATCCCAGTGCTCTGCAAAGCCACGATATCAGGATAAACTCCTCCCTGCTCTCTGCAGTGATTCACACAGAGAAGGTAGTGCAACTCATCAAGAGCTGTGAAGCTGCCAAGCTAAAGCAGAGGCCCAGTTCCCAACATGATCAGGTCAGAGTAGATTCATTCATTTTAAGTGAGATGCACAACCTCACTCCAGAGAAGTACAAGCTGGACATTTCTCTCCTCCCATTTAACCAATAAGCCTGAGCTGAATTCTATCCTAATTAGGCTAACACACTATCTTTACAGCTTAGCCCCAGCTTGATATTTCATTCTGGGAGAAACCTACACAACAATCATGGAAATCCCCTACATAGCAGCAAACGTTTTGGGATGGAGGTAACTGGGGAAGTCTATTAAAGGGAAAAAAAACCCCACCAAAACACAACCAAAAAAGCCCTAAAAACCACATCTGCACTTACAAAAAGAGCCTCACATCAGCATCATTCAGGTTATGAAACATTCACTGTAGATTCTATTTTATACAGGCATAGTCTATTTTATTCTGACTAATCCTTTGAAATATCTGAGCTGTGAAAGTTAGACAAATGTACTTCTCATAGTCCATTAAAAAAGACCCTAAGGAGGTTAGTCTTAAAACACTAATTATTTTCTCCTGTGGAAACTGGGGAATAGCAGAACAACAGACCATTATACAACAGCCTAACACCAGCAAAGATCCATGATGGAACTGAAAAAAATTATTATTTCTTGTATGGTTCCAGCACGTCTTCATTTGTCAAACTGATCACAAAAGTCAATAAATCAGAAAAGCTAGTAGAATCCCTGTAAATATAAACTAAAAGCTGTAGCCCCTTTGACCCCAGGCACTTTGCATTACCAGAATTCCTGACAATAAATACAGGGCATGACAGCATCAGTGAGCCTTGTAGCTTCCCTATGGACACCAGCATAGCAATATGTAACATGAAGACATTATTCAGCACCTGTGAGAAGAATTATTAGCTCAAAGGAAAGACTAGAATAAATTAGACCAAAACGCACTTAAAGAGGATTAGGTAAGAGAGAGAACCCAGGGCACTTTGCAATCATAGGCTGGTAACCTTCATTAATCACAAGGACAGAAATGCACAGCAGAAGATGAATTGTTCATGAAACCAAAACTTGGCCAAAATGTTAAATAATATATAACTACAGCACACTCAATACCAAACCAGCACAAGATGCATATGATTCTATAGGCCATTTGTGAGGAGATAAAAGAAAATGATGTCCCACTGGAGACTTCTGAAAATTAACGAGACTGTTGAGTATTCCCATAGCTGAGAGGGTTTTTTTTTTTACTTTTTTATATTACAAGATGGATTGCAAGCGTGCTTGAGCAAAATGCACAGTCATTTTTATACTCTACAGACTTACGTCCATTGGTGCAAGATGTAAGGAGATAAGCCAGGCTGTAGCCATGAACCTCCAATCAAAATGGGACAATGTGTTTGAGCACTTGTGCATTTCCACAGCATTATAAATCTCCACAGTATTGCACTGCAGGTCTTGGCTGTTGTTTTCTCTCTTGTATTTCTGCGTAATTCATTATAAATCAAATAAAGCAGCCAAACAAACAAACTAAAAAAGAGAAGCAATTTTCTTTAGCCTGTGTTGCTTCAGCTGCTTACAACTACCACTATTTTTACCCATTTTGTCCTTTTCCTTTCAACAACTGTGCCCCTTCCCCATTTTTTTTTTGGTGATACTTTCAATTAAATTGAAATCAGCTGGGCTTCTTGTTCTTCTGGTTGCTTCCTTATTTACATATCACCATTGATAAAACTTCTAAAACAACCCTGGAAATAGTTTCTTTTGGCATGTAAACACCTTGTGTTAATGTAGTCTTTATGAGCAATGCCTAGAGGTTTTTGCTAAAGGACTTTAGGCATAGAAACAACAGATAAAACATAAGCAACAATAATGCAGTTCCCCTCTCGCCAATGTACCTCACACCTGACCCAGGAGGTTGATTTTCTATGGTACATTGAACGCTTCACTAGCAAAGGCCAGCAAAGGTGACAAGTGCTACATGGAAAGCAGTCCACAGAAAAATTGACTGATGCTCCAAAACCTCATTTCACTTAAACCACTCAGTAACAATCAACTGATAACAACCTTTAGTCATTACTGTTCTTGTCCCAGACTTGAATAAGCAGCTGCTTCAAATCGGGCACTAAATCCACTTTCTAGTCAACAGATCAATCTGAGGTTCTCTACTGAAAATTCAGAGGATTAAAACACAGCAGACATAGTCAGCATTTGTTAGGAAACATTCAAAATAATAATTATAGATAAGAATGCTTTACAAGATGAAACTTTAAAAGCACAATAATATCACTATTTATGTCCTGCAAAGATGGCTACAACTCATCCACTATTTTCTACTTAGTATGCCAAGTCTTTATAGGAGTAACATGTGAGAAGGGATTAACTTTGCCCTAAACACAGAACATTTCACAGCAACAGGCAAAAAGTCTTACCAGAAAGTAGCAGCAGCATTGAAACCAGCCTTGTAAGAGCGCTCCCCAAACTACCATGGCTTGTCTCTGCCCCATTTAAAGGCACAGCCCTCACAGGGGCACGCTGGGTGAGTTATATCCATGCTGTCAATGATTCCAATTACATCAAGGATGGGCCCTCTAATGAGGAATTTTCCTTTTCTGATAGGTTTTTAAAGCAAACTTTTTTTTTTTTTTTGACTAGGGATTTAACCACATTGCTGTAGTATTGGGAACTTTTTAAATTCTGTTTCTATCCCAAGAGTGAAGCTACAAAACAGCCACTGCTCAAACTCCAGACTTGCCTCTGGCTACCTCCTGATGAATGTAAATTTATTATGAGACCCAGTAAATCACAGCCTCTTGGAGTATCCGAAACAAGATATTTTTTAGTGGCCTAATTGCTCAATAAGGAGTGGAAGGAAAGGATTAACCCTGCATGCTCCTCCTCTGTGCTAGGCAGAGGTCGATTGCCAAGCAATGGAGTTCTGTGCAGAGAATGCAAAGGGACTGAGTGAAAATGCAGTGGGGTGGCTGCAGAGCACATGGACTTTGAAGTCAAGGGCACAAACCACTGTAAGCACCTATGGAAATGACAGGACTATTACAGACAGGGAGGGGACATTGTATCAAAACCTGAAAAAACATAAGATTTCATATTCAAGGACCAAAAAAAACCTCCAAAACAACAGTGTTATTTAAATGTCCTAGAGTATTCAAATCATCTGGATGTAGCTAGAAGATATGGCACAAGACCCAGGGGAAATCCACGTGTGATGAGAGCTGGAGGCCAAGCAACTCCAGCTAGGGCTCATAAAACACCACTGTAAACCTATATTTAGGCAACTGAATCTCATACGAGGAGCCTTGGAGA
>JAWWTY010000016.1:11792764-11835967 GCA_035222235.1 Margarornis squamiger
ATTTGAAGGCAGCTTTTTATTGGGCTACATGTGGGCTAAAGGCATCTGGACTGGGAAGTCAAAGGCAGCAGCATTCCCTACTGGCAGCAGAGACAGAAGTGCCTTTGTTTTCCATGGGCACATGTACATGTTTCACATTTACTGGTGACCTTTCTCTTCCCTTCATTGGCCATAGAGTCAAATCTAGAGAAAAAGTTTGAAAGTCGGAACTGAATGATTGAATTAGAGCGGATGAGGAGGAACTGAGGAGTAAAAGTGACCTTCTTGCTGACAATCCAAGAAATTGCCATATTTACTCAGTTCAGCAGAGCAAATGATGGCAAAAAGCAGACCAGATCTTCTGCCAGAGCACAGTAGCATCACTCCACTGACTTCAATATACTTTAGCATAATAGTTGTGTAGCTGGGCTCTAATGAATTGTAGCCACATTACACCCCTAAGGATCTATACCTGAATAAAAAGACTAAAACACCAACCCATTTAACAGTCTTCATTTCATTTTATCCTGATTTTGCTCCCATGTAAATATCTTCAAACATACAAAACCACTCACAAGTACAATATATTTTGCAACACAGAATTCTACAATCGATCAGACATTAAGACAGATGTGTTATACTGATAAATACATTGACCAAAATTCAAGTGACACCACCAATACATGTGAAAGAACAAGAGCTGTGTGCTGGGTTTGAAAGACAGCTGGAAAGGCAGAGGGAAATCGGCTGAGGGAAATCACTGTGCAAGAGGTGACATAAGGCCAAGAGTCTCTGGGTATCAACCCCCTAGACAATGGCAGAGTTGTGCTTTGAGGTGTAAAACAGACCTCCTTTCTCTCCCCAGCCACACCACCTGGCAAAGGAACTACAAGCACTGCTGACTTTTCTGGCACCTTCCCTCTCAAAATGGTGTCCTGTTGAATGGATCCCTCATTTTGGGTATGAGGGTGGGTGGAAGGATTGTTTGTGGTCCTTATGAAACATTTCATTAGTCCAAACATTTTGCAGTGATTTGAGGCTTTGTTTAAACTCTGAAATGCACCAGTTTTTCAACAAAACCTCAAACTCTAAATCCCTAAATATTTATTTTAAAACATTTCAGCTTTTCCATGTGCTTATCAGTTTCTGGTATAAACTTTTCTCTGAATTCTATCCAAAACTGGCAGAAGTTTGATGTCCTCAGTATTCAACTGCCTGTGAATTTACTATTCATGAAGAAAAACAATCACTTGGATTTTGTTACCAAGAAACCTAGAGGACAGGAATGATGGTCATAGGCATTGCATGTTGTAGGATTGAAAAGAAAAAAAAAAACTATAAAAAGATTGTTAAAAAATATAGCATGTTAGTCCCCTTGGAATCAAGAAATAAGAGAGCGAGACAAACCCCACATACAAATTAGGTACAAGGTAGCCTTCATTTCAGACTAAAGCAAGAAAAATAGTTCACACTGGATAACAGAAGGACTTGCTAGGAGAATTAAAAGGTATGTAACACAAAGAACAGATTCTCAGTAATAGCACCACTCTGAGAATTACATTCACTTAATTTCCATGAAATCCTGAAAGATTTCTGGCCTGGCCTCACTGGGATAGATGGGTCAGCAATTGCCAAGGGTACAGCTGCAAAAAAATGAAATAATTGTAATTCACACTTTCTCTTATTCTGAGAAACATAACCACTAGGCTAATAACTTGAATTTTATCTTTGCAGACTTTGGGTTTTCCTGTTCTGCTTCAATAGATATTGCCAATGATAGCAGAAGCTCATTTCTAGAAGTCAAATACTTGTGTAAGCAGCTAAATATTTAGAGATATTTGGAGCTTGTGAAATACTGAGGGTGTTCAATGTGTAGGTAGAAAGGCTGCAAGGACAGTTTATTCCACAGTATTTTGTCATACCTGCGGCAGCAAAGGAGTGCAGGGATGGGCGCACAGTTTGCTTTGCTGAAGGTTTGGTTGGTTCTTCATTCACTGAATCCCCTCAAAAATTCCTGGGCTTTAACACTGTGTCCTTGGCCCAAACCTTCCTTCCATGTGATGAAGCAGCTCATTTGTTTGTGTTAGGAGTCCTCAAGTGGCTGATTCCTGCAGGCAGACACACGGCTGGCACAGTGCCCGCGGGATGAGGCTGCCTGCCCTTGAGGGGCACAGAGAGAGCCCCTTGCAGCACGGCCACCCCCCCGGACAGTTTCTCTGTGACCCCTTGCTGAGGCAGGCAAAAGGGCAGGTTTAGGGTTAATTCATCCCTTCGTCACCGGACCAGGAGGGACACTGCCTTCCTGACACTGTGGGAGTCACCCTGTCATCCCGGGGGATCCCGCTGTGCCTTCCCACAGGCGGAGCTGCCAGTGGCTGAGGGCACTGCCCTTCCCACCTGAGGGGCACCGGGCAAACCTCTCCTTCAAGCCCAGAGCTGGGAGGCACTGACAAACTCCACATCATGGGGTTAAAGGGCTGCTCTGCGGCTTGTTGGTGCCTCTCACAGAGCCTGTGTCACCCCTCGAAAAGTCATTTCGCGGCTTTTCTCCCCCTGCTCTTACCAAGGTCACCTGAGGGGCTGGAGCTCTGCCCTGAGACAGCTTTGCCTGAGGCGGCCAGCGGAGCCCGGCTGGAGCTGCCTGGGGGCAGCGGGGCCGCCTGATAACCCCGCGGGACGGAGCGGCTCATCGTTCCCCTCGGTGCTGCCCTGCCGCAGCTCGGATCGCAGCAGAGACGCTGCTCCGACAGTGCCTGCCGTGCCCCGGTGCCCACAGAGTCACTGCGGCAGCGGGCAGAGCAGGAGGGGTGGCAGGGGCACTGTGGAGGTGAGGGAAGGGCTGTGGTGATGCTCGCCCACCCG
Organism: Margarornis squamiger; assembly: GCA_035222235.1. NCBI lineage: Eukaryota > Metazoa > Chordata > Aves > Passeriformes > Furnariidae > Margarornis > Margarornis squamiger. Next base: position 11,795,606 of record JAWWTY010000016.1, read on the forward strand.
GCGCTGCCCGGAGCAGGTGAGGTGCCGGCTCCGGCCCGCCCAGACGGCGTGGGCACAGCAGATGCTCCGTGAGTCCTGGTGCTCCCGGAGAGGGTCACCTCTCGGACGTGCTTCTGGGTCTGGGCAGGAGAGGTGACACCTGCGGGGCCTGTTGTGCTGCTGGCAGCAGACCAGGGACTGCCCTGCGGGTCTGCTCTGCTCACTCGAGTTTCGAGCTGAGCAGCACTAATTTGCCTCGTCTCCCGACATCCGTCTCATCACGCACGCTGCTCTCCGCTTACCTTTTCTGAGACGTGTTTTACAACATGAAGGCCCAAATACTTCTGTGCCCCTTTTGTATGTACATACACATCAGTCCAACTAGACAGATGTCGCTTTAGCAGAGCTGGGAGTGAAGAATCAGAAAGGGAGATGGGCTCTCAACACAAGCTTGTCTTTCTTGGGCCAGAACTCACAGAACAGAAACAACAAAAGACCCTGAGGGGGATCTAATCTTGACCCTAGGCTAAATCACAAGATCATCCCTTCTTCTGCCGTGCCTGAGAGTCATTTGTCCATCCATTTGTGAGCCTGAAAGCCTCTGTTGTTCCATTCCCTGCAGCATCCCCAGGTAACCAGTTGTAGTTCTTAATTATCTTTATTTTTGGAAGATGTTTCTCTGTGTCTAAATCCACTTGCCAGAATGACACGTTAGACTTTATGCAATTCACAGGAGTTGTGGAGAAGAGTTTAGTTGCTTTATTTTTGCAGCTCACTCTTTGTGCCAGTGTGATCAGCCAGAATGCTTTGGATACCCAGAACCACAGGTACAAGCTGGCTGTGTCCTGACTGGCTGGCAACCCTCCCATATCCCTGGTTTCTCCACCATGGACAAACATTCTCAAACCTCTCTCAGTAGCAGGTCCTGCTGCTGCCACAATACAACAGCAACGAATACAGAACAAGTGTTCCCTGGGCCCCCCAGGGTGCATATGTCTTGCTCTACAGGCGTCATGCAAAATGGCAAAATTTGCTTCCATGGAAGTCAGTCTGTGCTATGTACCATCCACAAGTCTAGGGATTAATCTCAGTCTATATACAAAAGTGCATCTGTAAATATTCTCAAGACATCACGCTTTATCTCCATAGCAGTAGAGATTCTGTGATTTAATAAGGCTTCCTTTAATTTTATTAATATTGAATATAGCCCCTTTACAAATCTTGTGTATGTGTAGCGTGATACTGCAAATTTCATCAATTTATGCACCCTCGTTGTGCTATCATTTTTAAAATAGTTTTTAAATTGAATAAAAACACTTTATCCATATGATGGAGGTACATATATTATGGCTATAGTCCTTTCTGCTGAAAGCTTACATCTGAGAAAAGTCACAGGAAGCTTTGGTAACTGGAAACGTGTTTAATAAATGTAAGGTATTGATAATAAAGCAAACAGTTATTCATGCTATATTTTAATTTAAGTGCTTTTTAAAGGAGCGGTCTGAAGTAATTTATATAGTTATAGCTTTTGAATGTCTGGTTTTGTTACTAATAACAAAAAATGCCCTTACATAAAAAGGCTGTTACCTGCAGGAAGAGGTTTCTATTAACCTACACAGAAAGCAGAGGGGCTGAGGCCATGCTCCTGTGAAAGTTCATCAGCTTCAGTACAGTGCTGCTCCTCTGCTCTCATGTCATCACGCAGGGGGGAAAGAAAGGCAGTGATATTTCCTTGACCCACTCAAAGGCTGTGTTGACCTGATATGTATTGGTGAGCAGGAATTTGTAGGACTGTATGAAAGTGTCCCAGTAAAAGTAGATTGTTTAATGAAAATTTACTTTAAGAACACATGTGGGAACCTTCAGATCCCACACGTCAAGGAATGATCTTCTCTCAATTTGAAAAAAACCCATAAAACAAAACAAAAAAAAAAGGTGTGTTTATTGTATGGAAACTTACGAACCATTAAAAATTAAAGCTGACCAGAAACTTCAATTTTCTTCCTCTAAACTCAGGAACCCCTAACCATTTCTTAAATACTGCAACTCATCAGCCTGTGAAATATTCAGGCTGAATTTTCTGTGAATGTCAGATACATATTTTCTCTTGAACTATGGGTAATGACTAAGTACACATACTTAGAAACATTTCTGTGCTGTGGCTTGTGTTAGCATTTAGGGTGGCTCGAGAAAAACGCTTAAAATACTCACTTAAATATGGTACTGAAATAGCTTCTAGAAATTTTTTGAAATTACTTTCCAGTTTTGTTTTGATGAAGCTCAGCTAAAAGTTTGGATCCATGCACAGCCCTTTGTTTTGTGTAGGTGAAAGCAAGACACCATGCAAAGGCTGTTCCCTGACAGAACTGCCCTGCAGTCCTGATGGCTCATATAAACCCTCTAAAAATGGCTTGAAATGGGTTTGAATAGTAGATCCATCTCTTTCTGGCTGCCAGTGAAGTAGTATGTTTCACTGAAAATCAAATTCAACTACGCAATTTTGAATAATTGCAAATATTACCAGCTGAAAGCCCATTATAAGCCTGCAGGTCTCATTTACGTGTTTACGGTTCCACTTCCCAGTTTGCCCATGGGTGTCATTCCCTCTAAAAAGGAATTGCAAGTAACTACAACTACTGGCTTCAGAAGCCCAGATTTGAGACCTGAATTCATCCAAACAAAAGGTAACACTATCATTTGACAGAGAGTGTTGCAGACTAAATTTTTGTGAATATTCACACTACCAAGGGTGCTTGGTAGAAATTTCAAATGTGTGAGTAACACTGAATGTGACATATGGGCAACTTTTGTATATTTTGCTGAGAAACAAGGTCATATTAGGCAGTTAATCACTTTCCTCTAATCACTATTGTCAGGGTTTAGACCATTTCTGATAATCTGTCAGTATTATAACAGAAGTGCTGGACTGGAACATGACTGTTCAGTGCACGGGAAACTGGTGCACAGAAAAGCACAGTTGTGCACACACATACACAAACCATTTCTCATTAAAATCAATATTGGATCCCCTGTTATTAAATCTGAGTATCAAAATACACTCAAGGCACGTTTCTTTAATTCCAAGCAGCAAAATTGTTCAGAGGGTGCAACAAAACCACTAGGAACATCACTAGTATTGATTAATGTAATATGACTGAGGGCAGAAATTAAACTGGGGATAGGGGTCTCCATTAAAAATGTTTATTGCTAAGTGCTCATGTATCACTTCAGTTCCTCTGCAGATGGGATAAAAAACCACATTACAACCTTCTTCAGGGAAAAAGAAAGACATTTAACTGACATATTTGTCAAAGAAATTTTGTTTCCTTTCTTTACTCCAATCTTATTTAGGGTGCTAGGAGTGCTAATAAAACCTGAGAAGTACCAGTTTGGGAAGAGAGTTAAGTACATGAGTAACACAAAGCAACACTTGAAGCAAAATAGATGCTTTTCCAGTCAGCTCTGTTCTGCATTCTGTGGCCTGAATCTCAGACTGGGAAAATCAGATCTGTTTTGTTATCTGAACATAGCAGATACATAAAAACTGTGCTGCTCCCCCATCAGTGTTCACCCCACCCCATTAAAATCATTAACTTACCCAGCAGCTTCACCAGGTCATAATCAATTCAAGAAAACATCCTGTAATGAAGAACAGAGAAAGTATTGATAACATTCCCTCATCCTGCCACTCTCCAGGCCTGACAGCAACTTCAGAGTCTGGTTGTCTAGAAAAGAGTTTTCAGAAGGACCTGCTTTGGTCTGTGTCATTCTACAGGTACCTACAGTTGTTCCAAAGTTCTTTGTTTTTACATCCCTCTCTTTGGCTTGCTTTTCCAGGCTCATCAAAATGAAAACCTCACATCTGAGTCTAAAATTTCACAACATTTAAGCATTGGTAGAACTTCAATGAGACTCCACGTTATACAAATAAAAATATAGTCCCTAGGGTATTTTTTTCATTTGCTTTGTTTTTACGAGACCTATTGAGTTGTATCATCTTTTTAATAAAACCTTCTGTGTTTGCGTTTGCTACTACCCAGAGACAGAGGGAGGGACAAGAATTGGAAGGACTTCTGGTGAACCTTGGAACACCAGTGGATGTGGTTCTTACTTGTTCTTTACTCCTATGAGGTCCTTTGACTATAAACCCGGGGATTACCTTCTCTTTAGTGATTTTTACTTTATTTTCATGTTAAGTTTTGTCTAAGGGTTGTTCTAAATTCCATGGAATGAAGTGATGGACCTGGGAAGAAGAGAATGGCACATAGCTGAATCTACAGGGGACTAATTTCTGGCACTGAAGAGAGACTTGAAGATAATTATCAGATAAGAGGAAGGTATTGACACAAGACATATGTAAAGGACTTAAGACAGAGTATCCAGGAAAAGCTCCTGTGTCCTTGCACTGATAAGCAATTGCTGGTGCAATTGCACAGTCCCTACTTGTCTACTGATGAAAAACTTCCATTGTGCTGCCTCCAAGGGAAAACTGTACACAATTCCTTGTGGATTCCTGCCTCCATTGCTGGGAAGGCATGCCAAAATCTGCATCACCACAACATACACTCATACAGACCCCAAGAAAACAGGAGATCAGTTAAGCAAGGGCAGAAAGTCTCACAAACTTGCCAGTGCAATAATCTGCATACTGGTATTTACCTATCCTAATCTATACCCACTGAAGAGTTGCCATCTGGTAAGGGCCTTGGATTACACACAGCAAATGCCCCTCTCCAGTCCAAAGCCAGTGACAGCTCCAGTTAACCACAGTTCTGACACACACACACACACACACACACACACACACACTGAAAACAGGGTGGAATTTTTTATATTTTTATTAGTTAGTTTTCATACCCCTGAAAACAAACAATCTCTTCATATGCCTTTATCTATTGAGGCATTAACAGAGGCAGTACATAGATACCAGATTACAGTCAGTCTGTAGATACCTCCTAATGCTGATGCATGAACCCCCCATGCTTGTAGCAAGTACAACAGAGGGAGGAACAGCTAAAAAGCTGGAAAAGAAGCAAAGGAAGGAAAGCATGTGTGAGTGAGTGAGAGTGGGAGAAAAATCCAGAGTCAGGCCAGAATTCTGCTTGCCAAATAAAATGCTAAGAGATCTATTTCCAAAAGAAATGAGTCAAACCAAGGAAACAGGAATAATAATGCTGTGTGCAACTTAAAGCAGCAGCTGCTATCTAAGAGAAAACATGAGATGAGTTAGAATACACAGAAGATTAGTCTTTTTTTGGTTTTCAAATTATTGTGTTTGTCAAGCTTTTGGCTCAAAAATGTTTGACCTAATCACATCTGTTTTACCAACTTTAATGAGAGGCCCAGCAGCTGTAGCTGGCAAAACAATCTCCAAATCTGCAGACATCCTTCCAATATTTGGGCTCTTGTCTGAACAATCTAGGGATAACAAACTCTATACCCTGAAAGCGCCTATGCTGTGCATAACCACTTACAGACGGATGCTGCTGCAGCCACCCTGCAAACCAGTCTGCTGCTAAATTCAGCTGTTCCTTGGCTTAGCCTCTGGAAATGGAAACCCATTACTCTGATGAATGTAAATTTATTTCATATTTTTTGCGAACAATCAACTGAAGCCTCTTTGTCTGCACCCAGATACAAAGGCAAACAATGGCTGCTGAAGAGAAGTGAGCGCTGACAAGTTGGAAGACAACGTAGAAAGTCTTGCAAGTAAGATGAAGCCAATCTGGCTAAGACTTGAGTGAACTGAGAAAAGGTGCTTTGCAGAAGTTTAAAATAGCATACAGATTTCTTTTAACTACACAAATATGCATATTACAAGCAAAACGAAGAAAAGAAAAACCCTATTAATATGGTTACACAAAAATGAACAGGCTAGGTGATCTAAACTTTTTTTGAGCCCCTGCAACCTGCTGGGTTTTATTTAGTGAGAATTTCCTGTCTGTCTAATTTTCATTGGCACATCAATCTTCTTGCAGTGCCTGATTCTCTTTCAACATCTGCTGCTCAGTTTGACAGTATTAATTTTGGATTTTTCCCCAGATCCGATTAGTTGAAGGTTGTAGTGAATGCTGGCAAAAGATCTAAGTTTTCTGTCTCTCTTCTCTCTTCCTCTTAATGAAAAAGTGTTTTCTTGAGATTCATAATCATCCCTATTATTGTATTTGATACTGAAAATCATAAAGTAGTTACTGAACTATTATACCTACTAATACCTATTACACATACTAATAGAGATAGGTTTTCTTCTCCCTCCAAATATTTTCTCCACCTGTCCATACACACACACTTTATTATTCATGGCTACTGTACCCATGAATTTTAAGCACAATCCTCTAAGTACATATGTTGAAAATGTTCAGTTTTTCACGTGTGTAAATGCTGAAACATTATCCTATAAACACTACTGAAGGTCACAGAACATCAAAATAGGAACATGGATACAAGTACATTGCATTTTTTTGGCTATAGTTAGTAGTCACAAGTGGCTGCTCTGTGCCATTAATCATGTCTCAAACATAGCCCTTACCCCAAGGAGCACACTGTCTGTTTGAGGACAAAGAGCCCAGGTTGCTCTCAGGCAGAGCAGAGAAGCTCAGGCAATGATATTTGTCAGTATGATCAGTGGCAGCATCATACATGAACAACATCTGTCGTAGTACAGGTGATGGCAGTTAAGGCATTAGAGCAGAACAATGAGGCAGCTCTGTGATGTCCCTCCAATCATGTTGCTTGTGTATAAAAAGAACAGAGAAAACCACACTGGCTCCTCATTCAGAAAGCACAAGGGGTGAACCACTACAAGCCAGCCTGGAGAAGGAAGCAAGAGGTGCAGGAAGTGAATGTGAACTGTCCTGGGTGTTTTAGGAGAAGGAAACTAGTCAGGTGTGAAATAAAATAGGGTACTTTCATTTAGCTGCTGTAAACAGGATGCAAGGGAATTCTGTGTTGTCCAGATTAAACTCCACAGTCTGCACTTGTCCTGCAAGGACATGGGTAAAGCAACAAGCTATGATATAGTCTTGGCAGCATTGTTCTAGATGGGTATGGACAGAGCAAAATGCATTTGCAATGCCAGTAAAAAGGATGGTGCAGAAATCAAGATGGGAGATGAACAGTCCCTGAATGAGCATTTTAGCTGTGCGGGCAGGATTGGAGAGGCTGTATCTAAGATTAAAAAAAAAAAACAACCAAACCAACCTTGCAGGATTTAGGTATAAGGTGACTGTGAGGACCCAGAAAGCATTACAGGACAAGTATGATGCTCCAGTTACCGGCCTAAGTGGGATTGCAGTGTTGTTCATAGTCATTGAAGAAGGATATGACAGGGAAGTAGTTTGGAGAGAAAGATTAAAAGCTCTGTTTTAGTCCTGTTCAGTTCAAGCTGATGGTCAGACAACCACAAGGCTTGGAAGAGAGATCAATTTTATATTGAGCAGAATGAGACAGATCTGAAATACAGAGATAAAGCCACAAGTTTTCTAGAGAGAGATGGCAAATTTAAATCAGGTTCGGAAGGGTTAAATAGTTCATGCACAAAGAGGTTCTAAATATCTGCAAGTGATAAGGAGAGGCTCTTTACATTAAGTACACCCTGCCTAAATGCAGCCACAATCAATCCACATCCCTTCTCCCAGATCTAGGACCAATATAATAGTATATGTATTTTGCTTCATTATGAGATGCCCTGTTGATTCTGTCACTTTTTATAACAGGGAACAAAGTATAGCTGCAGTTTGTTTTAGGTATCTGGTATCCTGATGTGAGGATCTTGAATAAATCAAATCAAACTGATCTTTCCCAGACTAGGAAATCCTGATTAGCGTAGAGACTGATCTTTGCTCTCAGTTGTGATCAAACAATAGGTATCCATTGAGCTGCTCTTCCTACAGCTCTGAAAAAGAATTATTTTGGCTTTTAAATACATGGGAGGTGTTCAGATATTAGAGAAATCTGAGAACTATCAGCTGGTTGTGGGTAATTTATTGCCTGCATTTGGGTATTAGCAAGATCTGTCATTTAGCTTCATAGAAACCCATATGCTTTCATGAGGCACTTGACTTTTACAGTCGTTCCATTTAAAAATCAGCTGTCCTCACTATTTCAGTTCTAGATCTTTTGATCCTTATGCTTTTATGTACTGGACTGTTCAACGTTAGCAGGGAGCTGCCAAGTGTACAAATGATGTTTTAGCTTAATTAGCTCTAGCTTACCCTCCTTAGCATGAACTACACATAAGTGCATGCAAATATTATTGATTCAGAGGGACAGATCTATAATATCACTCTGGAGGTGAATTATCACAGACAAAAAGCCAGGAGAACTAAGTGCTCTGACTAAGCTGCACCATTAATAGCAGGACTTTGGAAGGCTGACTTTTAAGCTACAGCCACCCGGAATTAACTTCCTTGTCTGTACAGGCACAGACAGGCGCTAAAGCTCCCCATGTATTTATGTATCTCTGTATGAAATGTGCATTTTTTCTTCACAGCTGACATTTTATACATCTGTGAGTGCTACTTGCCAGTGTTTAGACCATCTCCATCATACCAGAGTCACAGTAGGTAACTTTGCATTTTGATGGCACTGAATGAGCATTCAAAGCAAAGGCTATGTCTGCCTGTATCTTCTTAATGGTGTAACAACTGCTTCTGTTCTACAGCCACTTCCCCAGCCGTAACTATTTGAAAACATGCATTTTTATCTCATCAGGTACTCTAGGAATTAGCGGGAGATGCCTTTATGTGTATGAGAGTTTTCAGTTTGATTCAGAGTTATCCTTAGATACTAGTTCTTTGCAACCTTTTAAACACTGCTGCTGTTCTGTTACCCCTTGTGACCCATCCTGGAATGGGCAAAACTGCAAAGGGCTGTAGCTGAGGTCACTTTAAATGGATTTCAAAGGCAGAATTTGAACACAGATGGAAATGGTAGTGCCTCCTATTATGGTGTGCTGATGTTTCACATTTTAACACTCCCTTTTCAAATACCATTTACTTCTGCCAAACTTTAATCATTTGATCTGAAATTTTATTTGCCAGGTGATCTGCATCATAGCAAAGCCCAAAGAAAAATTCTTAATTTTATCTCAGAGCAGGGTCTGAGCACAGTGTCAGCCACAAGGACAGAACAAAGCACTGAACAACCATTGACATTCACTGCACTGAGGGTGGCTGGGGTCCAGTGGTAAAAACATTACAGTAAATCAAAATGCCTATGCCTGAGCAGGGAGTATACAGAATTAAAGCTGGACAGCAACACAGGCTCTGGAAAGTCTGACCACTAGAGTCTCTGTCTCTGCAATCTGTTCTTGGTAATGCTATATTTGTATGTAATTAAGCATAGGAAAGAGCCATCTATGCTTTCTTTGTTAATAGTTTCAGCATCATTTAGAAACTCCCATTTTCTGGCTGAAGCAAACATTACTGCAGGAGATATATAACCCAGCAACGTTTGCTTCAGCCAGGAACGGATACCTATTCAGGATGAATGTGAAGGGCTTGCAGCACACTGTGTCATGAGAAACTGTACCATCTGGAGCATTAAATATGGCCATGGCACAAGCTCTTTTCTAGCAGGTACCTCTGACACAAAGGATCCCATTTTCCTGAATGTGGTCATAGCTGACTCCACATTTCTCAGTAGATTGAATGGCCCTGGCTTGCGGCTGTATCTGTGCCCTCATGCATGGAACAGATTGACTCTGCCTTGCAACTGTTGGGTTCCTCCCTGGAGCTGACAAGCACTTTGTTTCAGCCACATGTACTTTGTTCAGTCTTTCAAAAGCCCTTTAAACTTCCACTGATCAGAGGTGGCTGAACTGAAAACAGAGCTCTGCCCTGGTTTGGAGCAGCAAATAGAAGCTCAGGCACTTCTTTGATTTAAAGATACATTTATAAATCTAGTCTGGGAAATTTGCAGCATGCACAGGAGGCATTAAGTACGTACTGGTTTATTTTAGGACACAATGTGATGAGTCATTTTTCGTAAGTGTTCTGATGCTTTTTCTTTGGGATCTGGCTTGAACCTTTCTTTGAAAAGTAAAATTGTAAAAAGACTGAATGTTTTAGCATTGTTCTCCAAATTATACTTCCATTTTAATATCATTAAGCTGTTAATATTTTTAACTTATTAACATTAAAAGCAGACAGAGACTCATAAATGTCAATACAACGGCAGATTCTACAAAAATGCAATTTGGGAACTTTTTTCTCTCTTTAAAACTTTAGGTTCAGATTAAAGAGGCTCTTCTCGTTGAGCTGAATTGTGGATCACTTACAGAAACATTTCATAATCTGAGATGCTCATGAAAAGGGACAAAAAGTTAGTCACCAGAACTTGTTCTTGTGGTGGGTCATAGGGAGGACCATACCATGCATCAATAAATACTTTTTTCATGCTTCTCTATGTTGCTGCAATCCAAGATGTGTTTCATGAGACAGCAGAGATTTCAAAGACATCCTTGGTCACTATGGTCAGCACATTCAGAACCAGTAATTGCCCTGGAAGTGGATGCCAAAATGCATATATTTACAAGCTAAGGACCTATTGGAAGGTAGGCAAGTCAGGAAACATCCTACAGTGGAGAAACTCGGGGCTGAAGCATTTTTGCCATTCCATTTGGACAATGTCTTGCATTTGTTCTGTCTGAATGGAGCTGGATTGTCACAGGATAAAATATTTTGCCATAATAATGAATTTTCATACCAATTCAGTTTTCATTACAAAACATTTGTAAAGTGGAACCGAAAAGGTCACTTAATTTGCATCTGTGAAAGGCTCTAAAAGTCTCTGGGGTAAAATTCCCTCGATCTCAGCAGAATTGCACCTATTTACACCTGGCAGGAATTTGGATCCTGAATGCTTTTCATATCTTACTTAATCAACCAAGCAAGTGTGAACACTCATTCCCAGCAGGGATCAGTCAGCTGTGTCAAAAACAGGAACAGAATTACATCATTTCTGTCATTAGACACAAACCAAAAATGTTTAGAATTAAAAAAAAAAAAGGTTTTAGAATTGTCCGGTGTTATCATTTTCTGATTTGTCTGCAAACAGCATGGGATGCAATATGAAAGAAGCATAAATGCTTCTCATGGTCTTTCTTGACTGACTGAAATGATGAAGTCTCAGAAATCCTTTGTTTTTGTGACATTTTCATCATCAAGACGTCTAGATGGATCAGGTAAGCTTCCTGACTTTGGAGTACTTAGCCAGAATGATGAAATGGGATTGCAGGTAGCCCCCCTTTCAGATTACAAGCATTTTAGTATTTCTCTGCCTGCTCATGCATTGATTTTTGCACTTCGTGAGTATATAAAATGTGAGCTTTTAGTACAGGCCTGTGCTAAATTGCCACGGTTTCATATGAGAATAACAAAAGTGAAAGATTTGGCAGTAAGCCTCACAGAAAACTGTTCCCACAGCTCAAGCAATATCATGAGTTGTGAGGACTATTTTAAAGTCATTAATGCAGAATTCAGTGTGCTGTCTAATATACTGTGGTCTGCATGTGATGGAGATGTCTGCCTCAAAGGATGTACACTGTAATATAAAGATATATTGTCAAATTTTTTCAAGACCATGGCTAAGAGAACTGTGAATATTTGCAGTCTTGTCGTTTTCAAGTTTCATTGTTTTTTTTAAAATTATACTTCTACTAAGTATCTGAGGCTGTTTCATTTTGTAATATCAACTCTCCATAAAACAAAGGACTCAGTATGTTTTGCACAAATCTTTCCTAAAAGCAGTTAGCCTAATTGTGCAATGACACACATCCAGGAGAAAAACCTGGGAATTGCCAGCTGACAGGAGTGCCCTACAGTCTGCAGCCTCCACAAAAAAAGCAGGCCCAGAGGCACCTGAGCAATTTTCACTCTGTTTCCAATATTTCCCTTTCCCTGAATTAGTAAAGCTAGATATCTTCTGGAGAAGTTGCATGTTCTAGACAGTGAATGAGATGACTATGCTTTTGTTTAAACCGATACAGTAAAATTTGGGATCAAAGAGACCCTTAATACCATCTCTATTCTTTCTATGATCTCAAAAAATTTCAAGCACATATAAGAACAGAACGTGGGCCCACTTTATCATCTCTCATAGAAAACCTGTCCTGGGAAGCAAATGTCTGCAATATTTTCACTGTTCACCCCCAACTGGCTCTGCTGCCCTTACTAGCACATCCCCAGGAACCAGTGGAAGACTATCACCCTCCACAGACACCTCCATGCCATGGCCTCGAACACAAGTGCAGAAATTAGTGGGGAAAACAATAGATGCTTTGACATCCTCAGGTGTCTCCTGAGGCCTTTTACTACCCTCAGGATGCCAGAGTGTTCATGTTGCTTGTTCAGCTTGTTCAGCATTCAAACAGTACTGAAATGGTAGCATACATTTTGCTGAAAACTTCAAAACACAGCCAAGTATTAGCTGTACTATTTTTGGCAAACAAACATGTACAGACATCTTCTTTGAGTGCTACTTTCTCAAAATCACTATAATTTTCAGCAATTGCCAAGAAATTAATCCTGCTAGCAACCCCCAATCCTCATTTTCATAGATAATTAGGGGATGGGGGGGCAGCTAGTGCCTACTATCATAGCTGGAGAAATCCATTGTTCTCAATCTGCAGCTTACACCGCCAAATGTTTCATGCTAAATTTATCTCTGTTGATTACTTGCACGAATGCTCTGGGTGGCCTTTCGGGGATTTTTCTGGACTCTTGCTGGTGTTACTTGACAGCCTTACTACACTAAAACAAAGATATGATTATACCACTAGTAAAGAGCTCTCCTTCAAAAAGGAAAAAGAAAACAGGGAGACAAGATAGAAAAAACTGCAGAAAATACTGCAAGCCTGTTGCTAGAGTCCAGCTCTGCTGCTTGGTTAGGCGGTGCTTGAGGCAGAACCAGGTTCTTTGCCCTGGTGTAATTGCTACCCCGAGTCAACGGCTCTGTTCCCTTACTGACACTTTCCTATTCATTTCTCAGTGCTGGATGAGATTCTTCGTTATGGTGATACCCAGTACTAATCCTTCCACTACCTTCAAAACGGGGAGTAGTGAAAAGGAAGGGAGCAGTTTCAAAGGTTTCCACTGAATTCTGGTGTTCAAGCCCTAGATACTGAATTTCAGTGGAAATAAGTGCCTGAATATCTCAGCCTACCTTAATTCTAATAGTCTATTTTTCTTTTTCATATTTAGTGATTTTTTTTCTCCATATGCAGTGCATGTTAAAAACTTGTAGTCATTAAGAGAGAGAAATATGACAAATCAGTGCTCCCACAACAAAATCCAAGTTCTAAATACTGTTAATGTTCATCTACTAAGGGGTTTAGCAAAAAAAGACAATCTTAAAAGCATTCTCTAGCTACCATCACCCATCCTGTTGTTCAAACAATACGCCACAGGAGAAAAGCCATATACTACCCACAAGTAGATCTTGTTGCATTAATTTTCAAACTAAAAAACATAAATCTTTAAGGACACTTTAGTTCTGCCAATCGATATTGTAGCATGAGAATCAGTTTAATATTTTGATAGATGATGGCTCATTCTCACATCTGAAAAATAAATGACATTAACTCTGGGATTAAGTCATTGACAAGACAGAGGTAATCATATACATGTAGCATTATGCTGGTTTTATTACCCTGAATCTTTTAAGCCTGCACATATTCAACAATGAAGTAATGGAAAATGGAAAATCCAATTAGCCCACACATATGCTTCTTGAATACCACTACCACTGCCAGCTCTGCATGTAGATGAAGTGAACAATGCACTGATAGCTTATAAAAGAATTGTCATCTGCATCTTTGTAGTCTTGCATTTAGACTTTTCAAAAGAGATGAATTTACTTCCTTTTGATGAAAACATTAGATGCTACATGGGTTAAAGAAATATTCTTTATGTAAAACTTAAGCAAATCCATCTCATTTATAAATAAGTTTTAAAAGTGATAAAGCTTTAGGAAGGCTGAAACAAGAATGCGTTTCCTAGTTTTGAAGCAAGCAGAACTAGAAAAAATCCTAGGATATAAGGGCATATGCATAAGGAAAATCCGAATGTATCTGTTTAATCTATATACATTGCCACTTTATATACTTGGGTTCAAATTTTGTGAGGCATACAGAAGACATTCCTGAATTTGACAACACACTAATATCTCTGTGAAATATCTCACAGCGTGAATGCATCTTAGAGACTTTTTTCTCAGTCTGTAATGAGCAAACTGGAAAAATTAAGAGTTCCATAAACCTATGCTAGTCTGTAGGCCCACAGCATCTCAATGTGTATTGAATTTCCTGAGGAACTTCATGTTCAACCTTTATGGCTGTCAGGGGGAGCAATCTAAGCCCTTTCAGCTTTTGTTTTGCTAATGCAAAAAAGCTTTCAGCTTTCTTTCATAAGACAGGCTTCCAAATCCATGCAGCCATTCTTTATTCCAGATACCATTTGCCTGGGCAGGGTTAGCAGAGAACTCTACACACAGGATTTAAGGTCCAATAGCATCAACACTTGCGTGTGAAAACACCTTGAGCAATACTACTAAAAATAAAAGCTAAAAGTTGTCAATATGACAATCTTTAGTCCCACAGCTTGTCAGTGGTGCAGACTCTATCTTCCTCACAATGAAAATATGCAAGAAACTCTGAGCATGCTGTGTCCAGATGAGATGTTCAAAAACACAACCACCAAGCAGCCCAGCCAGCCAGCACTGGACAAAAACAGATCGTTGGGGCTCAGTGAACAGAGATTGCTCCTTCCTTTCCAAAGTCCCAAGGAAATGCCCAGTTTTCTTGGTAACTCTTCATGCTCATTTATGCTGCCCTAAAAAAGACTGGGAGATATTCCTTGGATTCCTTTAACACTCCTCATATGAAACAAGTAGGTGTACAACCTCATACCAACATGCAAAAAGATGCAAGATGGACTCTGACAGAACATAGGAAAATAAAGACATGAACTGGACCATTTTGGTTTTGTTGACTGGCCACTGTCGGTAAGAATGTGTACTACCTATAACTTTAACAAGAACTTATCATACAACTCTCTTTTAAATTTAGGCAGGTAGAATATGCTGTTTATGATTTTATCAGTGATATAGAAAAGATTGTGCTTCTGAAAAATCCAAAAGTTCCCATTATGGACTTTTTTATCAGGTTCTTTATCTGATTTTAAAACTTTTAAAGTGCTTGAAGTGTATGAAATTCAAATGCAGTATAACTGAGGCTAATTTCAGAAACGAGACTCTCATTCTTTATAAGCCCTTCTTTATTTTCTTTATATGAGTTAAAATGACAGACACAAATATGCCCAATTTTCTCCTGCTTTGCAATTTTCACATACATTTAGGATCCAGTATAACAAAGTACCTGGGCTCTAACTCCAGAGTCTGTTCCCATAGTTCCTAATACCTGTTTAAGCCAAAGTTTGAGTGGCCTACACATACTAAACAACTGGGCTCATTATTGGAGCAATGCAACTTACAGTCCAGTCCTTCCATTCTCACTTACATAAACACAGTCATTGACTTTGCTAGGATTATGGAATGGTTGCACAATCTGGCCCCAAAAGACTTAAATAAGGGTAAACAGTAAGCAGAAGCTAAAACAAAATACAACTGTCTCACCAGAGAAAGTTCTAATGTGTGTTTAGTTTAAAACTAGTAAAATAGCAGATATTACAGGGAATATCTGCACATACAAATATCATCTGTGCTTCATATGCCAGAAGACATTGAAAATAGTAGAAAATCTGGTATACTTTGCAGGAGGAAAGAAGAAATCTAGTAGCAACAGGCCTGCAAATAAAAGGACAGCATCAAGGAATATCAAGCGCTTCTTACTCAGCTGATGAAGAACTCCTGACACTTTATCAAAATACTTGTATAGCTCAGCAAATAAGGGTATATAATTAAGAAAAAGTTTCCATGGGAAAGCTGATGGCTGCATTTAAAGTGCACTACCACAGATCTCAGCAAGTGTGCTTAGAATAAAGAGGAGAGAGTTCTCCTCTCATTACCCACGAAAAAAGATAAACAGGCCTGGGTTTCTCCAGAAGTGTCTCTTATCTTTCAACTCATTATTTTCTTTGACTCTTGTGGCATCTGGAGGTGTCAGAGAACCAGCCAATACAGAGACACTCCAGAAAACATGTTCACCACATTCTTAGGAAACAAGGTACTTTTTCTGTGCATGTACAAAGTCCAGCACACCCGGAAAGATCATGTTGCTTCCAGTGTGCACACATCATCTGGGCTGAAAACCTCAGAGAAAAGTCAGTTTTTCTGGATATCATCTACTGAACTTTCTTGAATATATTTTTTAATGAGTAGTCTGGTATTTATAGTCACCATGTCTCAGATAATTAGGACAATTGACATTACTACTTTCAAACGTGCTTTCAATTTAGTCTCCAAACAAGAGGAAATCAGCCAGGAGCCAAAAGAGATGTCCAACTCAACAGTGCCTGGCTGAGCTTGGCTTCACCAGTGTGCTGGTTTTACAGGAACTAAAATGGAGAATGAAAGAGCACCACAGGACAGAGACATTTTCATTCAGATTCATTCTTGCTGAAATGCAAGTGAAGTGCAATTAAAGCTTGGAAATTTTCCAAGGAGCCCTAAATAACAATACATCTTCCTTTTATTCAGATGTTTAAATGGCTTTCAAAGAAAACTTGATGAACATTTTAAATGTTATTTTTGGGTTTAAAGCCCAAGAGAAATGGCCATATTCCTATTTAACTTCAAACCTAAAAATCCAAGCAAAATACCTACTTTTCATTTAAGCAAGATTTTGTTTATCCTGAATTAGAATGGTCTAACCTTAGGCAGTAAATGTGAAAAAAGTGTTTTCACCCGATTCTTCCTCTGTAGTCAGTAAGGAAGGGAACTTGCACCCATCTTGAGACTGCCCTACTTTTTGGAAGGGTCTGGCTCCCACCACCAAATAGAGAGGGACTATTCCCAATCCACAGTAAAATCTGACTTGGGAACTAAGCTGACCTACTTGACAGGTCTGCTGTTCGTCTGACTGCTCCAATCAATACTTGTCTGGCCCCACAGTGCGCTGGCTCAGGTATCTAAACCTGCAGAAAATGAATCTTGCCCTCCAAAACTGAACTGCTCCTTTCATCTTTAGCTCCCTGAAGCAGCTCACACCGCTGCCAGAGGGACCATGCCAAGGCCAGCCCAAGGCTAACAGTGTCCCTGGGAACACAGCTGGAGGCAGAGAGAGGAACAAGGGAGTAACAGCCCCATTTAGCAGCTTAATTGTGATATGAAACTTGGCATGTGCTTAAGTGGTTTAATCCAGAGATTCAAAATGACCACTAAATGATGGACTCTATTTATGTATGTGTTGTTTCCACCTGTGCATGTATATGTTTATCTCTTAGGTATCTATAGAGACAGAGAGCTATTTCTATAGGAATACATTTTTAACCAGGCTTTTCAGGTCTATGGCACATGTAACAGAAATCCTTTCCTTCAATTCTTGGGCCCTCCAAGGAGGCAGTGGTTCCTCTTTCTACCTTAAAGGGGTGCTTGTCACCTCTTCTGCTTCTTGAAGAAAGTGATCAGCAGATCTCAAGTGAATCTTTAAGAATTTCCATGAGACATTTGCTAATGGTGGGATCTAGCACACACAACTGTCTGAAATAGCCCTCATGGTATATATAGTTAAAATGAACAAATTAAAGATAATAATAATACTTTGCACTTTACTGAGTCCATCCTTCAAGAATCTCAAAGCACATAGAAAATGTTAAATGATTAAGACTCCTGAGATCATTAAAGATGCAAACAAACATGCTTGTCAGCTAAGACAATGGCTGCTAATTAATTCATCTATTTGTGGTGCTTGGAGAAAGCTTGTATAACTGATTTATAAACCTCCAAAAATAAAGGTTTGTAATTGACATCTCCTTAATTACGGTGCAGCCAGCAATTAGTTTTGTAATTTATTTGCACAAAATGTTAAAAAGAAATAATATTTACCTCTTATGTGTTATGTTATAGACCAAAATAGACAAATTTAAACAACAGCTGAAAGAAATGAATGCTTTCAACACCAGTTAATTGTTCCTCAATTAGTTTATAATAATGAAACCTAATCCACGCAGTAGATCTAAGTTCAGGTCAAACATCTTTCTGGAATTAACATATTTGATAGTTGTCTGAAAGACATTACATACCATAAATTTTTATCTCTAGAGTGGCCAATTTTATTTTTTGAATCAACTTGAATTGTATTTTAACATTTTCAGAACATAGTTATCTCTGCTTGTTCTCAAATGGTGCTGGGATCTTGCCTTCACAGAGCATCTCCTAACACTCAGAAGGGGGAAGGTAAATTTGGTACTCTGTGGTCTGGATTTTTTAAAAACCTCTGTCCTGAATTGACTTGTTTTTTCCTGGTTTACATTCCTGTAAGGTCAAATCAGAGCAGCTACTACATGAAGCCTAAGGGTACCCTTTCTGATACAGGCACTGCATCAGAGCACAAAATGTAGGGAGATCAGCTATATTGGACACCGTGTCCTAATTGTCTCTTTATTCTCTTTATAATTCATGACAATCTGGAACAGAAATTTAAAATGACATGAATATTTTCAGGCTGCAGGTCTCTGGATAAAATTTCATCGGTGGCATAGCTTGTACCTGTGTTCTCAATGCTTTCTGTTCACCCAATTAACTTCTCATAACAAGTCTATGCTACTCTTCATGAAAACATATTTATTTCAAATGTGCAATTCACTCCCTTAAACCCTTTAAATAGATTTTTTTTATTCTCATGTCACTGGAAGAAATTAAACAGTGCCTCAGCCACAACAGGGAAGACAGTTTATAGTTTAAAGGAGAAAGAACGCTTACAAGGTTTTGTGATCGAGTCCTATATTGTGTTTAGCTTGTAGTCTTTGCTATGGCCCATTTAGCTTTGGAAGAGCTCAGCTTCTGATCTCTATACCATTCCCTCTGCACACCTTGATCCTGTATCAACTCCTAGAAGGACCTTTTATCTTGCTAACAGAATCTGGGATGAAAGGAGACACAGCTATGTAAAATACCAAAGGCAACTTCCATGTGCTTACACTCTGCTAAATGTTGCTTAGCGACACATAGCTCTGCTCTTCAGCATAAAAACATGCCAAAATCATTCAAACAGAGCTCACCTCGAAAGCTGCTAAAAGGAGGGGCAGGCAGCCCTTCTGGAGCACAGGGCTCTTCAAGCTTTCTTTGTACTTCTCTCTGGTTTCTTTCTTCTCGTCAGCACAGGGTCCATGGCTCCATGTTCACCTGAAAAGAGTTTCTCCATCTGCCATTCTTCTAAAAAAATAGAAACAAAAACAAAAGAAAAAAAAAATCTACCTCAAACAATTTTCCCATTCAGATTTGTTTGTGAAAAAGGAGCAACATGCGTAAGAACCTCAAAGTGGTCTGAAACCATTTCTGACTAATATAAGACTTAAAGCAAGTATCCCTGTGCTAAAAGAAACCCAACGCAGCCATAGTTCCTACACTACAGCTCTGGTCCACTTTTACATCAGACAGGTAGAATGACTGCAAATGGACTCACACAAGACAGTGGAATTTTGGGGGGTGTCTGTAGGAGTGCTTGCTGCCTGATGGCTTTAAGGAGAAAATGGAATTCCTCAGAGCGTGCGCCCTCATGTAAGGAAAGCAATGCCCATAGCCATGCCACACGTGCTGCAGTCACACTGTATGTGTCCCACCTGCAGGCAACAGGGTTACTCACTTCTAGGGCTTGGAGGGTGAAGTCTTTGTGCTATTTTTGCTTGGACTTCTGAGTAGCACTTTCCAACATTGTGCCCCACAGCTCCACGTGTGGTTTTGGCAACCTGCTCTCTGTAGTGATGTGGTAACATGGGAGGGTCTCAGCCAGATTTTAAGGCATCCTGCAAATTAAGAAATTTTTAAATAAAAAAATGCATAAATCATTTTATTATCTTAAAATACAATATCCAGCTTCTCAAGTTTCCAGATCCGCTCTAAAAACCATATCTGTGTGTCAGTAAAAGATATTAGTCTAATGACACATTGATGTGGCATCAGCAGGAGAGACTCAATTACAATGTTTCATAAAGCTGGCTTCACCTCTTGCTGTGTATGGCTAATGAACAAGGACAGGAACTTTTGGAAAACGGGAGGAAGAGATGATCATTTTCTGAATCTGGCCTTCAGCAATTGTGGTCATCTGTGAAATTACTTTTTCTGTAAGCAGAAAATTCTCCCTTTGGATATTTAACAGAAGAGCAATGGAAAATGGAAAATGCTTCCTTTGTGAATCAAGATAGCAGTATTTAAAATGAAATCATTAATAAAGAATCAATCATATATAGAGGCCTAGATTCATTCCAGAAAGCATGAATACTTTATTGACTGTTAGATTTTTAAAAGAATTCTGGTTGTACTTTGCACATTATTCACAAAACCTTTTGCTCTGTAATTTGGATGATTGCTAGACCGAAATTGGAGAACAAATCTGAATGGTTAAAGAGTGGAATATAATGCAGGCAGATACCTTCTTCTCCAAGATATGTGCTCAGAGCTACTCAGGGCAGCTGTCAATTCACTGACAACCCATTTCAGGTCTCAGCAGATAAAAGTCAGCAGCAGAACAAAACTGTTTTGGTGAGAACCCTCTCCAGTCTCCTGTTTGTCCTACTAAAAGGCTGAGACTAGCAAAGAGCTGGACCTGCCACCGAGCCAGGCAATACAAGTTACTCCTTTCTGAAGTTTTTGCCTGATTCAGGGAGGGGAAAAAGTTTTTAAAAGATCATTCTCCAATGTCTGGTTTTGGGTTTTTTGTTTTGTTTTGGGGTTTTTTTTGTTTGTTTTGTTTTTTTGGTTTGTTGTTGTTGTGGGTTTTTTTGCTGGCTTCTTTTTTTTTTATATTAAGCACACCAGGAAACCCCTGAGCTATGCAGAAAATCTACCCATTCTGTTACTTGCAAGTGCTTTCATACTGTGCAATTAGTACTTAATATGACACTTTTTTGTATGTTGGTGGAAGAGGGCTTTGGTTTTAAGTTTGCAGCCTCATCATCTGAGGGGCAGCTCTGGACTTTTTGGCTAATAGGATATTTGCTAACAGAGTTAAAACATTAGTCTCTAAAAAGAAATCAAGTGGTGTGGAGCCATGCATGAATTAACAGAACATATCTTGATCTTACTCCTTCTTCCCATTCTAAGAGCAGGAGGAAATGCACAGCATTCATGTAGCTTGCTGGTCTCAGTAAGGCTCCCTTCTTGCCATGATCACTTTCAGCATTTTCAGTTCTTGTTGGCTACAGTGGAAGCCAGTTGAGGTTGGAACTGAAGACATATGCAGCATTTTCTTGGCATGTGGGCAGTAATCCAGCAAAATAAGAGCTTTCTTCCATTGCCATATGTGTCTATTTTCTCTCCTAAGCAGACTATCCATCCCATTAGTCAAATGGTGCAAACAATTTTCTTAACAACAAAAAATGTATCACACATCAATCAAAAAGAAAGCCTAATGTGCCAACTACTATCTCAGTCGAATGTGCCTTTTGCTTAACTTTATTTCAGCTGATGTAACACTGGCAAAAGTATGCATGTATTCAAACAACCTGACTGATAGAGGGACCTACACTATTGCTGTTACAGGTCCGGGAAATTCCACCTGAACAAGAATAATTACACATAAGTAGGAGTGATGCTCCTCTGGCAATGCAGGATTGCCCTGCAGTCAGCCACCTCATCACTGCACAGCTATTCTACATAAACCATTTCTAGAGGTCTACAAATTAAATATAAAGCTTACAGTGTAATTACTGAAGAGAAAGAGGACACAAAGGGAGGGAGGAAGGAATCTTTCTAAATGCCTGTAAACTCCTTAGGGGGCTAATCTTCAGAGAAGGGAGGCATCAGAAATCAAATCTGATGAATAATTTTCTCAGTCCAGACAGCACTGAAATATCATCTGACACAGATAGCCAGTTTAGCCCCCACTTATGTTTAATGGTTAGATAATCATGGATCATAAGTTTAGTTTTAATAAGAACCACAGCAGACACTTTATTAGCAGATTTTGCAGGCTACAGGGTTGTCATTTGTCATTATAGTGATTTTCTGGTTTAAATACTGCATCAATTTGTTGGTTTTTTTTTTTCTGAATTAATGAAGTTAGCTATATCTCAGTATTCTGTCTTCATTCTGATTCTTTAGTACTACAAGTAGCTACTTTGGCTGAGCAAATCTTCTAACAGATACAGCTTCTAATTTACAGGGTTTCTAGGAATCCCCAGGAGCAGTACCCTCTTCAGGGCAACTGAAGAATTGCTCAGATTTATTCCATTTTCTTAGGCCGTCTGTAACTCAAGGCAAATTCCCTGAGAAATGTCCTGACTGGTAAGTAGAGCGAGAGGTGAAGAAAATCACCTACCCAGAAAGTGCCCACATTGCACCACTAGCTCGGGGCGGGGGGGGGCGGGGGGAAGAAAGCAAAATTTGTCCTGAAATGAAATTGATACACAGACCTCTTCTAGGGTGAGGATCAGGCATACAATATACAGTGCCCTTGGCTTTTCCTGCATCCCCCATAGTTTTACCTCCTGATGAAGAATTCCATGAGACGGAGAGCCTTTCTTGAGCCTGGACAGCAAAGCCACAGGTGCTGCAGTGTGGATGTGCTGGCAGAGCCTGCACAGCACAGAATTCTGGCTAAGCCAAAATTGTGGAGTTGGACCAGAAGTGGTTGTGGCCAATAAAGGCACAGCAATGAAGAGATCAGTGATATTTTAGATATGAAATGACATTTTAGTTAAGGTTTCTGATGTAAGAAACCTTACATCCTGCCCATGGCAGGAGGGTTGGAACTGGATGATCTTTAAGGTCCTTTCCAGCCCAAACCATTAGAGGATTCTATGATAAATCACTAAGCTTCTTTGTGGCTCTGTTTTCTGAATAGCAGTGTCTTACTATTTGTAAAGCATTTTAAAGTTTATCAACCAAAAGGCTGACGTATATGTTTATTACCATTGTGCCAGCAGCTGCTAGGCAATATTTTAGAGGGAAAATTAGAAAACTACTACAAATGCTCGCTTAAAAAATAAACACCTTTTCTCTTTTGAAATTTCTCCTCAAACTCAGCATCAGTTCTATACTGTGTCATTATGCTTCTCAATCTGAAGCTAAGAGCACAGGCAACTGGTTAAATTTAACTTGAATTTTAAACAGAGTAACATTCATGTGTTTTCCAGCTGTTTGTTCCCTGTAGAAGAAAGGCACAGTGGGTGGATGCTGTATCAGGAAGGGAATGAAGTGGGCTGTTCCAAACCAAGAACCAATACCAATTTGTGGGAAACTGGTATCAATAGTAATTAATAATTTTCTGGCATCTAACATTTTGGCAAGTGGTTTTGTAAAGTAACTGTTAACACTAATGCAGAAAAATATTTCAGAAGCTAATAGTGAGTACAGAGTATTAGAACGCGCTGTAATTTTTATTGTTGTTTGGCAAATATTCTTACCAAAACCTGACAGCCAAAAAACCACAAAAAACCCAAGCAAACAAAAAACTACTCGCAAAAAAAACCCACCTAACCCCCCCCAAACCTCAATATTATTACATCCTCTTGTCTCTATGACCATTGCTGCAGCCCAGAGAAGATCCTGTGGTTCCTCCACCCTTTCAGCAGACCATCCACTGAGATTCCCTGTGGAGGTGTATGGTTGGATGGATAAAAAAATCTCCCCTCCCAAGGAATCTTCACAGGGCAGGGCTGAGGGATTCCCGTTCTTGCACTTGGTTATATTGCCAGTCAGGCATCCTAGTCATGAATGAGGCTAAAAAATTTGCTTCAGCTTTGTACCTGAAATTCAATGACAACTACTTTAAAAAAACACAAAACACAAAAAAACACCCAAACAACAACAACCCCCCCCCCCCCAACCTATTTTATTTTGTTGATAAAAGGAAATTTTAATTAGGAAAGCTTGAAACCTCTCACCAGATTGTGAATCCAGATGAGGAGATTTCTAAGACTCTTACCCAGGCATTTGAGAACAAAACAGGATAACAAATTTGTCTTGCAAAGCTTCTGTCTTCAGAAGCCTTCCAAAAAAAGGCTTCACTTTTAGATTATCCCTACTAAAAGGAGAAGGTGTCTGTCATTGCTTCTTCATATTTTATATCTGCACGCTGGAAGGGCCAGGTGCCTTTTCCAAACCAATTTTTCAGGATTAAAATGACAATAGCTACAAATTTGTTCAATAAACAAACCACCTTCTTTTTTCTGAGCACTTAGAATAAAACCATTAGTGTACTTGCTTAAATGTAGCTCATTTCAAAGCATTTCCAACACACAGAGGAATCAACAGCAACCTCTACTACATTAGTTATCTGATTTCTTAGAAGATAACCTGCTTTGGAATACCACTCCTTTTGGCATTCTCTGAGTGTACTGTACTTTCCTGTGTCTCTAAAGTGGGTAGAGCAGAGATGATGAAACAGAGTTTTGTTTCCTACAGAGCAAAATCTTTATCCTGCTTCCCACTCCTGTACAGCAGTTCCTGTGAGAACAATTCAGGATGGCTTTGGGATTGTTCCCCTTCACACTGGAGGAATACATGAGCCCTGTAGCAGCCACATGGCTACTGACACCTACTAGGACAGGATACACATGGAAGTGTGTGCAAATTAATGGGTTTGATAGCAAATCTCCAATTCAGAAAAAGAACACCCTGTCTCCTTGTGCTGAGGGACATCTATTTACCTGCATTCTGTCCCCTGCTGGCTCTATGCTGCATGCAGCAATTGGGCATCTAGCCTTGGCACCTGCCTACATCACTACCTCTTGCCTCTACAGCACAGAGACTGAAGTGCTTATCATACTGTGTATGGAGCACCAATTTGCAATGAAAGAAGAGATTTCTTTCTAAACTAGACAAAATTAGATTGTGACTTGGGTGCCCAAAGCTCAGGGGCAAAATTGGTTTTGATTTAACTTCACTGAAGTTAGAATGGGCATAAACAGTTATGCGTTGGCCATATTCTTATAGTCAGGGTCTCCTTAAGGTTAATGAAGACACATCCTCACTGCCTTGCTTCATTATACTAATTTTGGTGCTTTCTTATTTGGAGCACCGTTGACACAGATTACAAGGACAGTAACAGTGATCTCAACACTTTGCAGCTGCTTTGGTCAAGCCAGCCCTGGAGTCTGACCACCAATTTAAAACACATTTTTATTATCACATAGGATGCTCATACTTGTTTACTATCTTATTATTCCAGCAGTTAGTAAACAAGATGTCACATGAATAATTAATAGTTCCCGAAAATCTCATAATTATAACCTACTAGTAGTTCTCAATGCACTCCTCTCTCTGCTGATGCAAGCATCTGCAGGTCAAATAGTTGTCAGAAATTAGCTAATTACATCCTTTCCCAAGGGGATGAAAATCTTTAAATTTAATTAAAAGACCTTAACTCCAGTCCTGTACATTAAGGTCTATTTCCCATCGGATTTTCTTCTGTGCGACTCCCAGTGATAGGCTTAGCATTCATATTAGCAGGAACTCTCATCTGTGGGTCTGCTTCTTGCCCAGCACTGCTTGAAGGATAATTTGATCAAATGAGTCTCCTTCTCATCACCACATCTTGGTATTTCACTTCCATTAAAAAAGAAAAAAAATAATCTAATAAACAATCTGAACTTTAAAGTTCATTTTGGCAACTCTGTGCCAGTATGTCTCACTCTCCAGGTAGCAAGCAAAAGACTCACTCACAACATTAGGTTTGACATATTAAATGACATTGTGGCAAAAGTCCCAAAAAATTATGAGAGGAGTGAAAATGTTAATCAAAATGCACAGCTAGAGTTAATGTAGACATGTAGAGTAGGCTGGGCTAAATAGACATGAAACCAAAATGCCTCTCCTTCATATGTTTTCAAAGGAAGAAATACATGAACTATCATAGTATTTCCACAAAGTTAAAGAATCCTATCCTATAAGTCTATGGGGTTTTTGTGATTTGGTGTAAGCACGCATTAATTATTAAAATTATATTTAGCACTACTGATTCTTTGCTGAGACAACAGATTCATTACAAAAATCTGGATATTAGCAAAAAAGAAATGTTTAAGATGGTTCTGTAATATCCACATTTACTGCAATACCTGGATTAGGAAACCTAAAAGGGAATAATTTTCCCGCAGTTCACTGTAATGACTTTAAAGTGGCTATGCCATTGTTAGAGAGCAGAGCTTCACCCAGGATTCCTAATGACCAAATTTCTCTTTTTTAGGGCTCTTAGACTGCCATAAGTCCTTTTACATTGTTCAAAATGGACAGCTAGCATTATGCAACTGTTAGCAACTGTACAAATGCAATTTTGCCTTATCATCTCTTTTGCTCTTCAGATCTATACCAACTCAGACTAAAGCAGATACTTTAGATGCACAGGCATTAGAATGTTTCTATTCAAATCTCTTTGTGGACAAGGAGACCTTCCTAATAACTCTGTTTTGTAAGAAGTTTTGCCATTCAGAAACAAAACCAAACCCATGGTTTAAGAAACTATATATATATATAAAAGGAGGAAGAAAACAGTCCTTGAAAATGTTCATAGGAAATAGTGTTTTCTAACCAGATGCACTCAAGACAAACCAGTGGAAATATAAAACAAGTCCTCTTACTAAGGACAGCAGATTCTACAGCCAGGACAATTAATTTTGAATATAAGAAAAAAAAAGTTTATCCTTGCACGCCACAGCCTGAACTACTCATTACTGTCCTGAGCATGTGTGTAGAAAGATTTCTGCAAGGTGCTGAGTCACAGACAGAGATAAACGTAGAGAAGAACCCCTGCTATTCTGACTGGTCCAAAGCAGTTTGCCTTCAGGCAGGAGTTCTTCTGCCTTCTGCTCTAGAAATCAGTGACAAGCTTTTTTTGATGCAACAACAGGGGACAAAGATTTCTGTCAAGCAAGCACGGAAGGACTGAGTCTACTGACATTCTTTCAGGTGGCAGGTAGGAAGAATTCAGCTCTGACTGGTCCAGCAGTGCACCTCAAACTTCTCCTTCTGAACTACTTTTTAGAGAAAGCTGAGGGATAGCAATTTTTTATCACCTTAAAGACAAAATGACATGGCAAGTGGAAAAGTTCAGAAGCACAGTAAAGAGAATGCTGAAAGAGTAAGAGCACCTACAGTAAAATGACAGATTTTCTCTAGGTGGAGGCAAAGTGGGATTAATAATGGAAAGAGAAAGGGGGGCTCCCCACGTTGTATAACTCACAGGATAGACACTTAGATCAAAGTCACTCCTGGTGTAACACTGAAATAACACTGGGGATAAAGTTAGACCATAAATCTTAATATCATAGCCTGTTATGATGATGACTAATTTATTCTAGATTGAACACAAGAGATTATAAAAACAAATTTATGGCCACTGTATTTATTATAATTACTTTTCTCCACAGTGAAAGCAGAGTGATTTGGGAAAAAATGACCTTTTTAGAAGTGTCTTATTTAAGAGCCCATTGTTGCGTTATGGTGCCTGGCCGCATCCAACATTTATGCAGCAAGAGAGCAGAGTTCTTGGGCTCAGGGAAGGAGTGATCTCATCACTCACAGCAAATCTGGATGACTCAACATCCCAGAAGGTTTTTTCTTTTAAATATACATTTTGCCCACATATGGATAAGGTTGGATATTTCTGATGTAAAAGCAAGACTGACATTCAAAACTGCTTGCTTATGATTAAATGGATAAAGCGATATTTGTTTCTTCAGCAAGTGTGTGTCTGCACCAAACCAACCTGGCACTGGAGTATTGATTTCCCTCTAATCTCAGGCCCTGAAAAATCCCTATATTCAAATAAATGGTGATTACTGCTGGGCCTTACCAGCATCAGTACCAGCTCTGCCCCGATATAAAAGAAAAGTGAGTACCTCACAGTGCTTGCCTCAGCAGAGGAAGATAAAGTTACAGAAATTTTGTGGATTGTTTCTCTTGGTTTTCAATAACCTCAGTTCCCTTTCTCCCTCCTGCTGCCCAAAAGCAGACTCCTCTTCAAGAGGCGTGTGCTTCCTAATAAAGTGAGATGGACTAAAATAAACTGAGAAAAGTTTTAAAAATAAACTCCAGACTAGCAGCTTCTTTCTTACAACAGGCAGGATTGTGCTATAGCTCATGGTTCTGATGAAATATATTGAGATACTCATATATTGAGATAATACATTGATATTTCTTATAACTTAATACATAAATGACTATATTAATAAAAACCAAAACCAACCCACAACACAAATAAAGTTTGGATTGGCTTGTAGTGTTTTCTGCCCATAATCTATAGCTTTTGTTTTCCCTTCTAAAATGGTAACAATTCCTGGGACGTCAATGTAATTTTAATCCAGTGTTTGCAGGCAGTGTCAAAGAGGTGGCTTACTGTAATTACTTCCTCAATCATTCCCCATGAATGAAGCACTCCAGGCAATGCTAAAATTCCACTTAATCACTGGAAATAATGTAAATTTTAAAACAAGATTGTATTAGTCTGCCATATTTATAACTAATTTCCCAATAGTTCCATTTCCTACTAACTTTCAAATTGTGCTTATATAAAGAAATTCAAAAGTACTGAGGGTTTATGTGAAGCAGAAATGCTGCACTTTAGGAAATCTTCGGCCTCAGTAAACAATGAAGCTTAATTTTCACTGCCTTTAGATAAATAATCAACAGTTATCACCACAGTTTTTTGGTTTGAAGTTCATCTCATAGATACAACTTGCACCCAAAACAGTGTTGTACCACATTTCTTTCCTTGCTTTGACCTTAATGCAAACATACATTTAGGAAAGAAATAAACACCAAACAGAACTTCAAGAAATAAAAAAGAGCAAATAGTTTCCATCCAGTTTTCCTGTTATGACTATAATAAACTGTTTAATCACATATATAAAACATTATTGGCAATGTTTAAAGGTTACTAAATATCAAAAAGTTAGTAAAAAGTTTATAAAAGAAAATAGAAAAAATCCACACTGCAGGTAGAAATCTTATTCTAATCTAGGTACGAGAGAAATATTTGCTGTGCATACAGATTTGTGAGTCAGGAACTCAACTGCAAGACAGTTCTATTCTCCCCCTAGTCTGATGCCAATTAATTTCCGGCTCCATTTTGCTGTTAATTAGTGCTGTTCAGAGTCCAAGTTTTCCAAGGCGCAGATTGCCAGTAACCAAGTGATCATATAAATGAGGCTCTGCTATTAATGCTGCTAGTTAGGTTGGAACAAAAATAACTGCAGTTTGCAACTTTATGTTTTGAATAAAACCTTAGTAGAAACAAAAAGAAACAGAGAAAGGGAAATCATCTGGGCTTTAAATGGCAGGACACTGCCAGTTTTCCTACCTATTGTAGCTGAGAATCTGTTTTCACTAAACAAACTTATCAGAAACCATAGTCCTTCCAGTGAGTCAATGAAGTAAACAATTAATGAATCTCTTTCCAAGGTGGGTCTTTGGCTTTCCGTGAAAAAGAAATCAGAATTCAAAGTTTCATGTTTTTACTTTGTGAATGAGAAAGAAACTCCAAACTAGGGAACTGCAATTCTAAATAATAACAAATATCTTTCTATTTGCAGACAGAAACAATCAACTATGTACCATCCTCAAAAGTACTGCATTAGAATAAAAAAATACTTTTCTTTTTTTCAGCCAAAGAAGAAGGGGTTTACCTCCAGATCTTTGTATTAGGAGACAGCCCTGGTAAATTCTGTGCCATCTAATGCTAAGCACTGGCTGTTAACCATGAATCACAATGTTCTCTGAGCACAAATGTACCTTTGATTGCTGTACTATGAAAGTGAAGTACTAAGTTCGGTGTCTTTCAGAAGTGTCCATCATTCCATGTGTCTGGACGTTTTTCCCCATCTTTCCCCCCAAAAATGCCTGGTGATTAGATACAGGCCAGTTGTTAATTTGGTCTTAGGATGACTCTTTTGCCATTGTGCTTCTTTGGGCATTTGAATTCCAAGAGTGAAGGGTAAATGCAGACCATGTGGACTGCAGAGGGGGCTATACTGACTATCCAAAAATATTTTGTTTATTTACCTCACTTGTTCTTTATTTAACTGTTAGTCAAGTTGACACTGTTTTTAAGGTCAACATGTTAAAGAACAATTTCAGATACTGTTCCTGTCACGTTATCCCCATACATTTTAAAAAGCTTTTTCTCTTCACTATTGCCATATTAAAATGCTAACTGAACAAATGGGAGAGAATTTACATGTTAGACATATAGAACATTTGAGTAGGGTCAAAGGCATGAAATAAGTTACAAAACCTGACAAATATTTTTCCATTGGATGATGCTCAGTGGAGACATATTCCACAATGATGTTTGTTACAAACATAATGTTAAGTCAACATTTCCTCTTTTTCTTTTTTTCTTCCCCCCCCCCCCCTTTTAAAAGCATTCATGGCTTTAAAACATTTTTGTTGTTTGAACTCTAGTCAACAGGATTCAGGAGAAGATCCCTTTGCTACTCTAAGGTAATGGTTTGGGTTTCATAGTTAGGAAGCGAAATGAAAAACTAATGCAAGCCTATCTGTCAGAAGTCACCATTTTGTCACCATGAGGATAAAAAAAAAAAAAAAAAAAAAAAAAGAGGAAAAATGATGACCAGCACTTGAAAATGTATAAATCCTATTTTCCTCCCAAAATTAAAAAAGGGAGTTCTAAACACTGATGTTCCAAGGGCAGTATAAAATCTTAAATAATACACAAGTCCCATACAAGGCACTGAGTGAGGACTTTAAAATCCTCCTCAGCAAAGCTACTGCAGGATAGCATGACAAAGCAAACTGATTCATAAGGAGACCAAATGTCAACCCTGTTTTTATGGACTCTCAAAGATCATACAGATGGGAATAAATCAGCTGAGTTTCAATGCAAGGGTTTCTTGTGCTTTTTCCTCATAGCCAGCCTCTCACAAACCTATGGGACTGACTCCTCTACCTTCTCTCTGATTCATTCATCTAATTTTGCTTTACATCTGTCTTAATGGAAGGTTGTATCTAACGCCAAGACTTTTATAAATAGCAGCACTTAAATCCAAGATGAGCACAATCCACAGTGCTGTAGTCACTGGGAGTATTCCTCTAAGGCTTTGTAACCTGCGTGTAAAAGTGTGCTTTAGGCTGAAATCTGTCATGTGTGGATTTCATCAAAATGGGAGTCTGTGGTTCTTAAAGAGGACAATTAGATAAAACAAGTGGTGGGTGTACGCTTACCCAGGCAGAAACACCAGCTTTTCAAGTTAAGTGATTACTGCCTAACACACACAATATCCATTAAGAGAAATTGAGTTCATTCATGTTCATGTAGTAGGCAACGCCCCAGGCATACCATTAATGAATAGAAGAACAGGGGGCTCTAGACTTGGACTGAGTAGCAATTCTGCACATGAAACAGTAGAATTACTGAAATGAATTTTTTTCACAGGTAAATTGTCCAGTTTACACATCTCATTATGATTTGCTAGGACTAGACCATAGGGTAGGCTAGAGAAGGGGCAGAGTTGCTGCCTACACCCCCAGCATGGCAGTCGGATATCTGGGAACAACTGTAGGTGCTTACTATGCTGAAGCCTACAGTGGCCTAAGGGGTCAGGGGAAAAAACCACCATTCAAGTCATAACCCATATTCAAATCATAATCAGGTGTTTCTGTAAAGTTCCTTGCTCTTTGGTGCTGCTGGAATGGTGCAAAGGGATGTAACAGATCACAGCAACTCAGCCACTACCTGTCTGCAAAAGTGTTTGCACTAGGAACTGGAATAGTTCTCCAGTAACCTTATTGTGTCGACACGGAAACACCCAGCCTTAATTTCCACCACAGGGTTTATTGTCCTTTTCAGATTCTTTTATGCTTTTATTCTTTTATGCCTTAAAAGGATACCACTTAAAAGTAGTAATAGGTTAACAAGCACAGCAGATACATCTAAGAGAGGTTAAACTTCCTACTAACTCTCACAAAAGCAAAAAATAATTGCATGTTAAGACTAAAAACCTGAGCTGTAGGCACAGATTTATGCATGTAAATAACATTTTGGCAGAGAAGTGAATGCATCAGCCTCAGTTTCTTATTTTTTTTTTTTTTTTTAATAACACAATACTGAAGAAAGGGAGATTTCTAGTTCTTAATTTTAAATTATTTTTCTATTTCTAGATTTACTCTGAAACCTTCCATTTTCCTACATGCCGTTATGGATGACACTAGAATAACAGGGTACCAACAATTAAAATCTCTTCATTCCACACCTCTAGCATGCTTGGAGTCCAGTCCTGCAACTCTCAGAGTCCCACAGAGAGTACAACTATTTAGGGCTATAAGAGGCATTCAGCTTTTTGCTGTTGCATCAACCAAAGATTGAATTGAATCGTTAGGCCTTAATTTAATGATTTAATTTCTATTCAGGGAGGTGTTTAAGGACATATCTCCTTTGATATTCTCCTTTGACGTGCCCTCCACAATGTGGAACTGCTGGCAAAACCAGCATCCTTCTCTTTGGAGACCTGCAATGAATCTGCAGCTTCTTGTTGTACATTGCAAAGACATCCAGCATGTGCATCCCTAGGAGCTTTCTCCTTCGTTCCTTTCAAGAAAGAAACTCTAGAAGTCTAGTATGGATAAATCAAATAAATATTATTCGACCATGGCTATAACATCTTTTGAGGGTTTTTTCCCTATCTTAACCAGAAAATGCCACATCATTTCTCCATTATTTTCACCGCTCCTCTTATTATACCTCTGTTTGTAGCATTTCTTTCAATGGTTCAACAGCCTGACTGCCCAGAACTCACTCCTGTCGGACATCATCAGGGTTGAATTAATACCTAAACGAAGAATACCTTCTCCAATGTCCATCACTTTGCATTTAATGCACTGTGAAACTTTATTGTCCTTTCCCAGAAAGGAAAATAGAGCATAACTGGAGCCTGTCAAACCTGCTTCCTGTGGTCTGTCACCACTACAGGTGCTGAACAGCAGTATTGAGTGAAGGGAGTGGGGAATGGTGTACTGGGAGCCTCTTAGGAATCCTCCTGTTTGCCCACTTGAACAACAGTATCAATGTGTGAGCCTCCCTAGAGCAGTGCTGGTCCTGCAGCAGCCCAGACACACGGCTCACCACAGTCTTAAATGCCTGATCCACATGATCCCAGGAAGACAAACAGGCTGTCCCATCTGACCTACCACACAGACAAATTAAAGCACACCTCCAGATGCAAAGCCCAAGAGCTGCTCCGTGTGTAGCTGCCCTGCCCCACACAAACCCTGCTGCTGTGTCAGGACTGACCTGGTGCTCCTGAACCAGAGTGAGAGAGCATCAGAAACTGCCTGCTGAGCTCTGACACAAGGCTCTTCTCCTCTTGGCATCCTCCCTTTCTGAAGGTTAATAAAAGAAATCCACTTATTATTTGGTCCTAATTAGTCCTTAAAAGTGCTTTGCAAACACAGCTAATTGATTAAGTATCCTCTGCAATAGCATCAAAACACTGGTTTTAATTAACAACCTGAAACCCCACAGTCCATACTGAGTAAAAGAAACCTTTTTAATCAGCCCGGTGTACAGAAGAGGAGAGGAAAGGAAAAAAAAAAAAGGTACGGATTCATTTCTCAGTGATCCTTCTATGCTAATTACATAGCCTTTTCCATCATCCTGTGGAATTTCATGTAAAAAAAAAAAAAAAAAAACCCAACCTTTTTTCCCCCTAAAATAATTTGTTTATCTTGACAAAAGACGCAATCTCAGTCTTGGTTCCAAATCTTCACCTCACAACATCCCAACATTTATTTCACAGGGATTCCATGGCTCTAAAAGCTATGCCTCCAGATGACACCTGCCCTACCCAGGCATCTGGCATCAACAAACATCTGCAGACATTTTAGTCATCCTGGCTTCCAGCTCAGGTCATCCCTTTCTCTGTATGCATCTAATCAAATAGAACAGTTTTTCCCATCTTAAACTCTCAGATGTTTGGGATTGCTAACCTATCCAATTGCGGGATTTCACACCAAAGGGGGCGTAGATTTTACTGTGATCTTATTATGTGTAAACCTGTTACCTGTTTAAAGTTCTGGGCATGAAAGAGGATTTGTTCATCAGTATGAGTTTATCGCAAAGCCCAGCAGCGACCCCTGACTCATGCTCAGCAGCTCAGCAGGGCTCAGACCCTGTCTCAGTATCCCAGCACTGGGAGAAGAGAAAAAGACTGGATTGCACTTTTCAGTCTGGAGGATACCTCCCATCAGAAGACATACATGCACTCTACACACCAAAAAAGGATGTTTTGACTCTTCAGCCCAAGAAATTCATGAAAGCTGGTATTCAAATGTGTATTTCTCTGTATGTTGTGAAGGCAAAGTGCAGAAGTTGCTAATAACACAGTTCAGTCTCTTCCAGGACAGAAATGCAAACAATAGGGAGGATAAACAGCACAAGGAAGTCTTTAGGCTAACCTTGTACTTCCCTGTCCATGGGAAGTTGCGTATATGGCTGCTGTAAATTAGAGCAACCATGAGGCTCTGACACTGACTGAGATACTTCTGCCCTCTGTACCTGTAGGTAGTCATACCTGGTACAGGTCAGTCAAACAAGATGCATTGGATGTGGTCTCAATAAACACAGTGTGTTCCATAAGATCCAAAGGATCTCAGGAAGTGTTTGTTCGCTCCTTAAGTCTTGCCTTGGGTACTGAGACTGCCCCACAATGTGCAAATTACAGTGGAGACAGGCACAAGAGCTGGCACTCAGTGATGAAAATTTGAACATCAGCCCCATTGATTTTTCGTATATTATATTTTAAAGAGAATGCATCCAACAAATAAATACAATTTTCGATTTTCACTGTTTGCACCAGTATCTGAAAGAACACTAAAATCATTAATCCAGCACAATTCCTTTTGAAGGCAATACTGTTGGTTCTCACTTTTTCTCGTGGGCAAAAACTAAAATGCTAACCTACAGTGTACACCACTCTGGAATGAAATCCTGCACATATTCCTCTTGAGATTTACAGTGTATAATGTGAAGAGTTAGAAATGGTAATAGAGAAAATGTGCCTATATTTTCCTATACACGTTCAAGTCTTTCCTTTAGAGACATTTAAATCCTAGTAAATTGCCCCTTGCATAAGAAGCTTTCTTTTTAAATCTTAAGCAAATTCCACTGCTTTTCTATTGCATAATGAAATAGCCAGTCACACTGAGGAGGTGATGTTGAGCTTGCCTGAGCTTGCAGCAATGGTTGAGAACATTTCATACTTCAGAAATGCCATAAAATCCTTCATCACAAAAATTCAATTTTTTTATAATCCCCAGGAGTCTCTAAGGCTCTATCTGACATTAAACCCCCAAAACAGGAAACCAAGACCAGATATGTTCACCTCTCATTCTAGCCTCCACCCTCATTTAGTTCCTTAAAACAAATATAATTCTTTTTAGTTAATGTATTGTTTGAAATCTATCCCAGTATGAAATATATACATGCACACCATATATGAAACTTATCCCTTTCTCTTCTGCAAATGGGTATCTAGTCCCAGTTTTCCCTAGGAAATAATGAATTTAAGACGAAGCTTTGTTTTCTAGTTTGTTTACAAGTCTTTCAAAAAACGGCATTCTATTTTCTTTAAACACAATAGATTACGTAAAAATACATTATTCTATGTGTAATATTCCCTCCAAACAGCCAAAACCTAAATTGCTAAAGCACGATAGTTTATTTCAGATATATTTACTTTAATTGGCTTACAGTAGTGTTTCTTATCACACAGCAAGCACTCCATTCTGACTTGTGGCAATTTTGCTGCTATGAGAGCCCATGAGCAGCTTCCAGGAACATGAGGTATTCAAAAGACGTATAGATGTGGCACCTGGAGACATGATTTAGTGGTGGGCTTGGCGGTGCTGGGTTAAAGGTTGGACTCCATGACTTTACAGGTATTTTCCACCCTAAACAATTCTATGATTCTATGTCTTGATCTATTCAATCATAGAACACAAGAAGTGAAGCAATGCCTTTGAAGTACAGCAGCAACCCCAAAGACTTGAGCACAGTGCAATATTTGAGACTTGCACTTAGATAAATAAGGTGTCCGTTTGAAAGAGGTTCATTTAACATTACATGCACAGCTGCTGTTCTCTGCCATTCCAGTTCCCTGCAGCCCAGGGAGTTCTGAAGGAATGGAGACAATACAGCAGGATTCAGCCACTGGTGGTGTTACCTGCCAAACGGGGCTGCCCAATGGCAGCAGGAAGGAACACGCCCACTGGAGCAGAGCTCATGGAATGAATAAGCTTATTTCCAAGGAGGGTTGCACCTGAGACATTCTGAGCTGGCTGCTTCTGCCTTTGTTCAGATGGAGAAAAATCACTCTCCTTTGCTAAAAAGCTCTTTCAAAGATTGCCTTTTTATCACGTCTGCCCTTCTTCTCATGGAGCCATATCTTCCTAAATAATGTTCCTTTCCCCTTCTTTCCTTTCATGCAATGTATTCACTCATAGCAGTTCTCAGGAGACATTTTCAGATAAGGAACTGGCCAAAGAGGAACAGACTTTTATCTTAATTGATCCAGAATAATGGTCAATAATATTATAGACATACATAAATTTTTTCCTGTGTGCACGGAGACTAAAATTATTTTATAAACCAAAACTGAATAACAGTATTAATTATAGCAGTATAAAATTATAATTATTGATATTTACATTGCATCTCTCAGCAAAGAGAATGTGCTCAATAACCATGGAATGACATTTATTAGACATTTCTCAGAGAAGTCCAGAAATTTAGTATTTGCTGGTTTTATAGTCTTCTTGGGAAGTCATCTTGTTAAAGAAAGAATCCTCCCTGGAAAAAAACAAAACAAAAAAAAAAAAGAAGAAGGGAACTTCTGAATTCTGAATACCTTCAACTCTGAGCTAACATGAGCAAATAGTCCCTTGTCCAATTCCTCTCCAATGCCAGCATGCTGTGAGATCAAGTGAAAACTGAATGGCCAGGCCCAGATGCCTGTGATCAGCTGAAGGCAGCTCAGCTGGAAGCAAGACTCCCAGAGATCAGTATTGTCTGACACCTTTGTTAATGCCCCAGAGTTGGGGCACAGAGCACCCTCAGCAGGTTTACATGTCCTGGCTGCATTTGGAAAAGCACAGAGAGCAGGCCAAGGGAGGTGATCCTTTGTCTCTGCTTGGCACTGGTGAGGCCCCAGCTGGAGTATTGCAGCAAGTACTGGGCTCTCCAGTATGATTTTGCACAATAATACCTCCCAGCCAAAACTGTCAACACTTATTAGCTAACTTGATGTGACTTTAGTTTCCCTCCAAAACCCTCAGAGATTAGAACAAGATAACAAGTCTCTAGCAGATCCTCAATAAAAGCCCTCACTCTGTACAAAATATGGCTGAACCCTCCATTCTGACGTCTCCATCAAACAGATCAAAGTCATTTTTTAGTTCACTAGTTCTGATATTGCTCAGCTTCTACTTTTGTCTGTCTTAGTTTCACCTGATTTTCCCTGTTTAACTCTCTGCTATTCCCAAAATGTGAGTCAAAATCTATTTCCAGCAAAACCTCTTCTTGCCCACCAGTGTCACAGAACTTGGCTACAACTGAGGTCTTCCTTGCCTGTAAAATGAGCCTTTGCCATGGCACAGCCACATGAACGAGGAAGGAGGGCAGCAGGGATGACTCAGAAGCAGAACTGTTCATGTTCTTGCCATTTTGTCAGGCACTGTTCTGTGTGCATGTGTGTCACTCTCAGTGGTGACAGAACAGCAGCACCAGCAAAAAGATGACTGGCAAGAGGTGGCATCAACCAGCTGCTAAACCTGAATCTTGAATATCAAATGTCAGTCGTAGATAGGCCATGAATAAATGATGTGCAGCAGTCACTCTTTCTCTTGGGAATCACCCAGTATTTTCAAATACTTCACATATGCATGGTGCCAAGGAGAGGACTGTAGATTTTATGTTCACAGGATCTTTCTCAACTACTCAACACTTCCTTTCTGAAGAGAGATGAATACTGGGTCTAGAGAAGAAGAAACAAAACATGCTGTCTGAAAGGGACATATCCTAGCAACTCACCTTCGTGTTGCTGGTCTACCTGGCTGAATACAATGGCTCACTACAACTTCCATCAGTGCTGGTGTAATGGTTAAGCAAAAGTGACTCGGTATTTCTAGGGTTCAGTAATTGGATTTGGAGCCTTTAACCTCTGGGTCACAGGGTCAGATCAGACTCCAGTTCATAGAGTGAAAATCATTAGGACCACAGACCTGTTCGTGGCATATATGAAATGACTGTGTGGCTTCAGCCCAGTTGCTTGAGAGAAAGAGTCCCTTGTTGACCCCTTCAGCAGAAAAGCAGGGAATTAAACGACTAAGGAACACGAGTTAGCTTTTTCTCCAAAAGGGTGGTCTCTCTGGTCAGAGTTGAGACAATTTATCTGGTGAGTTTTATTGCTGCGTGTTCTGCACTATTCTTTATGAGTATAAAATTTCAAGCTTGAGGTCTACATATTGCAGAACCTTTAGGGCTCCTCCATTTATTTTGGCTAGAATTAAAAAAGAATGAAATCCACATCTGACTCTCCTTTAAAAATTTGTTCAGCTCAGCCGCATTTGATTCTAGTTTTTCAGAAACCTCAGCAGGCCAGAAGTGGCCAGGAGCACTGTAGACTGGGCCCATTTAGGTGCCTATATCTGGGTGCCTTGCATTAAATTGTATCGCTGAAAATGTCACCAGAGCAAAATCCACATCCTTTTATGAGGTGTTTGTCTTATAGCAAATAGGACATAAATTATTGAAAAAAAAAAAAGAGAGAAAGATATGACTCCATAAGCATTTATCTAACAATTAAAAACTCTTCCACTCAAGTAGGATGTAACAATCTTGTCCTCAAGTAATTCTCAACCTGTGCTGGATTCTGCAGCTCTCACTGGGGCACACACAGACAACTCTTGCCAAGAGGGAGGGGAAGCGTGGGCAGCTGCTGAACCTGGCTCTCTCTTGTCAGTGATAATAGCTCTAACCATAAAATGTTTACAATAAATACTAAGCCCACACAACTTGCTTTTTTTTCCAGCATATTTTTAAAGCCAGCCGTAGTTCCCAAATAGTCATGGCTATGTAAGCTTTTCCAAAATGCATGATAAAGTCAAACCTTTACTCCTCAGCATGTAGAGAAAAACTAGCAACCCCCTGCCCCCAGATTAAATTCTTAAACTTTACCCCACTTTTGTGGACATTTTGGCCTCTTGAAAACCAAAGTTCAAACAACATGGAGAGAAAGCCAGAGCCATTAAAATAAAATTAAAAACATAAACAGCATTACAGAGGCAAGGCTGCAAAAGACTTTGAAAGCACTAAAAATTATTTGACTCTTGCTTTGCAAACCATTCACTGAATCCCAATTGTGGAAAAACATTCACAGAATCCCAAATTCAGTTCACATGCATTTTAATACTTGTTTAGTGTGATTTTTTTATAATCAGTTTTGAGTTTATTTGTATTGGGTTTGTTTCTCATAAAGCATCTGTTCTTCTGTTTCTTTTTACATGACTGGCACTCTCCTCGTGTAAATGACTGGACTGACATTTATTGGATTGGGCTTCACATGGAGCACCTGTGAGCAATATGTGCTGTGTGTGACTTTCCTTCGCAGCCCTAGTAATTTTAATTGTTTTTGGCATGTTTTTCCTGCCATATACTGTAAGTTGACCTTTGCAAATATTCATTTCATTTCGATGCTTATGCAATGAAGTAGACTAATATTCCAGAAGAATGAAGTCCTCTGTTCAGTCACAGAAAGAGACACAGAAAAGGTAGTGGCAACACTATTTTTTTTTTTTTCAACAAGAGTTTTCTAGAAACCTTGGTAAAGTAGGTGGTATACCTATACAGTAATGTAAATACCTTAGAGAATAAACATCATGGGAGGAGAAAGTGGTCCAAAGGAAAAATATAGGAATATTAAAAAAAATAAAAATAAAAAGCTCTATTTCAGTTTTTAGGAAACACAAGTTCTGATTATGCTCTATTTTCTACACAAGATTATAGCATTGTTGTAGAAGCTACTATAGAACATTTAGTACTTCTATTATCTAGCAATGTTTTTTAAAGAGCATAGTAATTTTTGCAAAGCCTTGTGAATGGAGCTAATTAGTTATTCCTACTTTTTCTGAGGTAAAACAGAGGTAATTGCTTTTCTCCCAGAACTCAGAATGGGATAGGAACAGACAAGGGATTTGAAGTCAAGAGTTCTTGAGTTCTGTTCTCATGGAAAACAATTAGACAACACTGCCTTATAACTG
>JAWWTY010000016.1:11836067-12058685 GCA_035222235.1 Margarornis squamiger
GCTCTATTTCAGTTTTTAGGAAACACAAGTTCTGATTATGCTCTATTTTCTACACAAGATTATAGCATTGTTGTAGATGCTACTATAGAACATTTAGTACTTCTATTATCTAGCAATGTTTTTCAAAGAGCATAGTAATTTTTGCAAAGCCTTGTGAATGGAGCTAATTAGTTATTCTTACTTTTTCTGAGGTAAAACAGAGGTAATTGCTTTTCTCCCAGAACTCAGAATGGGATAGGAATAGACAAGGGATTTGAAGTCAAGAGTTCTTGAGTTCTGTTCTCATGGAAAACAATTAGACAACACTGCCTTATAACTGGAGAAAGGGATGCAACAGCACTACTCCAAAAGCAATGGAGAGAAGGAGTTTCTTTAAGAAATTAAATACACCATGCCAGGTATATTAACCCTATTAACACACCTTTCAGATTGTTCTATATAGTGTGTTCATCTAACAATGAGAATAAACAAATACTTCAAAGAGTAGGGTACTGTCAGTCAAAAACATTCCAGTTATTGGTTGTGACGATTTTGCATCCCTATGACTTCAAATTAGCTAATCTGGACAGACCTTTAGTTACATGAAAATAATGATGGTTTGAGGTTTTACAGTATTTTCAATTCTTATATTCTATAAATTGTAATCGAGCTCTGGGCTCCTTTTTAATTCAGGGAGAATACTGGAAGACACTAATTAAAAGCTGCAAACATCTCCTCAACTAGCAGCTTAACCAATAATGCATTATTTATTCAACATCATCACTAGTTGGCACAGCACTAAAACAGGTCCAGATCTTGCAACAAGAGTGACAAGCTGATGACACAGTTCCCACTGACAGACAGTGCTAACGAGGGTTGGCAGGGACCACTTTCCTCCCAGCTTTGGGGGTCCACCAGCCTCAGGCCCGTGCTAAGGATTGCACCACTCACGCTTCCCAAAAGGAAACAATATAAAGGAAAATGGGCTCGGACTGCAAAGTGCTTATGAAAAATGAAAGAGCTATGAGAAGTCACGTGGTGTCGTTCTCCAAAAGGCACGGGTTGCTTTATATCCACAATAAGGCTGCTTTATAATGCCACAGATCTAAAGGTGCCCAAGACTAAATGGGAATCTGACCCACGATGCTTAGCTCATGAAAATTCAAAGGCAGTTACTTGTTACTACTCACTTAGCAAGACTTCTAGGTCTGAATGCAGTGTGTGTTAAATGGCTGAGTAGCCCATAATAGCTAATAGCCCATTGTCACGAAATAATCATCAGCCGGAAAGAAATATTGTGAGCTGGACCTATACCTGCTGCAAACTGACGTCACAGGGGACAGCAGAAGGCAGCTGAGTAATGCTGGCTAATAAGCTTATAGAATATGAGCCAAACAAATCTTCTGTAGTTTGCAGCAATTATTACATTTATATGTTTGACCCCATTTTAAATTCATAAAATAAATTGAAAAATACCAGCATCAACTTTAAATCAGTAACTGAATTAGACCCAGGATTATGACCTTTTCTTCCTATAGAGCTACATTCAGTAAAATGAGATCTATTGGTTTCATTTCCCCAGCACAGCATCCAGACAACCCTTCAAAGAGAATTATTGCTTCTATTAAAACATGTACCATCTTCTAACTCTTCCCGTTTTCTCAGTTTAATATGAAACAATTGAGAGTTATATCAATACATTAGAAAAGAATTATTGTTATCAGCATCCTCAGAAGTCCCGGTTAACGCAACAATCTCTATCCTCTAACTGAAGATGCCACAGGAGGTACTAGTGCTCCTTCAACAATTATGTAATTTAAGCTTTGTAGAGTGCACATTTTTGTACAGTGGTCAATAACTCCTGGTTCAGTAAAAGCATTCCTTTCAATTAATACAAGTGTCTAAGTAAATTTACACATACAACAAAGAAACACAACAGACTTGGATTCTAAAGCCACCTCATAATGGTGTATTTTAAAAATCTCATTTGCTACACTAACATATTTTATTAAACCTCCATTGGTGAATACCGTGGGACAAATTTCCCCCCTCACTAAAGCAGACACGGGGTATGATCTCTACATGTGTTCCCACAGAGACACAACTCCTGCTCCATGGCAACAGCTTCATCGCTTTGGGGAGATGAGGAATTCAGGGCCAAAATAACACCGACAACAAAGCAGGTCTCCAAAGATGCTGCCTGCAGCTTAAGCAGCCCACATAGAAGCTTCCCACCTGAAGGGCACAGTGTGAGAGACCACTGATGCAGGATTCCCCTCGCTCCTTTGCATCCCACAAGTTCTGCTCACAGAATGCTCAGCTCCTAAGGGCACAATATTCCACAAGGAAGCTCTCACAAACTGAGGGAAGCCTTGCAGCCTTCTAATAA
This sequence comes from Margarornis squamiger, assembly GCA_035222235.1. Taxonomy (NCBI): domain Eukaryota; kingdom Metazoa; phylum Chordata; class Aves; order Passeriformes; family Furnariidae; genus Margarornis; species Margarornis squamiger. The sequence goes on from JAWWTY010000016.1 coordinate 11,838,436, forward strand.
CTTCCAAGGAGATTTAGAGCCTAGTGACATCCACCCACATTCCCAGTCACATCAAGAGAAAAAGTTTGTAGGTAAAACTGTTGGGGTCATTTTCAGTGTTGAAAACTGGCCCAAAATTGAGAAAATTCTCTAGTTTTTGCACTGAGCCTTGGTGAATCAAGTGAATTATGCCAGTGTTGTATCATCTACACAGTTATGTGTACAGAAAGAACAAGTATACTCACATATGTGGGAATGGCACTGTTAAAAAGAAAATAAATAACCCTGCCCAACTGAACTTTCTTTGTATTTAGCAGGGGACATTTTCCTCTGATAGGGGTGTGAGAGGTTGGATGGCAAGTCAGCGTTATTAGATTTTATGCTTTTCTAGAGACTGTCATTGGAGCCTAATATCTTTGTTTCTCTTCTACTCTCTTCAGGGGAATAAATGGATATTTAAAGTTTGGTTGAATTTGTGTGCTGGGGGACTTGGTTATTTGGTATAAATGTGATCCACTTCCACCTCTCCCCTCCTGACTCTTTTCTGTTCTGTACATTTTCCAATTAGGGACCCCAGTGACTGAAGCAAGCACCAAATTACCAGCCTGAGGCTAAACTGTAACAGCAGCAAAATTCCAATTTTAAAAATCTGATTGAAGAATGTGGGGTTTTATCTACATGCCACTGTAGGTGCAATAGGAAGGTTTTCTTCTTTCCTCCTTTGGCTTTGTGAGAAGAGAATTCACTGAAAATACCACAATGAGATCATATAAGCTGAGAGGAAAACTCACAAAAGAAGAAACTATGAGTCTGTATAACTGCAGCAGTATCTCTGAGTCACATTCCCTGTGATGAGCCATAGAAGGTCACATTTCCAGAGAGTCCCTTCTGTGTACAGGTGGTGGCAATGCCTCTTCTGCTACTGTGAGTGCACACAATGTCTGTATGCAAGGACTGAGGGCATGCTGTACCTGAGGTCCTTCACACTGTGCTCCTTTCACATTAGAGGCCTGTGCTTGATTTTTTTCAGCAGCCTCCTGTAGTTACAGGGTCACCAGCTTCTCACTTTCCCCTATGCAATCCCAGCTGGCATGCTCCATTAATTTGATCTCTCTCTGGATGAAGCTGTTGTATCTCACTTTGTTATACTGTGTTAAAGGAAGGAAGTCAACTGCCTGTGACTAGAAACTCATGCAGAAATTCTGAATGATCCTTTGAAACAGCCACATCCTCTGTGCAAAAAAACACAGAATCTGGGAACAAGTACTTGCAATGTCCTTCTGAAAAGCCTGTACCCAGCCCCTTCTGCCCAAACTGAGGAAAGGGCATCTCTGTCACACACTTGCCACAGAAGCCATTGCCATGGCTCCAGGGCCCTGCTGAACCCTCCTCTACTCCAAGTGCTTACAACTCTGGCTCACACTCCATTGTACTGTTTGATTTTCCTGGAGACTGGCACACGATAGGGAATATGACATACCCATTCCATGCCATGCAGAACAGGCTGCAGCAGCACATTGACCCTGGCAAGGGAGTTTTATGCCTTGGTGCTCTTTTGAACTCAGCCCTCTGCTCCAAATTAACAGATCTGTCCCAGAGATTGGTGACTGGCATTTCTTGGTGCGTGCTGACCAAGATTGCCTGGAGACAGGTGAGCTCCAGGACATGTGTTGACAAATGAATGCTCCTTGAAGAACCAGTTTGTTCTATGATCTGAGGGGGGATATCAGCAGCATAGGAGACAAAAAATTCAGTTCTTATTATCTTTGCCTCTCTAAACAAACTCGTGCATTTCCCATTAAACTATGTAGTGTATATCATATCTCTTTTCACTAAGCATGACATTCAAACACTGTCATCTCACCTATAGATTATCTCAAGGACACTGCTGTCACCTTCATAGTTACTACCTTCTTTTTCATTGTTCATGTGTTGTCAGCATCCCTTTCCTAACACCACTCCTATATTTAACTTTGTGTTGTCAGCCAAGTGAGCAGATATACCAAGGAAAATATATGGTGCCACCAATATATACAGACATCTCCTCTGTGCTACACACAGTATGTACACCTGTCATTCTAAGCACACAAATACCTCCTTTCTTTCTCTTCTGCCAACATATGCTTATAAACTTATATTAGTACAAGTATGGATGGATTCACTAAAGGTCTAAAACCCATTCACTTGCACTGTTTACTGCAGCAGACAGTTGCTCCAGCTGCTCCTTATCCTGAGTGTAGCTGAATGCTGTCCTGGCTACAGGGTTGGTTTTATAAAAGGTGGCTTAAAACTTTATTTTAGCCCTCGTCACCAGGCTGCAGTGGCATGAGGCTTATATGCCACTACAAAATATTTCATGTTAGGGATGTCCGAGCTCATTTAAACTAAAGTTAAAAACCTCGGTGAGTCTGTGAATTTGAAGATTTGATTTCTAAGTAAACTGTCCTTGGTTTGAACTCCATTTGGAAAAGATTGCTGGGAAAGAATAAGAGAAAGGGTAAATAACAGGTTGTAAAACTGAGTTAGAGAGAAAAGACTGGAGGAAAAACCACTACACAGCTGTTTTCATGCCATACACAAAGACTTCTTGAGAAGTTCTATAAAGAACTCAACTCACTAAACACAATTGTCATCTTAAAAGTAGGATATTCAGAGTCAAAAGCAGGGTTTGGGTCTGGTTTGTTGTTTTTTTTTTCTCTCCAAACTGAATCACTTTTTAAAAAGATATAAAGTTCCAGAGAGAGATAGAAATAGGGCAATGTCCTTAAATGTTTGTGACCAAAGGCTGGGAGAACAGCCCTTTAGCAGTTGTCTTTTCAGATCTTTTTTACTATCAGAGCGCTATTTATCAGAAGCTTTAAGCGACCTTGAAACTTTAATACCTTTCTCAAGAACAACAATTTGGAAACTCACAACATTTTGGTAAGCTAATTCAAACCACTACATAGTGAATACCTTGGCAATTAGATGGTGATTCTATCCTAAAAAAATCTGCATATGGTGAGTCTATTATAGATGACATTTGGATTAGACAAAGTCAGAGCTAGTTGGCTGGATACATGCAAGTATACTGTGAAATGTATGTAATTGATCATTTAGATCATCAATCAAAAAGTGATCAGTGATATGAACGCGACCCTCATTCCACCTGGCGAAGAACTTCCAAGAACATTTCTTTTGCACATAAATTGTAACTTCACTCCAAGTATCATCCCTTTAATGACCTACCCCCATGCCCTGTGCATAGGGTGGTGTGCTGCAAGCTCTCTGGTCATGGCCACGGCCATTACATGCACCAGCGCTTGCTTTAGCACAACCATCCACACCCCTGGTGCGCGAGACTGCAATTTCACATCTCACTGCATTAGAGCAGGGACAGCAATGGGCTGGACAGGGACCCTACAAGATCCTCCTGACAACCAAAGATGAGCTGGGCAAGGAACAACTGTGGAAAACACATTACAATTCAAAGGAGCCTTTTGCCTGCATTAATTTAGACATGTACAGAAATCAGAAGGCTCCAGCATGATAAGGGCAGAATCAATGGAAACTGCTTTTTCATTTCAAATTAAACTATTGTTGCCTTAAAAGGCAGATCTATTTTTAATCCTGTCCACTCAGTTCTATTAGCAGACAACAGGACACAGAGCAGTTCAAAATGGCTTAAAATGTTTCATATCAGATGGCTGATTGCAGATTCGTGGATCGAGTCACTGGGAAGGGCAGGGGGTTATTTCTCTTAGTCATAATGTAAATGTAAAGGAGAAAATCCAGTAGCATTTAGTGGGGGAGAGAGAAAGAGAAAAAACAAGGAGTAATTGGGGTCATATCCACTGAGCAGAGAGACATTTCCAGAGCAGCATCCAAGTGAGTCACAGGCAGCATGAGTGAAAAGAGGGGGGGCAAGTGATAAAGTAGAACTCATGTGGCCTTTTTAAGCTTTTCTGGCAGAACAAGAAAAGTAATTACACACTGTCTCAGCAAACATCCGTGGCACCACCTGGTGTATTCTCAGAGAAATCCCAAGAAGGGATTTTTCATCTTAACCTTGATAAGTGCTGTGCTGGTACCAACTCCTTTGCATTATACACAATTTTGAGAAGGCACCAGCCTGGGAGCACTGTTTGAAACACAAGCCCTCTGAGATATGCAAGTGCTGGAAGTCAGCTGAAGAGTACTTGGGCAACAAGAGCCCCAAAAGAGAGGGAAGGGAAAAAGACTGCTAAAACTGATTCTGAGAACATGAAGTCATAAACATATAAAACCACCTGAAGCTTGGAAAAGAGAGGCTGATGAAGAATCTCCCTGATGTGTCAGGCAGCACCATCATTCCTAAGGCACTGTTGATGCCTCGTTTCTGGCTGTGTGCAGCACAGCTTCCTTCTTGCTTTGCCTACCACCTCTACCCAAATTGACATGCCTTTTCCCACAAGGATTTAACAACCTCCTAAGTAGGGTCCAAAATATATTAATTGCTTTAACAAGTATATATATGGTGCCTGAATTCCTGAAACACTGCTGCTACTAGAAGTGTTCTTTTGATGGCACATGCTAACCTCTGATAACCAACCCCCAAATAAATTTCTGTGACTCCTGAGCTCTTTGTGCTGGGTGCTAGCCCATGAAAACATCTTTTGCAATTATAATTACCCTGACTGGGGCATCAGTGTGAGTCCAACCTGCCGTCTGCTCTTTTCTCTTTAATTGGCTAGGAAGTCAGAGATTAAGGATGACAACTCCTGCTTGTGCCATCAAACAAGTCAGCAACTGGTTTGTAAGGGCTGATTCCTGTGTAACAACCATGCAGTGATATTTCTTTGCACAGAACAGGTATGAGGGTATCAAGAGAGCTGGAATTAACACACAGACTGTTTTCCATGGTCACCTATAACCTGAACTCTTCAGGCTTTGTGGTGGTGCAGCATGTGTACATATGTACATGTCTATACAATATATATAGAAATTGAGCACTTCACTAAAAGTCAGATACTACAGGTATGGAGTGTAATAGACTTTAAATCTAAATTTTAATTCTTCTTATAATATCATAAAACTTTTACTGAACTTACTGCTAACTAAAGTTTGTATCTTTACAGTTATTTCAACTGCATAAATTAAAGCATAATAACATTTGCAGAGGCAAATCTGGGATGTCAATTTTGACTCTATACATTATACAATCAACCAAAAGCAGCACGTTATCAACACAAGAATCTTGGTGAATTTACTCCTAAGGCAAGACACCAGTTAAAGCTCTCTGCTTTGAACACGTTTACACATTCTTTTCCATCACACATCAGCAAGAACCAATGTTTTGGACACCTTGGTTACTTCATTATTCACAGAAACCTTATGCCAGAGGTATCCAGTTTTAAGCTTCAAGAAGCTGATTGCCTTCTGTGTTTGAGACATTTGGAGACATAATATATATATATCTACCTCTTTAAATGACTGTATTTATGAACAGATGAGTTTGTGAATCAGGTCACTTGGATGTTTGCCAGCTTGAATAGTTTTGGCAGGATTCTTAGGCTTGAAAGCAAACAGTAGTGCTTTATTAGAACTCCAGCAGACACTGTATTGCAAACACTGGTTTGCACATGCATAAGATTGAAATATCATGTTGTGTAACAAAATGTAAAATTACAAAGCAGGTAGTTGAAACAAACTTACCAATTTCTGAAGTATAACATCCATTTTTCATCCTCAAATTTTATTTCAGATCCCATGTTAAAGGAAAAAAAAATAAAAATACTGCAAGCTGGACATTGGGAAAAGAGTTGTTGCAGAAAGAACAGAAAGAGAATTTTCCTGATGGATTCCTTAATCACCGAGAAGTCACTAGTGAACAATAAAATGCATTGAAGATTGCTCTAGAAATTAGGTCTTGACCTGAGCTGTTGAAAAATAGTTCAGAGCAAATTGAAAACATAAATGGATTTGTGTGGGTTTTTTTCAAACAATATTTCAGAATAATGAAGACAAAGTCTGTGTCATACCAAAGGCTAACATTAAAATTAATGTTACCACCTCTATAAAAACAGATAAATTGCCTGGCATCTAGAATGTTGTGTCTGGTGCAAGAACTAATGCCACAAGAGACTAACATATACAACTCCCCCCTGTTTTTGGCTTAAATGATGTTCAGGTCATTGTGACACCTGCCAGCCAAATCAAAGAAACACCGAGTTAAGACTGGCATTCAGAATACCTTTTATGGTTGGGACCTCAGGAGTATGTAAGGAAACTATGGGATGGGCTGAGCTGCAAACTGCGTTACACACCAAACGTGATTTAAATCACTTTCACATTTTTTTTCTATAGTTCTACAGATATACCTGTCCCAATTCTCCCCTTACAGCAGCATATACCTGTAACTGCTCTCCTTACATTACTGATTGTCTCCAGTTTCAGTGGACTGAGGTCAGGATTTGATTCAATGAAGTTATTTGGATTATTCTTTATTTCGAAACAAAGGCATAAACAGAATTACATCCACAGCCTCTGTATCTTCAACTTGTCAGAGAACAAAATCAGTATTTCTGCTTCACCATCTCAACTAAACAGGCGGATTAACTGATAGTGACTTTTTTGTGAGCTTTTTCCCCCCCCCTATTATTTGTTTTGGTTTTTTTCCTCAAAATCTGTTCCTTTTAAATGAAACTAGCACTTATGAAAGGTGAAATGCTCATACTTATGGGATCAAAACAAAATTGAAATTTAACTCCAGGCTATAGGTAGACAGAAGGTATAAGCACTGTCCTCACCCCAGACTCTGCTCTGAATTACATTACATTGGGTGCTAATTTGCTGTATTTTACACCCACATTAAAGTTCATAGTGGAAGTGGGAACACATTTTTTAATGAGAGTTATTAAAATAAATGGTATCCTTCCCATGATCTGCAAAGATTGAGTGCTATTGCAATACTTCACTTTACCTGGCAACATCATTTATGATCCCTGGGCATAGACCAGACTCGAGCTGACATCGAAGTACTCAATTCACCCATCACTTTGCAGGTGCTTCAGCCCCCAACATCTCTTTATTGCACTTATGAAAACAGCTTGTTTACAGTGCAATCACTCATTCACAGACTGACATTGCTGCATCAAGCAATTTATATTAGCCAATGCTGTAATGACATTTCTTGGACTTGTATTTTATGGGTATTTCTTTTTTGGAATTTTTGAGAGATAGAGAGGGCCAATCTGGGTGGTTAAATTATTAAACTGTCCTCTGAATACTCATCTCTCCAAAACACCTTAAACAGTATTTTAATCAATATATAAGTCAGTTTCAACTGCAAGAAAATTCCCATGGGCACTTGCTGTCCCCATGCAACAGCCTTTTTTCAAAGCTGAATATGCTGGTTGCTAACAGAATAATACTCCAGAAAACATGCAATCTGCATTTATTTACCATTCAGGTACATACCCTGTTTTTATCTACTTTAATAGTAAGAGATACAAAATAAAGCATCTTGGAACTGTGTCCTAGATATCACATTATCTAGCAGAGCCTAATGGACCAAGATATGACACAGTTTGCATTGGGAACCAGAGCTACATGTGCTGGGTCAGTCATTGTGACAGGTCATTGGGCATTTAAGCACATTGTTCTTTGCAAGGAATTCAGCCTTCTGTTATCCCTTTCAAAAGCAAGCACCAACCTTCCCTTAGAAACAGAATCAGGAGACTAAAACACCAAAACCAAACCCCAAACCAAAAACCCCACAAAGCCCAGACATGGCCAGTGGCTGCCCATCTACTGCACCTCAGAGGCAGGTCTCTTGGGTTTATGCCCTTCCAGAGATGCATGGGCAAGACAATCCCCATTCTTTGCCTCTACAAGGATGATGGATCCAGGCTCTTGTTCCTCTCTCACACTCATTTTATTCCATCTGCATTTTCCCTGATTTACATTGAAAAATACAAGTTGAATTAGGTGCCTTCAGCGCTACTGATTACTCCAGTAAAAATTTCTGCTTGCCTCATACCCAAATGAACAGCAAGATCAATCTCTCTGTTGAAACAATCAGAATTGAAATAGGAAAGAAGGATGGGGTTCATAATAAATCTTTTCAAATACAAGCTGCCTTTAAGTCCTACTGAACTCTATTTCTAAGTGCCAGGGGCTTACTGCATGAAAGCTGCCTGCATCCAAAACAAGGGCAGTCAAGTAGAAAACAGGTCTTTTGTAGGTCTTTCCCTGCTGTCCCCCTTGTTCTTTTACATGTTTCTCTATTACTGGATATCTTTCCTTTCTCTCCCTGTGATTTTTTTGTTTGTTTGTTTTATTCTTATACTATCCCCTTCTCTTTTCTTGTACAATGCCACAGCTGTTCTTGTCCCACTGGTGGCTCTGGCCCTTGTGCTTGTGTATTTGTCCTCTCTTCTGGTACAAAGAGTGGTAAATTTTAACAGGCACAACATAACTAGGCTGTTTATTCTCCCTATTTCTCTCTGCTTTTACAGAACCAGAGGCACCAGGAAACAAAACAGAAGGCTTTCATCATATGGATCATTCAGCCAGCAAGTCCTACCAGATCCTACAGGGAGAGTTTGATATAGCAGTGCTAATTACTGAAGAGAGAAGTACTGCTGCAGTAACTTGTCATCTAGTGGCACCCAAAATGTTTTTTGTCTGGTACATTCTATTTAACTGGGAGGGACCCACAGGGGTTTATCTCTGAGCCATTTTTGTACATATTCCACGTAGCAAGTCTAACACAACTTTCTTAAGAAGAGATTAATGTTCTTAAAAATGTGGATGATTTGGGCTTTTACCCAAAGCTCACAAACCTAAACTGAACCCCATAATGATTGCCGTGAGTGTTCTTCATGGAAACTCCCTTTCATCCTAGCTAAGGATCGTGTCTGCCCTCTACTAATACCAAAGCCACTACTGATATTCTCAAGGTGAGGCTCCAGCAGCAGGCAAGTCGGCATCAGATGGACAAAGGTATTTATACCATTACAGTGACAGAGATAAATCCTTCTTTGAAGTATTAACTTGCAATGGCTCACAGTGCAACAGATTCATACTGACTCAGCCCATAGCCAACAGATTTATCCCAACAGTAACAGTGTGCCAGAAGAAAAGGGGGAAAACCAAGTGATTTTAAAAATAAATAAGACTTTGATTTTTAATAGTGCTAAAAGGCTTTAAATTCACACATTGCTGCTCTCTCCACCTTCAGTACTGCTGAGTTCATAGAACTACCTCATACAAACTTCAAGCATAGAATAAATATTTTTTTAAAAATCTACAGGGAATAATGTTTGTTCTGTCAGCTCTTCACAGATTGTTTTGTGGCATCTACAAATAATGAATGATTAGAGCACAAACAAGAAAAATAATTGACTTTAAGGCATAAACAGCTGCACTTAATTCTGGAGGAGTGCCCAGTTTAGCTGCTTTGAAATCCCTCTTCTTTTTCCCTGATAAATATGTTACAGAATATGTTCATGAAACAAATTATGACTACTTACTTCTTCTGTGTCATTCTCTTTTGCATGTTTATTGTGCCCTGTTAGTTTGGCATTCTTGCCTAGGTGCAGTCATTGAGTTTTCTAAAGCAACTACAGTTGGAAATAAGTTTTGTAAACCTGAGTTCGTAAACCCCCATAAATTCAAACCAGCCTAAGCACCTCTGCTTTAGCTCTGCAGCCACAGAAGGCATTTCCTACCACATTGGATTTGGACAGTAAGGCTCTGATCTGATAACCCAGTTACACACCAAGCTATATATCCTTTGACAATAATCCATGTGACCCTCAGATTCTTTGTCTCATTTTTTTAGATACTCGAAGTTTTCATTCAAGCTGCTCTGTTGAAAGATTAACTGGTTCTGCCTGTTTTTCACAGACTTTTTTTAAGAGCTGAAAAATGAGAACATTTAAAATCTAATGTATTGCTAGAGTTCTCTACTGCAAACTTTTACTAAAATTAAATTAGATGATACAAGTAAAGGTCAAAATTGAAATGGAGTCAATAAAACTCATTAGATTAACAGTGATCCTGAACTGAATCACCATCTAGCTGATTCACCAAATTAATACAGCCAGTCACCAAATAAAATGATTGTACAGCATAGTCAGTGCTTACAAACCGGCAAATACTCCCCTACAGGATTTAAGGAGGCACTGTCCATTTAAAACCTGTCCCAATTATATCACTACTTACAGCAAAGTTATCAGTCCAACCAGTTGAATCATTTTGAATAAAAAATCCTAGTTTTTATCTCAAAGGATGCATCAAGTCCTGAAGCTCCCACACACAATTAGCAGCTAGCTTATTAGTAATTACCTGGCATTCTGAATTTTGATACAATATCTGTCATAATCACATTTATTTTAATGACACTTTCTCTGCCCTCAAGATGACCATATTATTTCTTTTAGGTTTAAGTATAAGGACAAAGAAAAATTTCCATGGCAAGTGTGAGGCAATGAGGGGAAGGTAATTCACACTGGGCTCACCCACAACACACCAGATCTCTCTCACTGAGGGAGGTGCTCACTCTGCCTTAACCTGCCATCACAAAAGACATGGGCAGGTACAGCAAAGAGGTATTTAAGCACCTCTCTATCAGAGTTTCGACTCAGCAATCACCCTAAAATGTAGAATCTTTTAAAATGGCCTCATTTTACAATAGTTAATAATCTGACTTGTTTAGACAAAAACCTACCAAGTGTCTTTATTAAAACCACACTTGGTCAGACTTCACGATTAGAGCGTTTCTGTGACAAGAGCAAAGGTCAGTGTGGTGACATGAGGATACAAATCATTGCACTTACATGTGATGATAAAACTAACAGCCTGCGCTTCTCCTTCAAAGAACCTTAGCGAACCCCTTGAAAACAGCGAAAATGGTAGAATGAAATGGATAAAATTAGGGTCAAACATCTGCCTTCAACATTATCAGCACATTTTCTTTATTCCTTGAACGTCTTGGTTTTAATTCTAAATGTCGCCATGTCTTGAACCATATGAGAGTTTGAGAATTTAATGAACTTCTCATATACTTAAAATTATAAAAATTCTTACATAGATTGCTGGATTAGGGTTAATGTTCCTGGAAACTCACACACATCCTAACCACTGAGCATGCAGCAGGGATCTTAAATATAGAGATTTAATCTAAAACCAGAGTCAGTCAAAACCAAACTAAACAAAATTAATATCTAGCCAGTATAATCCCCTGAATGCAGAATGATCTGAAAACCAGCCCATAAGTTTTCAATGTTTTCCAAGCTTTAAACTGGATCTACACAAACCTCCCAGATGTCAAAACCCCCAACCAAATACCTCTCAAAGCACTTCACTAGCACATGCTGCAAAAACACTTGGACCCAGAAGTCCCTTTCATTGCAGATAGAGGTAGGCAAAATTCTAGAGAGATCGATTTTCCACAAGAGAGTAAATTAAAAAAATCTGGAATTGTACAGTAAATCACTGAAACTTTTCATTAAGAAAAGTTCAGTTGTCTTTTGTGGGTTATGATTACCACTCTGGTACTGAAAAGTTATTATTACAACTTCTTGTAACTGAATGCAGTTTTAGAAGTTGAATCAGACAGTATTGTTTGACTTTGTTTAGGCATTTTGATATGATTAAATGAAAATATCATTTCAATTTATCCCAAAACAAAATTTCAGCTTTTGCACTACACTGCTTTTGTTTCACTTTCCTGTTCAGAAGAGGAATTCTGCTTTCTGACAACTTTTTTTCTTTTCTTTGGAGGGGGAGCATTGTCAATAATGATAATCCTCTGAAACCAGGGAAGAAGGGCACTAGGAGATGACTTGCATCTAAATCCTCCAACAACTGTAAGTATTATGGCAAAATTGCTTTCTTTCCTATTTTCTGTTGTGCCATCACACTCCATTCATGGGGTTTTTTTCACACTAGGACCTTCCAAGCTAGGGTGCTGTAGGAAGGAAGGCAGCATAAAGCACAAGGGAGCAGATGTCAAGGCAATGTGGTTCAATAAATTATACACCTTGTCTTACCCGAGTAAGGCACCACAGCTCTGCTGCTGGAGGAGAAGTGCATGGCTGGCACACCCAGAGAAGATAAAGGCAGACTTTAACCATCCCTACGGATAACCCAGCAGAAGGGCCACTCCTGTCTCTGGCAGTTTGGATCTGAGACAGGATTTGGAGCCCTCTCCACTCTTATTCCCACACAAACACCTTCACCAGTGTCAGCCCAAGATGATGTTGTACCAGCAGCAATCATTTTCAGGTAATAAGGTGCTACCCCTTTCAGATGCAATAGTTCTCAGCTTCCTACAAAATTAACTCCACTTTGCTTGTACCATGGATGTACTTCCAGCATGTATGTGCAACAAGAAGAAAAGCTTCCTTTAAAGATGTATATGCACTTAATTTTTTTTTAATATATAATTACTTTATAATCACAGTACAGTTGTCAGCTTAGTAATACTACTTACTAATATTCCTACCTTGGAATTTGCTCTCAGCAATAGAAACATGCAGTAGCTTCTCATTTACCCCAAGTCACGGTTCTCAGGAAGAGATAAAAGACCCTGAGCCACAACTTGTCAGTGGAGACAAGAAAGGTTTGCCTCTGACCACCTTTTAGCTGAGAAGCACTGGACATTTTTGGAATCTTCCTGCACACTGTCTTTGATGGTTGTTCACAATCATTAGTTGAAATATTAAGAATACTCTGAACAAAAATACATTTGGAAACGATGCCACCTGCAGCTTTAGTCCATCTTTACTGATTGTGGACAGGGTTTTGGGTTGTGACACACCATGACGTAAAATCTTACAAGATTTGAGATTTAATATTACAGTTTGGGCCAACTGGAGAATCATAAGATAGCCCCAGGATACTTCTGAATGGATACTTAAATTTTATGTAAGTCCTGAAGGCTCCCACAGATAAGGAAAATAGGCTGGTTATTAGCCAGAGAAGAGTTGGGTAAGAATCTTGGTAGCACACAGCAATGCTTTTCCACTGAAGAAGAACAAATTAGGTTAGTTTGCACTTTCTCTGCCTTCCAGACAATATGTTCTACAAGAAAACTGAGAATAATTTGTCTAGAATGTATTATTCATATACAATTATGATGTATTAAAATAATAATGCTGTTAGAGTCTAAGGATCTAAACAGAGAAGGTATGTAAGGAGATTTAATTTCTATTTATTAGACCGACATATTTAGAAGAAAACAAACAAGATTTCAGGAACCAAAGACCATCTCCAATGATCTGAGGAACTGTATGCCAAAAAAAGTCTGCCTGATCTCCCCTAACTATATCAGTTAGGCAAATAGAAGATATTAACCTGCCCCATAAACCTTGCTTCACTTAAAATAGTGAAAAATTGTGCTCACATGGGTTTATGCTAAGATATGGAAATGGTGAGAACAGAGAGAAGAAATAACATTAAGAGCAGGGGTATTTTTCAAACAATTTATGCTAATATTCTCCTAAATTCCAACATGAGCTTCCAGCAAAGCTGTATTATTTTCAGTGAAACAAAATTACTCATGAGGAGACTAAGCAAATTCAGAGTGAGACTCACTTTTTTCAAACACGCTTTGTATTTTTTTCCTGTAAAAGATTTCAATTGCTTGGTAAGTGAAAACAGCTGATTTAAGGGCACAGTGTATCACCTAAGCAGTCTGTCTATAATACTTATGTAATTATTCAAAATTATTATTTATTCTTGTTAAGCAATGGGGATGTACATAACAACTTCCTTTGAAGGAAGTGTTTGCCTGCTTAGCTAAGTACAGACTCTGCTCTTCCAAGAATCACTGACACGTATCATTCCAAGGTATTTCAGTTCTTGTGAATGCCTTGGGAAGTTCCAAGGATATCACAGTGAATGGTGTGTTAGAACAGGGCTGCTTGGAGCCTTAACAGGCACGGATGCCCGTGCCACGTGTGCGCTGTCACTGCTCTGGAGTTGAACACATCCCACTGGGAAACAACCAACTCTTCAGGCTCATGCCTGAAGGGCAGACCTGATGGCAGCTGACAGGGAGACAGGCTGCAGCAGGTAGCCCTGTTTCTCTGAACAAGGAGAAGCACGTGTGCATGGAATCATCTCTCCAGAATGGAGGAGAATGGGAAAAGACTACATGCTTACCATCGACTTCGAGATACCTTAGAGAGAAAGCTCACATGTTAGCAACATCCAATAGTGCATACTTCAGAGCACTCTTCACAATTACTGTGCTGCAAATGGAGATGGGTGTATAGAACAACTTTTACATCACCCTCAAATACAGAACAGTGGTGAAGTTTAAGCATCAACATTTTTCTGGAAGGAAAAGAACTCTACGACTTAGTCAGATTTGGCATTTACAATAAATACCATCTAAGCCCCCTCAGCAGGAACCATGAAACAGTTGCTGTATGCTACTACAATGTATACATGGCTTGATTTTAACGTACCGAGGGTTGGCTGGATAGGGCCAAAACGCCACACTGCTTGGCTCTAGCAGATATTTCTATTCAAGACAGAATGCACATAGAAACATCAGCACTGTTTTTTCTGCAGTGCCTGTGCATCTGCTTCATTTGACTGATGCTTAAAAAAAAAAAAAAAAACCTAAAAAAAAAATCTCACAATGCTTTTCCTTCTTTAAATAGAAAAAAATGTATCAGGCCAGCAGTTTGAAGTGTTCACGTTAATTGTTCAGTGTTAAGGAGAGAGCTGTACTATAAATAGCATTGCCAAAATAATCTGACTCAGTTGTCACCCACATCATAATGATGTTCCTATTTATTTTTTTCCCCAGACATCTAAACTGCTTCCAATTATACTTTTTTATTTAAAGTAATACTGATGAGAAGAGGAAAAGGAAAGGGTTGTGTTAGATGTACATCAACAACATCGCTATGTCCTATTAGAAAATTGTTGATTTGGAGGATTTGCAAGTAGGGCAGAACATAGGGGATTTCTAGTCCTCCTACAGTCAAATCTTGAGGCTCACCAAACCTGCAGTGGACTCAAATCAAGGCCACCCGACTTGGTCACTGTTGACCATCTCCAGAATGCCGCAGGTCAGAAATCTTCCACTAACTGCCCACCTTTAACATCAGCACTTGTCCGTACCTCCCTCCTATCTACAAAAGGAAGTCAGTGTTTAAACACCCTCCCTTAATCCACCATTAACAATAAAGCACACATTTTTAATCAGGCTTCTTAACAAGCCTCTGAAAGAGCTGCCAGGCCTCCTAATCCAACAGCCAGGCTTGTCAAAACATGGTAACTTTGGGCCAGGAAACCCCCAGCGCGCACCTGAATGGGCTCCTTTGGCTGGGAAGGACAAGCAAGTCTTTCTAATTGACAGAAAGGGGGAGGAAGAGAAATCCCACAAACACCAAGCATTGAAACCCACACAAGTGAAAAAATTCGAGCTGATGTGGGAGCAAATAGCAAATGGAGCTACTGATGTGAAAGAACCACCCCAATGAGATCACACTGCACTGGACCCCACTGGAGCCATGACAGCTGAATGGTGTGTGTTTGAGAGGTGCCCGAGGCTGGCTTTGCATGTGTCAGTACAAGAGCCTGAAGGGGCAAAGGCCACAAATCAAGCATTAAATACTGAAAACAAACTTTCGGTTTTTTTCCTCCATCTTTCATGAGTCTCTGAAAATGGCTGGAAATAAACAAAACAAAGAAAAAGCTGGGGGCACAAAGGCAGAAGGATGTTGGAATTAGGCAGGAAAGCCCTGAGATGCACGTACAGACTGCACATGGGACCATGAAATTCTGGTTTGTAGCTGCACAGATTATTCCTGACAGGCACACAAATAGTGTGTATTGCAAATTGCATGGGATGGAAGGGTTTAAAGGCCCTGTCTGGGTCAGGGGACACAGACTCTTGAACACCACTGACCCCAGGGTTCAGCTCAGAAGAACCCTGCAGTTCCAGCAGTACCACAGCCTCTCTCAGCTTTATAAAAAAGCTCCTGTTGCTAAGAGCAGGCTTGCTGGCAGACATCTATATGAACCATTTGCCAAAAGGTGCCTTTTCCTCTTTAGACTTATTGAAACTTCTGTAAATTAACAGCTAAAAATGCCCTGCTTTTCACAGGTTTTAATTAAGATTGCTTTCTCCCTGCAGGAAGAGAAATATTGAAAATAGCCTGAAAAATGAGTCCCCTTGTTGCCAGGTGAGTTTCTCCAACACACCCAGCCTTGCTAATGAAGTGAAACTCTTATCGTCACTTCAGGTGGTAGCTAATTAGTATATTTTCTTAATTAAAATGCTTTTCCTATCGAGGTATTCTGCAAAAAGGCCAAAGAGGGCATTTTGTTGCTATGACCACTTAAAATCAAAATGCTTTATTAGAGGAAGGGGACATCTGCTCTGGGTTTCCAAACCTGCTAGAAACTTGCTGTGCTCAAATCTGCAGCAGGAACTGAAGTCATTCAAACACCAGGAAAGAGCTTCAAGACCAAAGATTTCAAACTACAGAGGGCTCAAACCTCAGCTCATACACCAGCCCAAGGGAGAGGTGCCACTTGAGCCAAGGGCTGTGTGTGCAACTAAGTACTGTCTATAATTCTATTGCCACATACACATCAAAGTGATGCAGGTCAGGGACATTTACTTTAATTTTTGCTTAAAAAATAAATTTAAAACTTTCTGTCCATTGATTATAATAGCTACAGGTCTTTAAATAATAACTGGTTCTAAACTGATTTCATGGCTTTGTAATTAGCACGTTACCTGAGCTCTTACAAAGGCTGTTAACATTGCCACAGGTCTTTAAAAAGCTAAATGTTTGGCATTTCAGTTCTACTGATCATAGTTATTGGCTAGGACTTTAAACAGAATGCATTTTAAGGCTGGGAGAGGCTGGAAGGTGTCTTTTTGGAGGGTCACTGAAATAAGGGCTGAAAGAAGGTGATGGATTCGGTATATTTTTACTGCATTCAGCTTCTGGATCTTCAGAGACTCTTCCCCTCCCCCCATTTCTCCCTGGAAAAAGCCATGTACAGAGCTATCCTCAAACTTTCAGCTGAGCACAAAAAAACCAAAAATATGTGAACTCCAGGATTTGGAATCATTTGTAGGAAGAAATTTGTAACAGCTTTGCCCTTTTTTCTCGTTTTCCTGTCAGTGGTGTTCAGATAACACAGAAACTCAAGTCTTTCAAATGCTGTAAGTTACTTGAAAGTACATTGAAAGCATCTCATTCTGCTTTTACTGAGTTTAACTCTCTCTCTCATTCCTGCAGAATAGGAAGTAGAAGAATAACACTTTGCTTCCATCTGTCTCATTGTATCCAAGAGTGCAGAAAGGAGCTGTCACACTGGCAGCTCTCCATCACAGCACTGAGCTGGGGTCACAGCTGTCTTTCACCTATTAAAGATAATTCCAGGCTTTGTCTGCAGTGTGGAGTGTTTTCTTTCCCTTTCTTTTTAGGTGTAATATATAACCTTGTCAAAGAGCTAAATATACTGCAAGTTCTCACAAGAAACAGGGAAGTGTCAGGGACTGAATCTTTTCACACTGACTTTATAATAAGTTTCCGGGTTCTTTTTTTTTTTATATATCAATTTGATGACTTGCAGAAGCAGTTAATTTTCCCCTCTGGTGCAGTAGCTCAGGGTTGTGAATCAGTTTGTTCTAGCACAGACATAGGTGAAATCCTGGCCTTACTGAAAAATCCTACTCCAGTGGGACTTTGTGACTGACATCTTGGGAGGGCAGAAGCTGTGACCTCCCTCGAATGTTAAAATACAAGGGGATTTGTTTATATTCCAAATGTATGAAAAACCTTCATACATTCCTTCCTTCCATTCATGGAAGGATTATTGACTTGACAAACATTAGGAAAGGACTATTGAAAAGTCAGGTGACTTTAAGATAGAACTACTAAACTTTTAGGGAGAAATTCATAGCTCTGTCATAGAGTGAGAAGTGAAATATCCATTAGAAGGCAATATTTTGGTTTTAAAAAAGGAAAAGCCATTAATTTAAACAAAACATAAAGTTGCAAACAGAATCCTGAACAACTGCATGTCTTTCACCCTCAAAAACGATGGTGAATTTTTGCAAGAGGAGTGAAGAGACTCATAAGCTGAGCCTCCCAGCTTGCCATGCCTGTGGTAGGAAGTCTGGGAAATAACGAGGGCTGAGTGTCTCTCAGCCCTACAATAGAGCTGGGAAGCTTTGCATTCCATGACAGAAAGGTAGTTTGCAACCATGATACCCTGGTCCTCCATGATGATGTGCCAAATTACACTTCTTCAGTTCAGGAGTTGCAAATTTGCAATTGAAATGTACAGTCAGATGAGTCTCCTGACTCAGCAAGGATTGACTCAAAGCAGGCTGCGCCTCTCCAGCATGGGAAGGAGACAACACCGAAGGATATGAGAGGTCTATGAAATGTGGCTCTGCACAGTGATGGGTGGATAAAAATTGCCTGTTCCAAGTACCTGTTCCAGTGGTCAAAAAGTGAACCTGTGCAGACCCCTGTTCAAAACAAAGGAAAAGATGGATACTACAGAGGAAAAAAGCAATCCTTTGAAGTTGTTAAAGTCAAGCCTCACATTCCTTTCATGAAGTCACATCTCACATTTACTACAGAAGCCTTTTATTTCCTAAGTTCAGTTCCTTGCTCCTCCTCTCCGCTTCATTATCTTCCCACATAATTCTGCAATACAATCCTGTCACAGTGCTCCACAGAATTTGCATTTGAACTATGCAGTCATACATAAGGCACTCTGTGCTACTTGTGTGATACATCTGTGCTGTGTAACCACAGCCATCCCTAGGAGAGGGTTTCAGAATTGCCCGTGGTAACAGTAGTAAGAAACTGGCTCATCTCGGCATTTACGGCGAAGCACCAGCTGAGCGGGAGAGCACTCGAGGATACGAGCTGGGTGAGGAGCATGTGCACGCCCGACACCACCTGTCGTATGGCAGCAAATGTACCTCCTAAAGCTCGGCTTGCTCCCAGCCCGGAGCACAGCAGGGCTGTGTCTGTTCAAGGGCAGGCAGACACCTCCTGCTCTGCATCACTCTTGTGATACTGCAGGCACTTCTGAGCGCCTGAGCACTGTGATTGCTCTGACATCTTAGTCGCTCAGGCACAGAGAAGCAGCATGGCAGGCGGGTAAAGCCCAGGACATCCAGCCTGTGTAGCCAAAACTGTGCACAGAGATGCACAGGCCCCCAGAAAACATTGTGATCGGCTGCCTTTTTGCGTCCCCGACCACTCTGCTGTCAGCCTGCACCTTGGGCAAGAGGCCACACTAAACCAGGGGCTGACTGGGGCAGGGCCTCTGGTACTGATCTTCCATTAATAAATCAGTTTCCTTACCAGGAGAGGAGTCCTTACTAACAAGAGTTGCAGAAAGATCTAGACCCTTCCTAGAAATTCAGCACGTGCTAGAAACTTGGAGCCACTGCCTCTCAGCAATGCCCGTCACACCATACTACAGTGCTCACGTTGACATGGCTTTGAAAGACCTCAGTGCCACCTCTTTGGCATCCCTGCTGCTGCCCTGCTGGACAGGAAAACTCTTGGTACACTCTCTTTTGTTGAACACATACAAAAAGCTAGGGTAGGCCTAGGTCTAGTCTGGCATCAGATGTGTCCTTGAGTGACCCATCTTCCCTGCCCAACTCCTGCCAGTGCTGATGGTGTACCATGACTGAACAGACTGCTCAGGAGCTGCTTCTCACCACCTGCAAGGCCACCAGCTCCTCTGTATTTGGCCAGCAAGGAGGGTTTTTTTGCCTTCTGCACGCTACACTGGTTAAAACACTGCACTAATACCAGTCCCCATCTGCTCAGGGGAATCTCCAACTCTTTCCATGTTCCCATGGAATCAGATCTTGGTTGTGGATCTTGTTTAAAACTGTGCTGATCAGTACATTTACATACATTATTCAAATATATGTGTCAGGCCTTAAAATTCTATCTGTAAGGAAAGGGTCTTAAGGTGTTTAAAGGGCACTGTGAAGAGCTCATTCACTAAGTGCTTTAGGAGGGTTTGAAAAATGCTGTAGGTAGAATTACAAGTTAGAAGTATGTCTAAAAACTCCAGTGGAAGTCAGGTGCAGCAGACCCCCCCGCCAAAACCAGTACAATGAAATGTAGCTGATGCCTTCCTGAATCACTTAGCAGAAATAAAGCAAAGTATCACACAAAAAGACAAAAGGAACTGAAATAATTTAGTAACTAATAGTGCATACTTGTATAGTAATTGCATTCTATTTCCTGGTATTTCTCAAATGCACGTCGAAGACTATGCAACAAATGCACAGAAAAAGAAAGGCATATCAGAACCCAAACATACCCCATGGGACTGTGTGGTTTCAAACTTCCTCACGGAAAGATTCTTCCTAGAGGAACTCCAGTGAGGACACTAATATGCTTTGATTTTAACATGATCAGTATTTGTAGTGAAAAGTACATTATTCTGTCTTCTCCTTGAAGGGAGAGAGTTGTATTTAAAAGTGTTAAGATTAAAGTCTTTTATCTCCGTATTTGAAATTAACAAAATCAGCATTTATCAGGAATCCTAAAGGCACCTCTCTCACACAGAATCTGAAGTCACTATTTACAGATGATACATCTGTTAATTGCAAGTTCTATTTTTGACAGATGTTCGATATGTATTAATGATCTGGTGCTTTGACTAATCCAGCCAAATCAACAGCTTTAGATGGAATTCAAAGGCTATTTCAGGGAACTCCGCCAACATTTATGTCACTGGATTTAAAAAAGAAGAAAAAAATCCCCACAGTAGAAGCCTGTCTCCCATCCTCATAAATCCAAGTGTACAGAAAGTAAAATATGAATTGTCACACTCCTTCCATAATCAAGCTGACCAGCACTGCACTGAATAAATAAATAAACGGACAAAATACAGCTAATGTTATTGCCCACGGGTTCAATATTTACCAGTTTATGTACCATCTGAGCTGTTTCCTGTAATCAGCCAGGCACATGGCACTTTCACTCTCAAGAGACATTATCACCATGACAACTTTATCAGAATAAATTATGAAACACAACACTTGGGGCACGCAGAATGTGGGCACAGGTTTGGAATATTATTTTGTTAGTTATTCTTTTAACGACACTCTAAGTGCCCACTGGAGAAGAGGAAATTAGAAAAAAACACCCTACAAACTGCAACTATCGAAATGACCATAAAAATGTGAAAACTTTACCGAAAGAAAAGGAATAAAGTCATTAGGCTGAAAAATGGGCAATCAAAGAAGCTCTTGCGCTCGGCAGATGGAAAAGCAGCAGGTGCCACGGTGCGGTGGGACCTTGCTTCCCATCATGCACACTCTACAATGATGCAGCCTGACAGGGAAGGGAATTCATGTGTCGGAGCAGGTACTTTCTGTCCATTAGCTGAGTCTCACCACATCCACACAGGCTGCTGCCTCTATCTGCTCTTGGAGGAAATGACGCACAGCCCACTGTTCCGAAAGTTCCACGCAAACGGACAACGCGGTGTGACCCGCCTGTCACTGTCCCAGATTAACGGGGTAAAAGTGACCAAGTAAACACTTCTGCACCTCAGACTGCGATTAGAGATTTCAGCCTATGAATAAATTATTTGAATGCAGATGTTTGGAATACATTAAGGTAAAGCACATTGGACAGGCTCCACTGGGGGGAAATACCGATGAATAGAATTTCCAAGCCCACATTAACTCTGGCAAGTAACAAAAGCAGCATGCAAAGCCCGATAACACACCCACACCTATTCTGTCTCTGGGAAAATCCCTTGCCACACGAAGGACAATTTAGGTACTGTAAACACCATTACTCTGGTGGCCCATGATACAGCACTACATTCTAGCTGGTTTGCATTCCTCATTTCCATCACAAATGACAGAAAATATGACCACAGAAATAAAAACCAAATCAACACAGATAGTCTTGAGAGGTTTCAATTTGTTCGAGTCACTCAGTCTCCTTCAGTGGCCATCTGTCCTTTTTGTTGCTAAGTTCAAGGATGTCCAGAATGATAAGTACAAGAATTACTTCTGGCAGCAACACAATGACACACTTTGAAGTCCTTGCTCCTGACACAGCATTTCCAAAGAGCCAAATGCTGCTAGAAGTAGCAGGCTTGCCCAGACTGAAACAAACTGCAAATTTATTTCCACAAATAAAAGGAATCTTTAAGATGCCTCCACTAGTATTTTTCACTCTACAAGAGTAAAAATAGAAGTATGTACTCTGTGGTATTTAATATGAATCTGGCACAGTCATATGCCAGGTTTCTGTCTGACACCAAGGTGGATGATTTCCATGTATCAAAATATTTTCTTTTGTAATTTATAACAGTCTTTGAGTACACTGTGCTTTGAAAATGTTTTGTTTCTCAATATGATAAGCAAACAAAACGTTAATGATGTCAGAACCCTGCTGCTATTTCCAACTGGATACATTACATTTTTCTTTGTAATGATCACAATTAAAACAAACAAACAAAAAAAAACAAACAAAAAAACCACCAAAACCAGATAGATTGATAGAAAAAAACAAATCAGTGGTCAATAACAGAAAAGGTAGAAAATCTGTGCAGGTTAGACCTGGCTTTTGCTCTCAATCTGCTGTTGTCTAAAGAATAAACAGCAGCTGCAGTTAAAATGGAGTGTCAATCTTTATTTTAATTCCTTGGATTTTTAAAATGCAATTTATAAACAGATATTTAGCATTCTTATTTGTCCCCCTAATTTTGTTGTTTGTGATATATCATTACACCCTAGAGCTAAGAATTATCTTCCTTTAATTATTTCAGCTTCTCAAAAAGTAAGGACTGTTATTTTCAGAAAACATCCTTCAAAATCCTCTTAGTTTCTTACATTTGTAATTAGACTAAATAACAACATATCATTTACAAATATCTTTAGAACAGAACAAGCAGAAGACCCACCAGGCACGCTTAGGCCTTTCAAACAATCCACTAGACACAGGCAACAGTCACTTTATGAAGCCCTTCCTTAACATGGCCTTTTTTAATTTAAAATTTGGGTTAGGATATCAAAATACCACCAGAAATGGTCCATTTGTTTTGCACTGATAACACAGGATACGACTGTAGGGAACTTTTAAATGAATAAAGCATATTGCAGGACTAGCCAAAGGATTATTTTAGAAATTTGAGGTACAGCCAGGGCAACCTTCACACCTGGCTTATTTCAGTGGCATTTGAGATCCAGCAGAAGAATAAGAATGAACACTGAGCTAGAACATATTCAGAAGGGTTGTGCCAGTTCCAGGAACTAGCACACATGCAATTAGAGACTGTCTCTGCCTCAAGTAAATCTCTGCATTTAAAAGGAAGGCAGGAGAAGGAGATGAGACCAGAGACAGAAATAAATACCACAGAAATGTGAACAAAACTCTTACCCTAAAAGCTTTAGGCTCAAAGTTAAATCTCAATATGCTTCTGCATCAGTTGTTAAAGCAAAAGATCCCTGGCTGTCCAGATCTTGGAACTACCCCCAAACACACACACTGCAGCAAATTTAACCCACTCAGATGCCTCTGATTAATTTGATAATGTAGTTTCAACTACAAGGCACGGCTGTACTAAGATTTATGGTGTTAAACTAAGGAGCCCATGTTTTCCCAGAGTCCCAAGGGATATACCTTAAAGCCTAAACATGATACCCTTATTTCTATACATTCTGCTTCTAGCAGCTGCCATTTAAATGGAAATTACTGGATAAATTTCCAATCATGACCCATAAGAAATATTTCTAGTAGCATTTGGCATGATTGATTAGAGTTCTATAGCACTGCCTTCTCACAGGGATTATTCGTTTTGCAGCCTGCTTTGCTCTCCAGGAAGATGGAATGATAGAGACCAAGAGGGAAGGATGCATACAAAACTCCTGCTAACCAGCAAGGCTACTGCTCCTATTTATTCCAAAATCCATATCAGAGCTCATTTTGTACTTACACACAACAGTAGACCAAACAGAAATGGTAAAGATCTTTTCCTTAACTTGTGGCCTCAGAGGTTTTTGGAATTGCTTTTGGTGACCATTAAAAAGCCAGTTAAGATGTACTCTGCCTCCAGATGCTGCATGTTTGCAAACACAGTGTCCCATTCCTCCCAGCAGTTCAGAATGCAGCACCATTTACACTGACACATTTGTATGTAGCATGGCCTCTTCTCTATATGCTCATTTACAATCTGATGGCATGTCCACTTAAAAAAATAAAAAAAAAAATTAAAAAATCCCTCTGTGAAATGGATAAAATACTATTACTAAATGATATGCGTAATCATTCAGTACCATTACTACTGAAAGGTGATATTGCAGTGACATTGAGAAAATTGGATCTATTCTTCATACAATTATATAGCTACACTTTCACTCTAATGCCATTCTAATTGGAAAGGAGCACTGAAATGTGAAACTGGGTGCATTTCAATATCTAATTATCACTCAGTAACTCATTCTCAAAATAGTTTTCTGGAAAAGACAGTTGCCAAGAATGCTATTTTAATTCTGAAGTCTTCACCAGCATTCTCACAGAAAAAGAATCTTTTACTCAATATTTGTCTGTATTTCAGCTACACCACTGTGGAAAGATGGACAATAGATATCTACAGGTTGGTCTGGCTCCAAGGGGGAAGCACTTGCATTTACCACTCTGCCAGTCAAGTCATTGCGAGCAAGATATGCTTCCTAGGGCAAGAACTCTTAAGGGTTAAGAGATAAAAACAAATTAAATTAAAAAAGCAATATAAAGGCAACATTTTTTACATAAAACATTTATTAGACAGAATAATAAAAGAAGTAATTTGACTTATTGTAGGTAAAATCAGCAGGATCTGCATTATAGACCCATTACAGGGCTTTAACAGGGTACTTTTCAATTGATGTTTCTCCCTCAGGACTTAACCTGAGGATAATCAAATGCAATTTCATTTTGATAACAGAATACTTTGGGAGTCTTTTGTAATGAAAATATTCTAAAGAACCAAACAAACATGAAATATGACAGTTTGGGGGATGAGTCTGGGTTTTGTTTTGGAGACAAATAGAAGCTTTTACACATCAACACCCAAACACACACAACAATTTGTGTATTCACAAGAACAAAGGGCTGCCCTGCCTGCTGGTGTTCCTTGGCAGCATTCACCTGCTGGAAGCCTCCTTGGAACAAACCCAACAACCAACAGCCAGAGACAGGTGAGTCCCGAGGGGCTCCAAGACCTGAATAGCTCCAGTTCTCTCTCTTTTCAAGATTAGGTTGAAATTCCTAATTTTCCCTGCACATTTATTCTTCTTGCCTCTACATTCTCTCCTCAAAAGCACAATTCAATCTAAAAACAAAATTATTTTTGTTGCCTAATTAAGAGTCTGTGACAGGAGGTGCTAGGAAGAACAACTTTGAGACAGTTGGTTACCAACTTGGCTTTCCAAACACACTCTAAATATGCTCTTTTCCTGACTGATCCTAATCTGTAATTACAGATTTAAGGACTTTAAAGACAGGGAATGCTGCAAGAAGTTTTTTCAAAGATCATTGCTATGTATCATCTTGCCCAGCACAGAAAGGATAGAGAGGGAGAGAAGGGAATAAAACCACTGATTTCTGCAAGTGGAATAAACATCATTTTAAAGAGCCACCCAATTCTGTGATAGTTCTGAAGCTCATCCTCACTTGGTGTCATCTGCCAACTTAATAAACCAACTAGCAGCCCCAAGCCCTGTGCAGACTGCCTGGAAGGCCCACTGATTCCTATTCAGCACAGCCTTCAGTAACTACTCTTTAATTACCGTTGCTCTAGAACTTTCCATGTGGCTTCTGGGACCTCATTTGTTCTCCCCACGTTTCAGTACACAACTACAAATGGCTCCGAGACTGTCTAACTGCTGCTCTAAATGCCCTGGAGGAAACACCTGCAGGCCTCAGTATTTTTAAAATATCCACTGGACAGAAGCCCTACAGATCAGGTTAGGATCTATCATGGCTTCCTTCGTATTAGCTTTGATTGTATGTTTAAAACACATTTTGCTGAAAACCGAGGCAAAAAGCAGATTTCAGCCCCCTGGGCAGTGCCTGCTGCTCTCTCTCCTTCCCTGCTCAGCAGAGAAATAGCTGATGCCTTGGTTATTGGCATGCAGAGTGTTTGCTTCTAGTATTTTATGCTCCTGGGTCATTGGTTCTTAACCTTTCTCGTATTTTTCTCACTTAGTTTTTCTACTCTTTGACAGTCATTCTTAGCAACTTGACCTACTTTCTGCTTTCTATACAACTCCTACTTGTGGCTTAAGTCCTTGAAGAGTTCATGATTTAGCTGACCTTCACGTAAGGACAGCCAGTGTCTGTGGCCTTACTGGAAAGTCTCTTGGGAACTGCCAGCTCTTGGAAGCCTTTTCTCTTGCTCTGACACAGTATCCATATCAGTAACCCACGGCTATTAAGTATTCCTTTATTAAATCCAGTAATTTAAATTTGATTTTATCTCTCCATCTTCTTCTGTACCAGAAATGTTGATATTTCAGAGACTTTGTCATGAAACCCACTTTTTACTTTTGCTTTTTCACCTGTTCACCTTTAACCACCACAATACAGTCCATGAGCCTCCCTTTAACTCTTTCCTCACTCCCCAAACCCTGAAAATCGGCTGCAAAATGGTTTAAGCAGATATTGGGCCTTCTGGATTCCTTTCCAGCAGAAAGATGCCCCACAGCATTGCCAGCACCTTTGGCTACTGTGCTTTTATCATTAGAACTGGAAGATATTAAGACACTAATGGAAGTCTCTGCATCCATTTCTTGCTTATGTTCTGCTCAGCAGAGCAGGCTGTTCTAAATACCCATAAATAATTAATGTCCATTTCTCCTCAAGAGTTCATCTCCTTGTCTCATTTTTAATAACTCCTCTTTGACAGGTAAAACTTCAACTTTCCTTCTCAACAATTAAGGCAATATTACTATTATGATATATGTAAAAACTTGCAATTCTTCCCTTTTACTTTCCTAATCCTTGCATTAAAGTGCTCAAGAAACACATATCTTTGACATGTGACACAAGGGTTGTCAGAAGCAGCAAAGATTTGAAGAGTATCTTAAAAATAAGTACCAAGGACTCAATTTTTGCCTCTATCCCAGCATATAATGAAATGATAATTGTACTTTGCTATGGCTGGCCAGAAGGAGAATGTTACTGACAGATGGATGCCAAAAGAAAAGAGCTAAAAACAACGGTCCTAAACTGATGAAAACAATTTAAGAATCACAGTCTGTTGCCTAAAGTTCAGATTGCTGAGTGATTCTAATGAAGATTTTGGATTATCTATAATCAATTCTTGAAGAACTCCAAATCCCACAGCAACTTGGTATTTTTACTATTCTTTTTATACAATACCATTTAAGTAATTTATGCCATTAAAAATCTTCAGCATTTTAAAGGGAATGGCAGCACAATGGAGGAAAAGCACAAATTAAATAATTACTTTTCCTAAGAGATCTGATTTTTCAAGGAGAAAATTAGAATGGTGGATCTGTGCAGGAAAGAATACAAAATGAAACAGAAGAGCACCATCAATTCTGGATAACAAAAATGCATTGCTAAATAAATATTTCTCCTTTCTTTGCAAAGTTTGAAAATAAGCTCTAAAGTTAACATAATCTTAAACTATATGGATTAACCTTTTCCAGGTTTAGAGACCACCAGCCAAAAGAGAGAGGGAGTGAAATTCATATTCTAGCAAAAGGCCAGAAATAAATCCCTGCACTTCAGTGTAACCTAAAAAGCTCATTCTGACCATCCACATCAGGCTGAACTTCATTTTGAGAGAGTTTCCTAGAGTAAGATAACAGAGTTATCACTTACCACTTGGGGTAAGGTTTGTTCCACTTGGCATTGACATCTCTGCAGGCACCTACAGTTAAACTGATCGGAACAGGGTCTTTTTACAGCTCAACTTGGAAATATCTGCACTTTTCAAAGGATCAATTCATTGGACATATTGGACATGTCCACTCCTGAATGAGGCAAACCGTGCCCCCAGCTGCCCTACTGACTATAAGGGGAACCTGGACAGCTGCTTTTGGCACATGAGTCTCACCCTCGACATCGCCGTAGTCCAGGGTTGTCTCACAAGCTACGTGAAAATAAGGACATTAAAAGGTCCTGGAAGAACAAAGGTAGATTAAAAGCAATGACAAAAATATAGATATATGAAAGGTGCCATTATTCTCTCTCACAGAGAAGATTTTCACATTCTGTGAATTTCAGATTACAGAGATAGTTTCAGCACCCCTTTTCAACAATGCTTTTTCAACATTCCATTTGTTTATCTCAGTTTTCTTGCAGAAGGAATGCCACAGCATAGAGCTTTAATCACACACTACTTATTGAATTTTGCAATGTGTTTCAAAGCCCTACTAGACATGAAAACTTTAATAACATAATCTCTCTTTTATTTAAAAAAGGTGTATTTTGAAAGCAATGCAACAACAACCTTGAAGCCATAGGTTTTTTAAAGGTTTGCCAAGAATATTCAGCACCTTAGTCATTGATTTTTCAATCAAAGTATATGTATTTTATGTCCTTACAATAAATATTCAATAAATAAACAGAAAAGAAGACAAATTATTTTCCCAATCCACTCTATGCAGAAATACACCTCCATAACCTGGAGAATATTTTCATCTGTGCTGTATGAGTAGTATTAATATTGCACATAATCTTTAGTCTGCCTACATTCCAACAAAGAAATTAAAGTGAGAACTTTCGGACGAGAATTGATAAAGAGGTATTATAACACTTGATAAAATATTGGTTACTGCTAACAGAGCAGAGAAAATCTCAGGAACATGTGATAACTCACTCACTTTCAAGTTTTTGTCCTCATCTATTTTTCACTCTTGACTCACACTACAGCTAAAAATATTTTCTCTCAGTTTTAACTGGTCACTGAAAACTCAGTCAGTAATGCCTACAATAAAAGGCTGTATTAAAATATAAAGGTGCAGGTGAAGTGTCAGTTATTTCTGTTCCATCAGAGCCATACCCTACATAGTAAACCCAAGTGACTTGCAGTGTTTGCCTCTGAATTTTGTCTCAGCAAAATCCCCTTGTTGCTGAAGGTGATCAATGCCCTCTCACAAACCTGTATAAATACCCATTGACTGCACAGTGACCAGCAAGAGGGCAGCAAAGTGGTGCTGCCCTACTTATCTATCATAGACTCATCAGCCTGAGATTATGGAGGTGTCCTGCCTTTATCAGGTTAGATGATGTTCACATGAGCTTCTGTAAAAGAGATTTTCTGTGAAGTTTCAAAGAACACAAAAGCTAAGGGGCTTTGACTTGATAAAAACATATTGATATCTTTATTCATCTTCTTTGTTTCACATATCCTCTGGGCATCTCTGGAAACATCATCCCTCCCTCCCCCCAGGATTCATACCACCACACTGTGAAATCCAGAGCTCCCCCATCACCTTAATAGGTCTAGACTCGACTATTAAGTGTTTTAGCCCAAAGGATGACAGGGGATTTGACAACCTCATATGTTACATGAACAAATCTGCTGAGACAGATTAACTACACTGGTACATTTCCATTTCCCACTGCCTCCTCCGACTGCAACAAAGCACCTTTTTCACCAAAATGGAAAGCATTGCTCTGAATCTGATATAGATACAAACTACCTGAGCTGAAGCATCAAGGAAATGAAAGCACATTTAAGAAATCAGCCAGGAAAGACCAGTTTGCTTCCCAGTTTAATTAATTGAATTTCATTACCTGCTATAGCGCTCCATTAATACTAAGACCATTAAGCAGAAGTACAGCCTCAAAATTAATTTTACACATCTAGACTAACTCCACCCGGATGTTTTGCCAGCACAAACCACTCTATTCAAAATTTGTGCAAATCCAGACCTGTTCCCTAAATACAACCAAAGAAATCACATTAAGAGCAACATCACAGGAGAAAATAATAACCATGGTTTATTCTCAATATCAGTTACCTCCACACAGATATTGACAGCAAGTTTCTGCACTCCTGAGATTCATACGTAATAATGACTTTTCATTAACCACACAGAGCATGCCACAAGAATTCCTGTTCAGAAGTAAAACATGAGTAGAGTAAAACCATACAGTCGGAATGCAACTTCAAAAATCCTGATCCTGCCTAATCAGAGACAGTAAGCTGGCTGTACAGCCAGAAGCCTCATAAAAACAAAACCTCATATACCACTACTTAAAGTTTAAGATTATGAGCTAATCTTGTAGCCAATATTTCTAAGCCTGAAGGGCTAAAAGCTGTAAGGTTATTAACAGAGCCATGCCTTTGCAGAAACTTACTCTCATCTGCCTCAGATGCTTAATGAGTGGTTGGAAGGGAAAGGGAATCGGCTGCTCACCATTAATCATTGCAAGAAGGAGCCCTGCAAGCTCCTAAGTAGCAGGTAAACCATTTTTACTGATGTGGTTAAGGTAATAGCTCAGGACAGTGACTTTTGCCCCATTTTCACCTTCCCCAGTATTGTGAGGGAGATGACTCAATATCAGCACTCCTCCAGTTTGGCCACACTACACCAGCCCTGCCCCCAGCAATATTGAATTTTGCCTGCCTTCCTCTGAATTTTGCTTGTGAAGAAATTGCAAGGCAGGCACTAAATATGAAAGCCTTAAACTGTAAGACCACATTAAAATGCACATTATTCTACATTAAGGCAAATCTAGTATTTCAAGCAGATGCCTTTATTGTTAAAAAAGTTTATGTTTTAATCTCCTTCTTTTTTTAACAATATGCACATCTTCTTTTGTGTATCCACAAGTCCCAACAGTGTTATTAACATCTCATTTCTTCCTGTGTTACAGGCCTCTTACAGCTCTTTTCTCCACAGACAGTGACCTCTGTGTGCCCTGAAGCTCACAGGGCAATCTATTTATAACTGAAGTGGAATGAATATTTCACAGAAATGTTTCAGTTAAGAAACTCTGTCACTTTTTCTTTTTATAGACTATCAATGGAAGATTCTAATCTTTTACTTAAAAAATGATTGAGTGTATTTACCAGCTGGGCAGTTTGGCATGGTCAGGCCCTTCAGTGTACCTTCTGCTCTTTGCCTCAGTGACTGTTAGCAAAGCATTATTTTCAGACTGTGATCACCAGAACAGAATATTGCTGAAGGGACCTGGAAAAAGTAGACATTTCAGAGGCCATTGAACACAAAAAGACACTCTTGTTAGGAAAAACTTAATGCAAGAGAGGTTTAAATACAATTTAAGAAAACTCTTCTGAAATGTTAAATGAATACTCCCTTCCATTATCATGGCACTATTAAGACTACTATTCCTGAGTTATTTGTTTATTTACAAAAATAGTTTTATTTCCAGAGAGTTGTTGGATTGTTCTAAAATAATGCAATGAATGCATTAGAGACTTATTCACAGATTTCATTCTGTATGAAGAGAGCAAACTAAATACTTCCATATGCTTACTGGAGCCATATATTCTAGATTTTAATAGGAAAAACATCTGCTAAAATTGAGCCAGTACCAAGCACTACTGTATTACGTCTTATAAGACATATAATTTGTCATTTTTTTATCCTCCTTGTTCAAGTACAAAGTGACCTTGAAGACCTATTCTTTAGTTCCAAAATATTTTTTTCTGTGAAACAATAAACAGTGAATTACTGTGACCTGTTGAATTTGAAATGGTCTCCCCAGTAGATTAAACTGTCTCCTTATGTGTAACTTGGCAATTGTTACCTGTTATCAGTCTTAGGTCAGGCATTAAGAAAATATAATTCTCTAAGATAAAGATGAGGTGTTGGATAAACCTCCCCATACTTGAGGGAAGACAACTGCAAAACCAGCTTGCCTAGAACTTCAGAATTCCTCCTCCTGGAGAAAGAGGACTGAAAAAAATTATAGATCTGTGAGCTACTGAAACAGAAAATTGAACATATAAGACAATATTGAACCTGATAATTCAGCATTAGGGTGTGTGTGCAGGGAGCAGAACCAGACCCAAAAGCACAATATGACAGTCACTGGGTACATAATAGCAAAAAACCTCCAGAAAGCTTTAATCTGTGGAAAAAATATTATATAAATTGCTAAGAAAAACTTTAGCTATTTGGGACTGAGGTAAGGTGCAAACTATTTCATAATAATTTGTGTCAGCTTTTTGAGCTGATAGTGTCCTAATGAAAAATAAATACAACAGAGCATTTGGTCTGAGGCATCAGTTGTGTTCTTAGGCTTGTGAATCCTCCTGCCCAGAAAAAGGACCTGTGCCTTAGATCCTTGTAGGAGGAGCAGTTCCTTGAGCTTCCCAAGCACAGAGGTCGGGAGTGCCCAGGGTCTTCCTTTCTACCCTTTGTAAAAAGGGGTGCAACGTTTCCCTTTTTCCAATCCCAATCACCACAACTTTGCAAATGTCATGGAGAGTGGCTTGGCAACTACAAGTCCCTTGGGACTCTGGGATGCACCTCACTGGGCCCCACAGACTTATGAGTGTTCAGGTTCCTCAGGTGGTCATGAACCTGATCTTCACTTACTGTGGAGGGGACACCGCTCCCCCTGTCCCTGCCCTGCGGTCCATCCACTTGAAAGGTCCAAGGAAGAGAGATTATCAGTGAAGACTGACACAAAAAAGCCTCAGCCTTCTCCTGACCTGTTGTTACCAGTTTGGCAGCCTCACTCACTGGAGCAGGGGGTGGGGGATTTGCTTTTTTTGACCTTCCTTTTCTGTCTGACACACTGGTAGAAGCCCTTCTTGTCACCCTTCATTTCCCCTGCCACATTCAGCTCCATCCCTGGACTACCAGGCTGTGTCCCTATGCTCTTCCCAGGATACCTGTCCTTGCTTCCACTGCCTGTGCAATTCCTCCTTGTCCTTCAGGCTGACCCACAGGTCTCAACTCCTCCCTGCCAGTCTCCTGCCTTCATTGCCTGATTTCTTACACGAGGGGATCAAGAGCTCTGTGGAAGGTCTGCTTAAAGATCTTCCAGCTCTGTTCTGCTCACGTGTCCCTGAGGGCAGCTTCCATGGGGGCCCAGTAAATCAGAGGCACTATATGGGCTACGCAAAGATTGACCATACTTTTAGATAAGCAAGAGGACAAGCAAATTTAGGATAGTTTGTGACACCGTGTTTTTTATCTCCAGTCCACTTTTGGGTTTTTTTTCCTGCTACAATTGCAATGCACTTGTTGGTATCAGGTAGCTGATGATTTTATTAAGTTGACTGGACAGAACCTTTGCACAAAATGACAGAATCTAAATAATGTTTTATTTCTGGAATCATGTAAAGTCATACCCCTGTTTGCTGGCTTCAAATTGCATAATTTAAAATTCATCAGTGTTCCTACCCCAGCTCACACTCTAGCCATTAAAAAGTTACGGTTATGTTCCTCTAATTGTATTGCTTATGTCAGGGAACAATAAATCCATTTGTTTTGAATGATTTAGTGTTCAAACTGTACCAAACTCTTCATAACAATATTGAGTGTCACAATTTGTATACATTCAGTGCTAACACTTTTGGTACTGAAAAATTCTCTATTTTTTCAATTTCTTTAACTCTGGTGCTAAAAGATCTACTAATAGAATCATGATCCTGCAATGAGACAGGATCACTGCAGAGTTGATACAAAAGACTATTCTGGTTGGTTTCAGTTGTGTTTCAGTCTAGATAATGGGGAAATAATGTTTTCCACAAAAAAAAACCCGCCACAAAACCCCTTAGAGCTCATTTTTAATGAAGAATTGCCTCCTTTGAAGCCAGCTGCTTTCCCAACCAATTACTTATTTTTAAAAGAATAGTAATAAAAATATTAATTCTTATGATTTATTGGCCCAATTTTCAGCTAGCAACCTGGGCAACTCTGTTCTTGTAAATACAAGTGAACGTAATTTTGAAGTACCAATCCTTGCCTGATAGATTTGTGACTGTGCACATTTTATGCTCTCTTCATTAAGAAAGTCTATTGCATTAATGGACATGCCAGACACAATAACAGTGTTCAAGCAACAGATTTAAGTTATGCTCCCATAAAAACAAGCTGGACAGAATTTTAAGCGACTTCCAGAGTGAATGAGTTACAAGAGTCTGATTTAAAATAAAATACTGTAAGGATTCTATTCTGTTGTATCTGTGAAGTCCAGTGGTTTTGGGGAAAGAAAGGTTCTGGTGCCTTTGTGCTGCCCCTGGACTTTGGCCTTGACTTTGGGAAGTTATCCCATTTTCCATCCCTGCCTGGGGAGGGTACAGAGCTGCCTGCCCTTCACTGTGCCCTTACTCACACAGTTCTTACAGGACCCTGTTTTGTGTCAGAACTCTGGGTAAAGGTGGCAAGACAATGCTTTTGCAGAGGTATTTCAATAGCTGCAAATTCTCCCACAAACCAAACTGTATATTGATTAACAGCTTTGTTAAACTCAGGAAATACTTGCAGGAAAATCAGAATTCCAAGCCCAAACCTTTGGAAGACTCTCACTTCCCTGTATCTCAATCCGCCTGCTTATCTACCTGCATTTCAGTCTGTCAGACTCAGGCTACTCATCATGTTGTGGCCTGACTTAGCTGTCCTGAAATTCATTTTGACCATTTTACCTCTTGGATTAAGAACCTTCATCGACCTTTTTCTTCCTTTTTTTTTTTTCTTTTTTTTTTCTTTTTTGAGATCAGGGATATAATTTAAAAGTTTTTCTATTACATTCAAGGTACTTCAGGCCTCTCACCCACGTTATTTATAGGAACAGATCAATGCCTATGTTCCACCTTGGAGCTTGTGCTCAGTCTTAGATTACTGTCTGCCTTGACTCCTCATCATTGTCTGGTAAAATTCAAGTATTATCCATTTTGTCTTTTGTACATCCTGATTCTTGCCAGAACCTAAACCAGCAACCACTGTACATCAAAAATCTTACCATTAGACATGTACTTAATTGTTTTGCTGAACTGGGACATAAGTTTCTGTGCAAGCTCATGATACACCTCAATGGGCAAGTATTGCAGGCCAGCAGAAGTGCTTCTGTTCCCAGGATTCGACATTGCACCACAGGTTTCAGAGATTTACTTTGGACTAAATTAGGCTGGTCCCACAGATTTAATGCTCATCAGCATTTGGAGTAAATTAAGTACATTTCTAGGACACTTTTGCAGTCAAGTTTCATTGCAGTGAAATCAGAGTTTACTCCAAGGCCATCCTCCAGTGCAAACCTAAGCACTCTAAATGAGGACACTCAGGAGATTTCTCTTCTGAGCCAAACTGGAACACTAACAGAGATGCGCTTTTGGGCTCCCCAGTGTAGCAAAGAACCACTACTACTTCCTTTTCCTCTGTTTTTCCAAATTTACTCCATGCAGGTGAAGATTTCAGAAGTGATTATTGTACTGTTAATGTCATACAGTGATTGGGCTCATAAGCTCCCAGGCTGTTTTTAACATATGTCAGGCAATGCCAGAGACACTGTCTCCAGTTACAGATTGGTAAAACACTTAGCACAAAATGAGATTACAAGGCCTTCTCTGGGATCCTCTGTCAATGGCTACTATTTATATCTAATAGCCACTGCAGAATTGGCTATTTGGATACACCATTAGAGAGAGGAACTTCAGCTCGTGTAACATGTCGTAGTTTGTGGGAAATGAAGTCACGCAGCTCGGGCAGTTAATAGCAATGTCAGCCTTTGCACAACTACCCAGTAATCAGGGGCCCACCATACATTTTAAGCAGCCTGACACTGATTTCCACTTATCCCCAAATACTTAATTACTGTTAGATATATTCACAGTGTTGTCAAAACCACATAACTCCAATTCCCCATCATTCGCACACACCTGGGACTGAATCTTAATCTCACAGATGTGTAAATCAAAAGAAAATATAAAGATTATATTAATGTTGCATCTTCATCAATATCAACCAATTAACTGCCTGAAGGAGAAACATAAGCACCTGCATTTGGAAAAGGGGAGAGAAGAGCATATTTATTCTATTACCAGAACAAATGATGGGTGAAATAAAGCAAGAACAGAAGAAGAGACATTTAAATTCACACTTTCCTTTTTCTTCATCACTGAATAGCAATTTATGCCATCAAGGCATCAATTTTTCCAATTGGTATGTTTTGGTTTTCTCATAAAAATAGCGAATATGATGTCTGGAGGTTCTATCTGACAAGAGCAAGATCACTTTTTGCTACATCCTAGGCTCCTGACTGCTGAAGTAATACAGGTTTTGTTCAATTAAGTGCACATTGCTGTATATTCAGTACAGGTCCATCATGAACTCGGAGAGGAAAACCTTGATATTTAGTTATGTAACGCAGACAGATGGTATAACCCTTTACACAACCTCTTCAGATTTCTAATGAGAAATCTGATATAATTTGGTCTTTTGAGCCGTTGGCCTGAAATAGTGGGCAGCTCCCTAATCTCCTCCCCTACAGACAATTTCTCTGCTTTCTTTGTGCCTGTCTGAAACAGGCAGGATAAAGCTAAGCCCACTAAAGAAGGAGGTGACATTTATAGATTAGCCAGAGGGAGCTGTGCCTGTGGTCCTTCCTCTATTCTCTGAGAGATTTTGCTCATTCTGTACCCAGCACACTGAGCTGATGCTTCTACAGTTTCATCAGTGGATCAGCACACGCCTTTCCAAACATCCTTCTCTGTCATTTTTCCCCTTGCTTCAGAGTCAAGCTTCATTCCTTAAAGCCCCTGTGTTTCAACTGTGATAATCACAATTTTGGGGTGGTCCAGACTGAGACATTTCCAAGAGTCCCAACTCTCTGAAACAGTTATAACTGTATCCACCCTCAGCTATCACAGCTTTATAAATGCCTCATAGTGGAAAGGCAAAAACTGAAACAAATCAAGTCACTAGTCATTTTTTAAACAGATCTTCCTGTAATTTCTTAAGCCAAATCACAAAATCATTACTCAGGTAAAACTTATTGGAATGGACATAAACACTGACTGTATAGAAATCAATAAGAGAAGAATTCACAAATCATGTATCCAGTAAGGAGCAAGTTCTTTAAAGTGTGTGATTTTAATTAGACTCTCAAATGATGTAAGTAATGATCTTGGAAGAAGATATAAAGCCATTGGGAATAACATGATAGAAGAAACTCACTACAGCTTAAGATGCCAGCACACCCACACCATACTACAAGCATGAGAGAGAGGATGAATTGCTTTAAGACCAAGACTGATGAGAAGGAAGTGACATTTTGGTATGATTCATCACTTATTGAATTCTATTGAGTGGCAGGCTGCTCACTCTGAAAGTCTTCAGCTCTGGGAAGCAAAAAAATATTTGAAGAGAAACAATCCTCTCCCCAGTTCTCATATGAGCTCAATAAAGCAAAGTCATCCAAGAGAACTGGAAACTGGCCATATTGTGTTGTGTTACCTGCTGGCAACTTCTTCTGGTGAGTGCATATATAAGCACCCTATTTGCATAAATACACTATTCCCATAACAGGAAGACGTGTTTATATAGATATGTACACACACAGATCAATAAGCAAATAAAGGATTTCCAGAATGTGTAGCCCAATCTGCATTGCAGAAATCGTTAATAATTGTTCCAACTCTTCATTCTGTACTATGAGATTTATGGTGCTCTAAATCCCATTTATATTTTTATCTGAATCAGCCTGCTCATCCCTTGCTGCTTTGCCTTCCCAAATCAAATTCAGTCAGTTCTCTCTAGCTCTGTCTGAATGTTTCCTTTGATTGAGTGATGTTATTTCTAGAAAAAACACTCAAATCAATTTAATGCAAATTCCTTTTCACGTCCTGGTTGACCCATCAGGACATCGACAATAATAGATTGAAGTAGTTACTTCCTGAGGCAGATGACTCATTGAGTGCTTAGTAATCAATTTTCATCGTTGTGACTGCATAATCTGTCTTTGGGGTTCTGTTGCATATCGTGACTAGAATGCCACAGAATCCTGGATTGCCTGATACACAAAATGAATGGTGAGCCATCAGCCATTCAGCCATTTTAAATTGCACCAACCACCACAACAGTCACATCTGATACAGGAAAGCTCTACCTGTTCTCATGCACACCAAGAAAGGCAAGAGTAAATCCAGGCAAACTGGCAGTGCTGTGCTAATTAAAATCCACAGCAGCTAAGATCAGAATTTGACCCTTTGGGGATCTGCCATTTTATCCTTTTCTCGCCTCCGGAAAAAACTGATTCACCAAGAGTTGTGCAATCAAAACAAAGGGAATGAGTTTTGATCTGATGTGAAAAGATGTGAATCCATTTATGAAAACTCACATGGGAGAACTGTGGATTTAGATCACCTAATTCAACACATCATGGCTCTTGAGCTGCTTACTCCAGACACAACCCTGCAATGTTTCACAGCACCCAAGCTGCATCTCACACAGGACATGTCACATGATAATACTGCATTAGAGTGACTGCATCATTTACAATCACCGTGGAAGATCCCCAGGAATGTGTGTTTCCAGCACAATGGCAGGAAGAAACTCTAAACTCTACTGCCATATGGTACCCTGCCAAAACATGTTCCTGCAGCTAGGATGCAGGACTAAATAAGCTGAAGTCAAAGTTGTCACCTCAGTGCAATAGGATGAATGATGATTCTGAGTCTCCTCATGCTGTGGTTTACCACTGAGTTCAGATTCCTTCATAATTGGATTGTGTAGGCAAAAAAAAAACAGGGCAGAGTACACCTTAGAGATTTTATGTACTATTTTAAGGCAAGAACTTTAGTTCTTAAGATTCCTATCAGTTTGACAACTTGTTCAGTTTTGTTACACACTCATCATTCTCTCTGGTGTGTCTTTGAAAAGCAACACTAGAAAGATTTGATTTTTTTTGACATTTCTGACATTGACACCGCTCTTTCTAACAAATTGTTCAGTTGTGAGGAGTACACAAAGGAATTTGAGGGGCAAACTCCATAAGGTTTGAAGGCATGGCATGCAGTGGAGCCACCACCACCATCCTGCAAGAAATGTAACAAACCCAACCACAGAATCCGGGAAAGTTTTGAGTTTAAGCTAGTCCATAAACATCACTGTGCAACAAGTCTACACTGGCAGGAAAAAAATCTGCAGTAGTTTCCTAATTATCTTCAAGGCACAGACATGCAAAAACTACCTTCTTATCCAAAAAGAAGTGGTTTATTTAACATTTGGGAAAGGATTCCTTCTAACACTTAAACTGGTTAAATTTTTAGCAGCTATATGCATCTAAATAATAGTTAAAAAATATCTACTATAGAAAAATTGGAAGTATTTCTTTTATATTAGCGATCACAAAAAAAGACATGTTTTAAACTAAAGCAATACAGAAGTCTCCCTGTGCAAAACAGTATAATAATACTGTGATGCCTCATAATGAAATCTCCTTTAACTGCAGCACTGACAAGCTTCTGGATTCAGAAGCACCCTGAGTGATAGAGACAGAAATAGCTGGATGTGGCACACTTCATGTCCAGCAAAACAAGCTTTGGGGGCTCCTCCTCAAGTAACATCTGCTATTAGATTTTGCTGATGATGTTTAAAGAGCAAACCCACCTGCTGCTCCTTAGCAAACTGGAGGCTCCCAGGGAACACCGTGGGTCTTTAGGTTTACTGACTAATGCACAACCACCTCATGAAGCAGCACGCAAAACAAATAGCACGATTTCACTGCTGCAGAATGGTCAAGGGTGCACTGGCATTATCCTACCTTACCAATTCTCCAGCGTAGCCTAAATCTTGTACCCTGAAAGCAACTGCAGCCTCTGCCAGTTAGAGGCTTCTTGTCTGGTTTTGGTTCCAGTTTAGATCCCACAGCAGTTTCAGCAACAGAAATATTGGAACAAAAATATTGAGATGCACCTCTGAGTCCTGAGAAATCCTTCTTCCCTAAGCTCCGTGGCTTGTGCAGGGTTTGATATCAATTTACCAGGAGTTCCAGCAGCTATTTGGTAACTAAGTGCAGATTCACAATTCCTCAGGGTTAATCTCTTTAGCACTAACACACAATTACATGGCTTGGGCCTGGCTTCCATACTCATTCACAATGATTCTGTAATGACCTTAGCAACAATAACTCTTTCCAATCGGCTATGGAAACAGGGAGAGGAATTTTGGTAGAAGACACTTTAGTCAGTGAACAGTCACAAAGAGCTGCTCCCTGTAGAGATGCTCCAGGGCCCTGCACCTCTGCTAACCAGTGCAGCTGGTTCCGTGTCCCTCTATGTCTCCCCCTAATACACAAAAGCTTACAGCAGGCATGACCCAGTCTGTGGTAATTTAAGTGTCCAAGTGAATGTGTGCTAGCAGCATGATCTCAGGAGCAAGCTCTGATATTTCACATCACATAACTGAATGTCTGGTAATTATCAGTGCAGTGACTAGGACCAAAAGACAACCTTTCCTCAGGGAAAAGCACATACAGAGATTCTGGAAGGCAGAGATATATGTACACTTAACAATAGCACCTGCCTTAGCTATAAGTACAGTCCTTTTGATCATGGTTATTATCTCCACAGGTAGCTGCTCTTTTGCCTTCATGATTTTCCATACTGTACCACTAAAATACATCCTCAGGCAGTTGGTACAATAAAAGAAAGTATAAACAAAAAGCACAAATACATGCTGGGCAAAGCATGGATTTTGAATGACCCTGAGGAGAAGGACTCAGGGCTCAACATGACCTGCAGCCCAGAAAGCCAACCCTATCCTGGGTGGCATCCAAAGCAGCGTGGGCAGCAGGTTAAGGGGAGGGGATTGTCCTCCTCTACTCTGCTCTGGTGAGACACCACCTGCAGTGCTGCCTCCAGGTCTGGGACCCCCAGCATAAGAAGAACATGGTCCTGTTGGAGCAAGTCCAGAGGAGGCCACAAAGATGCTCACAGGGCAGGAGCACCTCTTGTATGGAGACAGGCTGAAGGAGTTATGGCTGTTCAGCCTGCAGAAGAGAAGGCTCCAGGGAGACCTTGAAGCACCTTCCAGTACCTAAAGGGACTAAAAAAATAGCTGGAGAGGGACTTTCAAAGCTGTCTGAATGCTAATTTTAAAGGCACTGATTTTGGGCAGACTGGTTGGATAACATTAATACTAAACAATGCTGAAATAACTCTGGGTACACAGCCTAATTTGCCTATTCCCACAAAAAATCTTTTTTCAAATGCTTCATTCAATAATTGTTAGCTCCATTCTTCTAACTAGTCTGTAAAAACAGCATTTTAAAAGATAAATAGCAAATAAGAAACAGTC
Organism: Margarornis squamiger; assembly: GCA_035222235.1. NCBI lineage: Eukaryota > Metazoa > Chordata > Aves > Passeriformes > Furnariidae > Margarornis > Margarornis squamiger. The sequence goes on from JAWWTY010000016.1 coordinate 11,879,669, forward strand.
AAAGTTTACTGATCACAATGCATAGGCTGAGACTCATCTGTCCAGATACCAAAAAAACCCAAATGCGTTATCATAAAATAATTTATTGAAATATTTGCAAACCACAAAGTACCATAGTCATAATAATTTATAACAAACATATTTCCTATTTCTACTTTTTAAGTATAACAACTTACTGCAATTGATGTGAATAATTTCAGCTCTGCATTCTTATAATTCATCTCTACAGTGACACATCGGTGAGAGAGCAGCATTAGGCACAAAGTCCCACGAATGTAACCATAGTTGCACTGGAGTGGAATGTAATTACCCTTTACATAGTTCAGATGTGCAAAGGTTATGACACCCGGCACTTACAAACTACTCGTGGCTGGCCTTGGGAAATTTGGTTTCCTGTAGGTACCTGGGTGATTATTCAGAATCTGCATATATATACACATACATCATGTTCAATATAATTTCTAGTACTTAGAGCAATGATTCATGACACTGCACATAATCTGATGGAAGCAAGCATTACAGATCTGTTTTTAAAATATTCCCCTTTCTGGTTCCCATCTTCTTTTTCCCTTGGTACTTTGAGGAGGACACTCCTCTGCTCCAGTCCAGGAGACTGCATGGTCACTGAATGCTCATGCACCAGGAGCTCATGGCAAAGGCAGAGCCCTGGCTATGCAAAAGTAAAGACTATCTCCTCCAGGAGAGCCTTCCACAGGCTCTGCAGGGAGGTGCCATCCCCAGCTTCGGTGCAGCTCCCACGACCCTGCTGCCATGTGAGTGACTGAGGCCCAGCCGTGGCTCTGGCATGGGGACGGTGCTGCTTGTTTGCATCTTGGTTAGTGCAAGGTCACTTGGGACATTAGCAAAACAAGCATGCTGTGCTTAGAAGTATTTTTAGCAGGGCTTTTGAGATGAGGATAGATCTTAGTCAACCTTTAGTACACACAGATTGAGAATGTTCTCTTGAAACATCTCATCCAAAAGACTTTGCCATTTTTATTTTTTTCCCCAAATAGAGCTAACAAGGGTCAGAAAAGACATCATCTGTCTAGAGGGTCTGGGATACTGATGACAGGAAAAACCTGATCCATGAGGGGAAAGTCTTGATAAAATAGCTTTTGATTTAGTCATGATCGGGGGGAAAAAACCATGATTCACAAGCTAACTAGGAAAATTAGCTCTGTAATGACAACTAAATGCCATCATATTCAGCATCCTTGCAGATGGAAAAGCCAAAAGAAGAAAGAAAAAAACCCAACCCTGTATCAGTGACACATCAGCTCTTTAAAAGTTACATAATGGAGAGGAAGCTCATTAATGAGGACATCTGAAAGTAAAATTCTTATAAACAGCAGAGACACTGTTTAAAAGTATCATATTAGAGTCTCAGAGTAAATATATATCTGGTGGTAGAGTGAAAGCACTGCCAAATTAAGCTAACAGATTTTAATAGCTGAGTAAGGAGCATTATTAGCAGTAAAAGACCATTCGTCCAAAAAAAAGTAAAAATCATACGTAAATGCATACAAAGAAAAAGGCTAAATTCTGGGAAGTTAAAGCAGGTGAGGTATTTTGGGAAATAACTTATTGCAGACTCAATACTTAGCAATGAAAGCTTTTTTAAATACAGTGGAAGGAGGAAGGCTGCCAGAGAGTTGCTGTGATTAACAGATAATCAAGGTAGAAAAAGGGCATCCTGCTAGTCCAAGAGAAAGTCTACTTTTTGCCCCTGTGTTCATTGATAACAACATAAGAATATTCCCACTCCAGTATTAGGCAAGTCTGAGACAATGTTTCAGTAATAAAGGTTTTACAGGAGGGGAAAAACCCAACAAAACAACAACAAAGAAAAAACCAAAGAGCTCCAATGGTGTCATGTGCTACACTGTTGGATGTCACTGCTGTGCAGTCCTCAGCACAGCAACGTATCTAAGAGATTATTGCATAACAGCAGCTGGCAAATACTCCTGGCTATTAACACTCCTTCTTCTTCATAGTTAATCCCTCCGAATCAGACTTTAAAGTGACACAGAAGTCTGGGGCTTTGTTTGGGTGTTGTGGGTTTTAATGCTCTCAATCTGGTATTTTTGTGAAAATGAAATATTCCCTGTAAATAGAGGGAAAGAAACATAATAACATTTATGATGGCTGAAGAATCTTGATGACAGATTTTTCCAACTTGTGACTCCCTGCTGGGGTTGAGGTGACAGAACCAAAGCAGAGTACCCAACTCACTGGTTCAGTGAACCAGCCCATACCAGGAAGGTGGAAAGGGTCTGCTTTCTTATGCATAAATACATTGCTCTTCTAAAATGACTATAATTTTTCCCTTTTTAAATCAAAAGTAAAAGAAGTAAAAACTCAGGATAGCACATGTGAATACAACTTAAGATCTGGATCAGAGGAGAGGGGAATTGCTAAAGTTTATGTCATTAACCCAGCTGAAGTTCTGTGGAGGAAGGTATCCCCAGCAATTTGCAAACTTACAATATCTGAAATAATATGAATGGTTTACTAGACTCCTCAATTATTTTTATGTGAAAATGCAAGTGGTATATCAGACTTATTTTCATTTGTAAAGCTGTAACCAAAAGGGCAAAGGTGCCTTAAAAAAAGTACCAGGGTTTATTTTCAGGTTTTCCTAATTAAGGCAAAGTACTTTGTAACTGAGCCTACGCCCCTTTGAGGATATTTTGCTTCTAATGCATTTAATGTTGAAAAAGTACGTTATCTTTAATTTTTAAAATATCAATACCACATACTGAAAATCTAATAATTCTCCTACTCCCTGGAGTAAAAATCAGTGCCAAATCCTAGTTAAATAAGCAACTATACTGTGAGAACTTGCCCACCAAAGTGAAAACAACGATTCCAGTTTAGCAGAGCTGCAAAGGCATAACTCTGTCTCTTTGCTTTATTTTCCCCTAACCCCAGGATCATTGTACATAAGAATCTTTTACATGTGCTTCTATTTGCATTACTGTACTTCACACCCAGGCTTTTATCTCACTTATAGAAGTGAACATTTAATGGTTTCAATACTCTTTGCAGAATATCATCAAAGATTAGGAAAGAAGCGATGCAGAGATAGCTGAATACACTTGGCTCATATGAGCATGTTTGTATACTGGTAAAAACAAGCCCTAGAGCAAGACAAAGTTATAAACAGTAGGACAAATATTTGTCTTTGAAAGAGCTCACTGGTATTAGCTTGACAACAGCATGTCAACAAAGGTGTTTAGATACAGCATCAAAATTACAAACATACCATGTGCTTTGATGTCTCTGTCATTTAGCTGAGCAATACAGAGAGGAAAAAAGGTAAACCATTTCTTTCCTTCAACTTTAAGTAATGTTCTTAGTTTCATTCACTGAGTTTGGTTTAGTTTTTATGTCTCAATGCATTGTTCTAAGAGAACATGTTAGAGTAATGAAATACCTCTGCAGCAGCACTGAAATATGTTGCCAGTAGAAAGCAGAATCCCAAGCAAGATAATGGGATTTCTCTTAATTTGATTTGCCACAGATGGAGTTAGCATGCCAGTATTCTCCTTGCAGAGATGCTACTCTTTATGTTTTGGTTCCTAATTAGCAGTCACTTAGAGGTATACAGTGCTGCTGGCTCAGCTACCATTTCACAGAAATCCAATTTGGCCTTGCAGAGGGTTGCTAGTTGTGTGGATCTGAGCGACTGCCTGACACACAACAGCCTGATGCCCCTGGGAGGGCGGGAAGCTCTGATCCCGTTTGGTGCTGCTACAGCACAGGAAGGAAGAACAGCCACCACTGCAGCTAAAACAATCAATGTCTTGCACAAATGTTCCTCTGGTCGTGGCAATTCAGTAATAATAACAATAAACGAAACTAAAAGGATATGAAACCTATAAAGAAGAGATTTTAAATTGATTTTGAAACTTTCTAAACCAGGCATCAGAATGGATGGTCTGGGTTGAGGTAAATGCAGAATCTAACTCCTAAAACTCCAGGTAAGGAGTGCCACTTCAATTTTCCTCAGTTTTGGAAGCTTGATTTTATAGCTCCAGAACTCAGCCTTTGAGAAGCCCCTTCTAGCAGTTACAATAAAGCACACAGAGCAAGGATATGGAGACAACACCAAGAAGGAGGCACTAATGCTTATCATCTATGAAAAATAATCTGAAACCAGACTCCATCCTAAAGAGAAAAATCATAATAATACTAAGCATGACTAGGAATGATCTAATTTCAAAGAGCAATTAGGATCCTAAATTTTTCTACTCATGCATAGTATCACCAGAAAGCCATGTGACTTCAAACATTTCACAAGCAAACAAAATTAAGCAGGAATAAAACCACAATATATAAAAAGTTAGACTGTCATAGAACAGAGTAGAACAAAAAGTAATTTGAGGGAGTTTAATGCCACTGAACTACCAGGTCCTATTGACAAATTGCACTAGTGTTGGAATTTCTCCTTTTAATTAATTCCTGCATCCTTGCTTACAACTGTAGCAGCACAAGGATCGAGGGCCTCAGCAGAATTCAGCTCATAAAGTTCTATTCAAGCTCAAACCAACATAATTTATGGTCAAACCCTGTGCCATAAAGAACATAATGTTAATGATCTTAGAATCTGTTAGGCCTCTGGAACTACTGAGAATTACAACTGTGTCTGCGTACATATTGGAAACTCCCCAAGATTAAAGCCTGAAAAATGAGCTTCTGTCATATTTCACAATCCAATTAAATATATCAGTGTCTCAAGGGCCAACACTCAGGTCTCAGAATAATAGTCAAGCACAGGCAGGAAAACACAAGAATAAGTGTCAGTGTTCTAGCCTAGTTCATCCTGAAATCAGACCCTCAAGAGATGCCACTTCATCCTTCTAAAAAGGATACTAAAACAGGAACAAATCATGGAAAAAGGCATTTACACAGGTAAAATCCTCTCACAGGCAACCTTCATTTTGTGGCCTGTTACGAAAAATACTGGAAACCAACAGGGAGATTCACCCAGGTCCTTTTTATTGCCTTAGAACCACCATGTTAGCTATCAGTGTTCATCCTAGGATTTTATCTAAAGACTCTTTATCTATTAAGCGCCTGTCACCCATGTACAGAAAAACTGCGTGAGCATTGCAGGTGCCACTCCAGTTTGCAGCTGCTTAAGTCCTTTGCAGTGCTCCTCCCAGGGCTTGGTGCAGTGGCTGCATCCCTTTCCCCAGCAGCAGTAGCTGTAGGCAAAGTAATAGAATGCAAACATCATAAAATACATTGATGGGGTGGGGCAGAATGCACAAAAACCCCATCAATTTTCCACAACTAGCTGATTATTAATAACTTCTTAGGATACATTGGGTAGCAACAGAATATGGAAATGTTTCAAACAACACACAGAGAAAACCGAAGATACAATTATGCAGTGACCTTAACATGTTGTCCAGGAACAGAGATGCTGACCTAGTCAGTAAGTTAAGAGGCATTTCAGACCATGGAGTGAAGCTGTAAGGACTAGGTTAGGTATGACAAATGCCCTGGTTCCATAGCACATGTGAGCAATCTGATTTCATACCCCACACGTGTCCTTTGCTACTGCACTGAAGAGCACTGACAGCACAAAGGACAGGATGTTTATAGCTGAACAGGGAGTAGTGTTACAAGTCGCTGGAAGTGCCCATCAGCCCACCCTTTGGTTGATTTAGAGGACAGAGCCCCCTTTCCTTCTAAGTTAATTCAGCTTTTGCTGGTTTATTTTTTGAACACGGATGAAGGAAGTCAGTAGAGCCTGGTGGCAGCTGATAAGACCCATTTCAACACAATTTCTCTTTCACAAACAATATGTCATAGATAAGATCATAAAACAGGCTGTAATTTGGGGTGTAAGACTTTCCTTCGTGTGCAAGGACAAAGCAGTTCACACCATAACAAAGCTTTAGGCATTGGGTGAGTCTGTAAATTGTTTCATCATCATCATTAGCCATTCTTAATTTCAGTACCACCCATCAGCTTCGCTTCTTCAGCAGGCAGAGGTGATAGTTTTATGAACCTAATAAAGCTTGTTTGTTTATAGCTCATGGATCCAGATCCAACTGTCTGCTTATCACCTCTGTTCAAGCATTTTAAGATCCAATAAATTTCTCCAGACTGAACTTCCATAGCATTGCACGGGGCCCAAATGAAGGGAGCTTGTCACGAGTTGGCCTTGTCATCTGCACACAGCTTGGCAAGATCACTGCACGTGTCCAGTCCAGCTCATAGTAGCTTTTATGACCAAAGTACAAGGAGAGATCAAACAATTTATGTGGCAAGCAGGATAATACAGGAAGATGTGAGCAGCTGATGGCTGCACAACAGGGGAACTTAAAGCACTGCAATCAATAGGTAGGAACAAGGGTTCACAGTCTTAAAGTACAAATAAAGATAGTGCTTCATGATCTATCTCCTCTCCTGTTTTCCAGTCCCAAGGGATTTGCATTTGTCAGTTTGTCTAGCATTTTCTCTGTTACTCAGTATCAAACCTTTCCCACTCATAAAATCAATCTACTAGCCAATCAAGGTTTTCCAGAGTTTATGAACTTCCTAAAGAGCTCCATGCATTGCAATTCTTCAACTTGTCTCACCACTTCTTCTCTCAGGCTTGCTGGTTCTTGATGTTTAGGTCTGACAACCAGGAAACTGCATTCTTGAGGGCTCCAGAAGCTGTGAAACATTCTGCAAGGATTTTTTTTTGAAAATCACCTAAAAGATACTTCAGTGCATTCCTACCACTGAAAAGTTTTCTATGTTTGTTCTGTAGAGTTTTCACTTTTGGAGATTCTGTTGAAGAAAAAAATTCCACATGGCAGGATGGCATTTTAAGAATAACAAAAATTACATAAACATCTGTCATTCTGAAAGAACATGTAAATGTAGCAAACTCAAAATTTAACCCACTCAAACCAAACATCACTCAAGAGATGAAAGAGCTCAAGATTTAAAATACTATTAGAAAAAAAATTCAATTATTTTGGCCACAGTCAGTCATTGAAAGCTCTTCAGCTGAGGTGATACCAGTTAAAGTTGTCTCTTATGAAACTTAGAGGCCAAGAGGTAGCAGATAATCATCTGAATTTTTAGATGCTCATCCTGAAAAGATTACAACATTCACCTATAGCTGCTTCTTACGTTTCTCGTATGATTGAATCTGTCAAGGATTTGAACTTGCACAATCAAAGTACTCTGCTATCACAGGTCATTTTCTTCCCCAAAGACAGAGCCTCATTTTTTTTTCCTTCTGGAGAAGAGGTCTTTAACATTTACAGTCTTTAAAGACTAGCGATGCACTTATGAAAAACATTAAAGCCTTATAGAACATCATTTTATGGCTGCATGTACTATCATCAACAAAAGAACACCTGTCAGAAAAAAAACAACTCTATCTTTTCCCCTAAACCAGGAGAGAGTAATTTTCAATGTAAATGAGACCTGAATATTTTACTCTTGCCTGGCAAGAATCTCACATGAAAAGCAAATGAAGCAAAAAAAGACTGACATTATTACTCACCAAAAATAGAAATGTCTCAGATGCTCAAACATTTGCTTAGGATAAACTACAAAAAGGCAAGATAATTAAAAAATATCTCACTGCCTTCTTCCTACTGAGCTAAGACAAGAATGTTTCTTGACATGAAAACTGTGAATCTCGGCCTTATGACTTAAATCCTTGAAGGCCATACAGAGCCTTTTCACCTATATTTGGAAAATGCCTAGGAAATGTATATGCTACCAAACTACACCCAATGGGAGCAGGAATTGAACAGTAAGAGAACACTTAAACAGAGCTACAACAAAATGAAGCATCTGCTTATGTTCTTGGCTTAACCAGGCTAGGGAGTTGTAGGATACCACAAGGCAGGCCCTGGGAGGGGAAGGCAGGCAGTGCTCTCAGTTCAGGGTAGGCAATGTTTGCATCATAGTTCCACTGCTGGGAATCAGCACAACAGAACCTCAACCATCACTAAGAATGGCTGGGGCAAGGATGTTGCCAAGCCTCTGGGTTGCAAGAAGAAGCTACAAAACTATGACACTGAACAGCACATATAACAGGCAATGTAAGAGATCCACAAATGCATCATTTTTCTGAAATGCAATGATCTTTAAACCATTCTGTTTTTTTTCTGGGACTTGACTTGTGGTTCCTGCACATGGTGAAGTGGCAGGAGTCTGTGCATGGCAGCCCTGATGGCTGCTGTTGTTACTGCCCTCCCAGCACACCAGCATTCCAGTGTGCAAAGAAAAAAGTGTGTTTCCAAAGAAAAAAGTGTGTTTCCCTGCACAAAAGAAGTACAGGAAAAATAAGTGGGTTTTATATCACAGGAAATTTGAGCAGAGACATGAAGCTTTCAGAGAAAACTGGATATATAAGGGTTATGCACATGTAAGCATCTGCATGCGTGTGTGTATACATGCACACATATATCACACAGAATCTATGCCAAAATAATATCAGGCATGCCAAGCTGAGAAACAAGAAATTAAGAAATGGAAATAACTAAGGGTTTCCTCTGCAGCTGAAAACAAGGCAATACCTGTTTGTCAGAACTTTAAGTAGTACACAAGACCTAGCATTTTTGAAAGTATAGTTTATGGTACCACTTCCAGTAACAAAGATGGAGACAAACATCATTATCCCATAGAAATGGCAAAATATTTTTAACCAGGTTTTTATTCTAGAGCCAGAAACAGTGGCGCAACCCAATTATTTTCCAGATGAGGAGAGGCAGAACTGGAGAAAAGACTGATTTTGAGAGGACAAAATATTTAGAGATATCTTCAGTAGCACAGTCCTGCTAAGCCTCAAGCCATTCTTCTGGGGATGATTTTCTCTGTGAAGGGCAGTACATAAGAGCAAATTGTATTGTATCCATACGCAGAAAGCAATGATGAAGTATATATTGCAGTCTCACCCACATTCCTAACGTCTGAGGATTGAAAAGAACCTGAAAGGACAGCTACAGATATCCTTCTATTTTTCATTTCACAGAGTGTAATTTCGAGGCAATTATAGTGTATCTAGTGGTTTATTCTTTCCAAACACATAGGGTAGAACCACAGAAAATTTAAAAAGCTTTAGAAATATAAGTGGCAGAGCCTTCCAGGCAAAATGATTCAAGAGGTTCATACTGAAACTTCAGGTTTGATCCAAACACATTAAGAGGATTCTTGGAACAAGTTCTACCGGGCAACTTTATTTAAATGTGCAGTGTGATTTCCCTTTCTCCCTAGTTATTAGCCAAGAAATTTTCTTCTGAACTGGCCATTAGCACCATCTCTCAGAGAAGAAAACTAAGCAAAGGAGTGTCTAAACAACGTATCTGTGGTCCCAATCCCTCCCAAATGGAGGAGTGTGCACTGATGTCAGTGCATACAGGTAACTTCCAGGGCTCAGCAGAACTGCTGCTGAAGGCACATATGTAAATAAGCATTTGCAGGCTTGGCTCATTATTACTGAGAAACTGAGTCGCATTCATTCATTATATTCAAAAAAGAAGCAATGGGCCAAAAAGTAGAAACAATCAAGCGACATTGTTTCAGTGCCCACTGCAGTTATTGGAAAGATGCCCACTGACTCCAACGGGTGTGTATTGGGATTGTATTTCCAAATGTCTCAAGAATTACACAGGCTTGGAAAAAAAATAATTACTGACTTCTAAGGACAGATTCAACAATTTCTTTTAGGGCACCAGAAAACTTTTCTATTTAAGTTATAATCCATAAAATAATTGTTTTCTCTAACATGACAACAAAACACATCCTTTTGTTTATGAATATAATGAATAATGATGCAAGCCAAAATGTCCAGATTCCAAAACAAATTCTATCACTTCTTTGTAAGCTGACATTGAATTTTCTCTGAGCCCTCAATTTGTAGCTATTGCTCCTTTGATGATAAATACATACACACAAAAATACAACAGTATCTATAAGGCTTTCAGAATGTCCTTAGGCAGAGGAGTATATACATGTCACTTATATTTGTAGGTGTCGAGGTATAAAGGATTTTAGAGGCTTTTTTTTTCTCCCCAAAGCCTTAATTTCTCACAAAGTTACAATGAAAAAAAACTTGAAACTCACACAATGCAGCAGCAAGTTCAGGGCCTAAGGCATTGTTTTAACAAAGTAACCATATGCTTATCCATGAGAATAAGCAGAATTAAGTTTTGATGTGCACATAAATTTATTGCTGCAGTGAGTCTAGGTTTGAAGTAAATACTTTAATCCCTCTATTCTAGAAGCCTACTCTAGGCATTAAAACTGACTTGCTTTCCTGAAAAATCTAAGTTTAAACTTCATAAGTAATCAAGAGAGGAATCGCTCCGTGGAGGGAATTACATGTCTTTGGCTCTCCTGCTCCAATGATTGTTTTACTGATATGTAATTGGCAAAACTAAGAAAATATACAACGATGTTTGGGGCTTGATCTTTTTAACATGGAAACCCATTTCCAATGCTGATATAAAAAATCATAGTTTTAAAATGAAACCATATTTTAAAAGGAAAAGAATTCTTAAGTTCATTTCTTCACTAATCAAGCTTTATATACCTTTTCTTCTTCACTGGAAAAATGCATAAAATCTTACTTCCCCATTAGCCTTCATTTAATTCACTTAGCATTCTTCATTCCATAAATAGGGTCAGCTTTTGGTTATAAAGCATGAAGGACAACTTTGATAAAGCAAGCAGATAGTAAAATATATCTAAATAAACTTATCAGAGCATTTTCACGACATTGACCTGGCAAATAGGTTTCCATGAAGAATAAGGTTGGATGAAGAGGAGTAGGCAGATAAAGGAGCTCAGCCAGCTTTGGGCACACGGGTGTGGTGCTGGGCTGCAGGAAGGATGGATTTTGCTCTCAGACACCTGATGGCTGCCCATTCTTGTCTTATACAGCCTGGCTCTTGGCTCCCAGCAGTACTGGCTGCTGTTACATTTTGCTACTCTATAGATTAAACTGATGGATGAGGCTTCCGAGATCTGCCTCCAAGAATTTCAGCTAGAGAGGCATGTTGAGAAGTCATAAGACTTGGTATCTCTTGTGTTAACTATGTTCGCTGGACAAATTTCTTCTGCCTCTGTAAAAGCAGAGTAAATATTTTAGCAGGAAAAGCAAGTCCAAAGGGTGGAGAATGTAGACAGGACAAATTTTGGGGTCTCTAGCAGAAACAAAAGAGAACAGTACCAACAGGAGCACTCTGCTTATGTATTTATATACAATATTTTGAGCCTTTCATGCTAAAAACATCTAAAGAGAGAATTTGAAGGAACGATTTCATTTGTAATCGCAGTGTGCAAAGCATAAAACCTCAATGGTGCCAGATGTGCTTCAGGGGAAGGAGTTGGATTTAATGCTGTGACTTGCAACTTTGTGAGAAATAAACTGTGGAAAAGATGCCAGGATTTATCTGAAAGGTTTCATCCAAAAGCCTCTGCTTTGTGACAGAGGACACCTCCTGCTGAACACTGCACCTTTCTGCAGGGACCGAAGCCCCTTCAGGAGCCGCCCGAGCTGGGGATCAGCAGGTGAGTGGTGGGGGAAGGCAGGCCCTGCTCTCCTGGTGATGGACAGAGCTGTGCAGGGAGCTGGACTGAAGGAGCTCCCAGAAGAAACAGCAGGGGGAACGTGGCACTGGATGCAGCTGGTGGGAACAGTCGTGAGGGTGCACAGCCAGCAACAAACTCAGCTGGTGTGGACTGAGGGGAAAGGTGGGGAGAGGCAACAAGGGACAGTGGCTAATGACAAATATCAGGATTAGAAAGCCTGGAAAGGCCTCCTGCAACATGTGCTATGCTTTTTACTTGGGTATTTGCCTTTTAGTGTTTCAGCATTGCATGCCCAGCGAGTCTGGTTACCGAGAGGAAAGCTGCTTGGTCACACCTCCAACTGACTGCTGTCCCTTCAGAAAGGAGAGGAAGGAGATAATCTATCTTCCCAGACAGAAATTCAGCACGTAGAACTAATGTGAAGTCTTCTAGAGCACAGAACAGGTCAGGTGGAGAAGGGGAGGGCAATGCAGTACATTAGCCTGTGGTAAGAACGCACCTGAAAGAGCAGAAATGGCCAAAGCTGAGGGGATCAAAAGAAAGATACTTCCCCTAGAGACATCGGGGTCTTTGGAGAGTTGGCTGCTGTGCAAGCAGACATCAAAATCTTCCATCCATCTTAGGATAGAAAGTGGGACATCACCCCAGAAAGTCAGAGGACAGGACTCTCATGGAAGAAGGTAGGAGCAAAGCCATTTAAGAAGCTTTTCTTTGCCTCTGGCTCAGCCAGTCTGATGTTCATTACAGCACATCTCTCATGAAACACCATTTTAGAGACTGACAGTCCTGCTGATTTGAGCTCCACTCCAAACAGGAACACAGGTGAGCTCTACCTTCCTGCTCCAGCTGAGTCAGGGTCTTGTCCCACCTCCCTCACCAGCCTTTTAAAGGTCACAGAAACTCAACAGTCCCCTCCGAGACACTCTGTGGGAGCCACAACTGCAGAAGAAAGGAAAACCAGCTGACAACTGGTTTACCAGCTCTTGGGGGTGGGTGTTTGTCTTGTGGCAACTCTTCATGACATGTTCTCATGTTTCCAACACTCCAAAAGTTCCTTTTGCTTAAGTGCATTTGATTAACTCTTGTGAACAAGAAAGAATCACTTAGATCACACTGAGACAACTGAATTCAACCTTCCATGTTTCTGGATGGTACTTATGCCTTTGTGGTTCTTATTTAGTAAGGAGCTCCAGAGGCCCTCACTAAAGCCAGTCAACATCTGGGAGAAGAGTTAAATGCTTCTTATTGACCCTTGTAAAGCTCTTCAAAAGCTACAGATGGGAAGCAATATATGAGGGGAAAACCTATTTACTTCCTTGAATCAAGATAACACCCAATGGTGAGAAAAAAATGAACAAAAAATAGTAGCTTCACCCTATTTTTTTCATGAATTGAAGCACAGGTTCAAACCTGAAATTTCTTAGGCCAATATAAAATGATTCTTCTTCCCCTAAGCTAGGAGATGTGCTTTTTATCCTTTAAAGAGGCCATAGCTGTACATATTGATAAAGCGTTCCTTCTCCAGCCCAAGGAAGATTTTAAACTTTCAAGGGATTACAGGATTTTATATTGTTAGTGGATAAACCTAATCTTCTCCTACCCATGTCCTGGAATCCCTAATAATGAAAAAAGAAACCAAGGATTAAAAGCTAGTGGTATTACAGCTGTCAACACATCAGCCTTAATTTTTCAAAAGCTTTCACATAGGTACATTGATGTGTCTGGAGTCTTTTGCTGAAAGTACTTGATCAGTTTCACAGTGATAAGATAACCAAAAGTTACTTTATTTTTATAAGCATAGCACATCCTTGCAAATACTCTGGATTCATTTCAAATTCTTCCTGCTCCCCCAAGTCATAGGTATTTGGAAATATATGGTCTACTAGGATGGAAAGGCATTCAAAGGCACCCTAGTAAGAATGGTTATTGCAATATTGACCAGTCTTTGGTGTGTCACAGCACCCGGGCAGCAAGTGAGGAGGGGAAAATGAAAAATGTTTTATGAAGAAATGATTACCTTTCTCCCCATAAATGTTCAGGTGGTGAAATAAACACCCCAATTAGCAAATCCAACTGTTTCATTTCTTGTGCTTCAGAGCTCCTCCTTCTGCAGGGAGGCAGAACAGATGTGACCTACTGGGAGTCTCCCAAACCAATGTCAACATTTATACTGGATGTTATGACATGACTGTGGCCAAAAGAAACCCAACAGGGTGAAAGCTGATGTGTGAAGTATTCCTGTTCTCAGCCTCCTGGGAAGTGACTGTGACAGAAGAAAATCTTGAAAGAGAGGAAAGCAGGGTACATTTTTTACTACTTTCATTAATGTTTTTAATTTCTTTTTTAATTCAAGATCACACCAAGAACTTAAAGAGATGAGAGTTTCTAAAATGCTGAGATCTCACAGTTGTTAGATTCTCAGGGAGGTATAACTCAGCTTCATGACCTATGTACCCTAGTCTAGATTTGTGACACTTGGGGAACCTGAAGTCTGTGGGACCCAATGAGATGCACCCCAGAGGGCGGAGGGAATTGGCTGATGGAATTGCCAAGCCACTTTCTATATTGGCAAAGTCACAGCCATCAGGTAAAGCCCCTGCTGACTGGAAAAAGGAAAACATTGCACATATTTTTCAAAAGCATAGAAAGATGGACCCTGGGAACTACTGACCTGTCAAGTCTCATCTCTGTGCCCAGGAAGATCATGGGACAGGTCCTCCTAGAAGCTCTGCTAAGGCAGAAGTTGAACAGGGAGATGGTTTGGGAGAGCCAGCACAGCTTCACCAAGGCAAGTTCTGCCTAACCAACCTAGTGACCTTCTATGATGGAGTGACTACATCAGTGGGCAAGGGAAAGGTTACAGATGTTGTTTTTCTGAATGTGATGTGGATTTGATTTGACCCCATCCCTGGAAACATTCAAAGTCAGGCTGGATGGTGCTCTGAGCAACCTGATGTAGTTGAAGATGTTCCTGCCTATGGTAGAGGAGTTGGACAAGTTGAGTTTCAAAGGTCCCTTCCAACCCAAGCTATTCTATGATTCTACAATACCTACCTGAAATGGATGCAACGTGTCCCCAGACACAAGCAGTGGACATAGCTGCATGCTGTCCCCACGGTGGCAGAAAATTGCATCCATACAAGTTATTCCTGTAGCATGTGGCTGAGCAGCAAAACATAACCTTCTTAATGGCCATTAAGGTCAGGGGTGGTTTAGTAAAGCCTGTCCTAAAAGTCCAGCAAGGAAGCTTGCTCATCTCAGCCATAAACAAATGTAGCTGCATGTGGAACCATTGGATATATGAGGGAAAGGAGAGAGGAATCCAGGAAAAAGTAGTAATGAGTGGACAGGGAGAGGTTCTATTAGATCTGAAACATTTGTAGACCACATTATAACTAATTCAGTTCCCCATGGGAAAAAGGTTAAGAATTAGACAGAATGGCTGACCCCACTGGAGGCACAGCACCAGGGCACGTCTGGGCAGCTGAGAAAAGACAGAGCCCCTTCTCAATGATTCTATGCAGTGAGTAATCATCGACCTCTGGTGCAAAGAAGGCAAAATTTCCTCTCTTCCTTCACCAACCCATAAGAAAAAAAATTCTTAGGCAGCTACTTAAATTGAGTATTGAAGTTTCCTCTCACATACTCAGGTTATTCTTGGATAAATCAGAGGAAAGTGCTCAAATAGAGCTGTGTTGGGAGGAAAAAAGAAAATAGACTTTGGAAAAATCTTCACATCTCTCTTTTACATTGATCCAAGAAGCTAACAGGCAATTAACTGCTGCAGTGGTACACTGCCACCTAGAAGAAGCACTTCAAGACATCACAGACATCCCATCTGATTATTAAAGAGCAAAGATGCCAACACACTGGCCAGATCTTTGCAGTTTGACCTTTGAATATTAAGTTGCTGCTGATACACACACCTACCAGACAAATGCTTAGACCAGTGAGAGATTTTATAATTGAAAAAAGACACAGACTGATGCCAAAAATGTAGAATGCCTTTCCTATTAAAAAGTTAACCTACATTGATTTACTGCATGTGCATATCTTGCTATTGTGGTAATAAATTGACAGAAGAGCCTTTGAGAATGGCCAAGGAAAATAAACTTTCTATGGAGGTTTCTGCCTGTGAAAGCCCTTTTAAAAATAAAAAAAAGTGCAATTAAGAAAACAAGGCAGATCAAAGAACTCAACAGCAAAATATCATCTTATAGAATCAGATTACTATTGCACATTTACTGCCCATAAAGGCGAACCAGCCCTGCTTTGTTATTGGGGTTTTCCCCCTAATATAGCTGTTCTCTATCTAAAGTGAGCATCCTGGGAAATGATCAGTCCATCTCAGCCAAGGGAAGGAGTAAATGCAGCCAGGGGGAGTTCAACATTTGACATTTGCTCTATGGAGCACATAAACACCACAATAGTAGTGTTGTTTTCCCATATAAGCAGCAAGAAACATCACAAATTAGCAAGAAAAATGAAAAAAAACCCCAACAAACATCAGCAAACCAAACCAACACTAACTATGTGATGTCATCCGAAATTCCCTGATGCACCTAAACATGAGAGGTTTAAATCAGTCTCCTGAGGTGGAAGGTTTTGATTTTCACTGCTTAGGACTGTTTTGAATCCAAATGTGGACTTGCTGGGACTGCACACATCCTCAGCCTCAGTTCACAGACAGGCACGATGACCTCCTGCAAATGACTGAAAGGTCCAGACTGTCCACAATGCAATCTAAGGCAGTTTCCTATAGTATGAAATGGCCATACCTTAGGAGTTTCATCCTCTGCCCTGAGTGCTTCCCTGTACAATTCAAAAGCCTAGTATTTGCATTTCATTTAATCCATTTTGTCAAATTTATTAATGAATGAATTCTGTGTGAAACTATAGAAAGTTTTTGTCTTATGTTTGCAGTTGGTCACTTAATTAAAGCTTAAATAAACTTTAACCAAGGCTCTCAAATCACCTGAAACAACAGAGAAAAAGTATTTTCTCTCAAACCCAAGAAACTGGAACGTTTTCATTTCTTGTTCACCATCACTTCCTACTGCATGAGCATTCAGGCTCTGTTTATCCCTATGAAATCTCCGCAAGACCACAATATACTCTGTGCCCAGACTAGATAATGCAAAAAATCTCCCTATGAATATTTACACCAACACAGCAAACACATCGGTGTCACTCACACGTTGCAGGAACTCCATTACGGAGCACTGCCTAATCTGTGAATTAAGGCACAGCCTAGTCTTTCATCATACCATAACAAATGCAGAGGAACTCTGAGATGAAATGCTTTCTCCAAACCCACGATGGCTGTGCTGCCCAGTGCAATGAACCCTTCACGAATGACTCTGGCAGCAGGAACGCGGGAGCCTCACGTGCTCCCTCAACAGTGCAGATTGTCTGCTAGAAATGGATAAGCTGCTCGGACCAAAACACTTCTCACCAAACTGCTGCATAAACCCATGAAAACGGGGAGCTCTGGGGGACCTTGAGGGGTCCCTGCACAGCACTGATTGCTGTGCTGCCCGAGGCAGCAGCGATCATATTTCTATTATTTCTAAAACACTTTTCAATCCCTTTGTTTGAGAACTCCAGCAACTGAAACTCTAAAACTTCCCCAAGGAGGGCATCATTATCTTTGCTTCAGAAAGCATTCCCTGAAGAATCTTTCCTGCTGTGATTGAAGTCTATTACATACTATGGTCACCACAAACTCCTACTTAAAATTTTCATTCTGCAATAATCTTTATGCACATAAATATTATCATGTCACTCTCAGACTCCTCTTTGACCAAAACATCCTGAAATTTTTAAATCTTTCTACACAATTCATGTTTTTTGACAAATCTTTCTTCTCTTTAGGCCCTCTATAAATGATGTTTCAGACATTTTTTGAAATTTCTTGTGCCCAAACTGGAGAACAGCAGAAGGTTTATAATGTGTATAGTATAGCTACAGTCTTTTTGTTCATGTCTAGTGAAATGTGTGTTTCGATGTGCTGTTTTCATTCCAGAACTGTGTTTGATCTTTTTGTAAAAGTACAAGACCTCTGATTCTTGAGCAGTTTATAAAACCACCATAATCTCATTGCTTTTTTCTAAAAGAATTAAAAAAATATCCAGCCCAAATAAATAGATCCTCCAAAATCAGTGGCTTCTCCTCTTACATTTGTATTACTGATTATTTCTGTGCAAATGGGATAACACAACACTATTTATCCCTCTTAAATGTCATTCTATCTTTTCAGACCAGCCTTTCTTTGACTAAGTAAGACAATTTTGAATTTTAATTCTGTCCGGCAAGGTGTTGGCTATTCCTCCCTCACCAATGTTTCCTTCCAGCAAATCTTATAAACTTCCTCCTTGTTCCATCACTCCTGTCTTTCATTACGTATTATTCATTATGTATCATAAAACCAAATCAAGGCACCATGAGATGGGATTTTAACCAATACCTCCTTAATTTTGATCATGAACTACTCTTTATTAACTCTGCTGTGGTTATCTTGTCCAAACAGTTTTTCAACACTTTTCCTATTTCAGATAGTTATATAACAGGACCAGAATATTGCTTACGGGCTCCTTTCCCAGTCTGCCCCTTTTATTTTCATGAGAGGTTTCACATATCTTCTTTGCTAGTCTTCCAGCACTGCACTTGTCCTCTGTAACTCTTCAAAGTGAAGGAAAGGTCTGAGTCTGCAGCAGCATTCCTATTCTAGACTAGACCTCACACCTTTCTAGCTATACAAAAGGAAAAGAAAAGGCAATTAAGTGTTGCTATTTTTCAGTCTCGTAATCAATGGCATTCACCAGTTCTGCAAACACACCAGAGCACGAGGGAGGCTCCTGTATTTATAGGCTGGTTTTTGGGTCCATGTGGTACAGAGCTGCAGGGGGAACAAGCCACTGCAGAGTTATGTGGGAGCTGTTGAGCAGTGGAGGCACAGAGAGAGTTGTTGCTTTTGGTAGGACAATTCCTCTTTGTTCCTCCCTCTGATCACTTCGCCTCTGGGAGAACGCATAATAAAAAACTAGGTGTTTCATCATGGAGTTTTTCTGACCCTCTGCCCTTTTGCCACAGAAATCTCCACTGAAAATGACAGCATGATCCATGTTCAGTGAGCAATAGCAGCACTTATTCTACAAAAAAATATAAGCAGAGTAGTCATTAGGGCAAATTTTGCCATGTACCCTCTCTTTCTCTGTGCAAGTTATCAGCAGCCATTCAAAATTCTGGTTTATTAAATCTGACTAGCCAGCGCCTGTTAAAGAAAAGGTATCTGTTTAATAAATGCTGTTTGGTTTAGGCTTTCTTTTTTTTTATTCTCCTCTCAAATGGGCTAACCTTTAAAGTTTTGCAAGAGGCACTGGAGATTGTATACCAAGAAACTGAAGGGTGCTTTCATTTTTATGTCCAAATATTTCATGTGAACTCTGTACCCCTTTCACACTCTTTATTCTATTAAACTACCTATTAGAGCATCTCAGCCTCAAACAACCCCAGTCTGGCTCTATCCATAATATAAAACCTTTGAGATTAGAGAAGTGAAGCATGAGTCTAACTGCATCAACAGTTCACACTCAGCTATACAAACTCATACCTGAACACAAGCACCATACCATTTATTTACATTCTTGACAGAAAACCAAATGAAAACCAAACACAGTGCCTACCCAGCCTCCCCACCACTGCACTCTCTGGGCTTTAAGCATGTTCTAATTGAGAATTAACCTACCAAACCATAGAAAAATTGGGCCATGGAGTGCTCAGAAATTTAAACTGCAGAGAGAACAATAATCCATGGGCATGTTGAAAGGATGGAGTCTGAATGAGAACACTGCATTATTTATAAGCTAATTATGAACATACATATTTTTTATCTCTGCACTGTGACCTGGGGCTCAAGTGCCGAAGAGCCTTGAAGAGACATGATGGCTCAGAATGGAATTAACTTTAGAAAGAGCATTTTCACAGCTTCAGGTATTTTTATGGGCATCAGCAAGTTTAAGAAAAGGAACGTGAACATAGCAAAGTCACTAGAGGAACTTTTCTTTCCAATAAAACAAAGGTTTAGAAAAGATGCTGCACATTCAAACATTCATCCACACCCGACAACAGCAATAAATAACAATCACAAGTCAATCAGCGCTCCACCTTTGAAACATAAAGATTATACGTCTTCCTCTAACACACAAACTGCAGCAGACAGATGGTGCATCCAGAGCTCTAGATTTTGACTCTTTGCCTCTTACTGACAACTCTTCAAGCCTCTTCATGAAGATTTTGTGCCACAACGCAGTTGTGCCCCTTCTTCTGGCACACACAGATTGTCTACCCTCACATTTGGAGTGCTTCAAGTCAACACATCTCATATGAGAGTAAGGGACCACTCAGTATCCCTTACATAAGTAATCTTTTTCACCTTATCATTCTCATGGAATCACAGAATCATTTAGGCTGGAAAAAACCTCTGAGATCATCAAGTCCAACCTTCAACAACCTTGTCAGCGAGACCATAGCCGTGAGTGCCACGTCCAGCTGTTTCCTGAAAACCTCCAGGTTTGGTGACTGCACCACCTCACTGGGGAGCCTCTTCCAATGTTTAACAACCCTTTCTGTGTAGAAATTCCTCCTGCTGTCCAATGCATGCTTCTGCTAGTAATGCTGCTCTGCTGAGATACTCAGCAAGGTGAAAAGATGGCTGAATTCAGAGGACAAAAAGAATGTGGAGAATATGCTGCCTACAGAAGCACAGGAAAAATACAGTTCTGTCTATAACCCATGCTAGAGTCCTGTTCTGGACAGAAGCAGCTCCAACACAGGCTGAAGAAGTCCTAAACACCAGACCTAGAACACCCTGTTTAGATAACGTCACAATACAGCCTTGGCACTCCACAGATTCTTCTACTGTACTTCTGAAAGTGCACAAATCCTCTGTTCTTGAAATTTTGTGTAATTACATAAGGAAACTGTCTGGAAAACAGTTGGTTTGTCAAAGGACTTTGGAAAAAACTATTACACTTAAAACCCCACATATGAACTATCATATCTTGCAGTTTCTTCAGTCAGCTGGTAAAAGCCAAAGCAACACTGCAACCCTTTACATGAAGAAATAAGAGACCTCAGGCAAGCACTCCAGCCCTTACACCTGCCTATTCCCTGACTACATGTCCTTCCCCTGTAATCCTGAAGGCCAGCAGTGGGATGGATACAGCTACAGCTACAGCCCCAGTGTTGCATGTTCTTTGCATATACAGCAGCCACGGGTCACTCCTTCCCCACCAACTTGCAAGCAAACATACAGAACTGGTGGTTATTGGCCAGCTCCCAATTACAAAATTAAAAACCTCTGTGCCAAATGGGCACAGCTGCATCAGCCACTGCTGAGCCACAGGCAGACCTGCCAAATAAGTCTCCTCACTTAGGCTGGACTGGGATGCATCAGAGCCCATGTCAAATGCATAGTTAAGAAGTAACTTAAAACCAAGTTAGACTTGGTTACCACTTAAAACCAAGTCAGACAAACCATAGGACACAATGTACACAAAACCGTACAGCCAAAGATACTGCAATATAATCATACCTCAGACAAAGCTGCTAATGAGAAACACCAAGATGCCCTCAAAGCAAAAAGGTAACTTAAATATGTATTTATTGTCATTAATAGATTAAATAATATATGCACCCTACAGATGCTTTGAAGCATTAGAGTATGGATAAGATTGAAAGAAAAAAAACCCCCAAAACTCTTGATTGTTACCTATACCTATTTTTTGTTAAGTTTTCCATGAAGATTGTTTCCTTTCCCCTATTCTTTTCAGGAAACAAAAATTTTGAGTTTTTACATTCAAGTTGGGGAAGCCAGAGCCAGAAAGCCCCTTTTTATGCGAGATGCTTTCTTTAAAGAAAAAAAGATTGACATTTCTAATGGAAATAAATCCTGATTAGATCTGACAAGGCTATCCAAGAAGCAGGGATATTATGGCTCAAAGTGTTCCTTGCTGGATTATAACAACTGCACCACTCTCAGCAAATGTCATAATGTCTTTTTAAGAAAATAGTAGTTTTCTGGTTTGTTTATTGGGGTTTTTTTGTTTTGTTTTGTTGTTTTGTTTTTGGTTTTTTTTTTTTAAGTCAAGAGTAGTTAGATTGCACTGTCTATTTCAGCAGGACAAGCCTCAAGTCAACATTTGTCTCACCATCTGTAAGTTCTCTTTTATTTACATCACCACAATAGATTTCTTTTCTGGGTAATGCCCAGCACTGCTTTTAGTAATAAGTCACCAAACTTTTTGTTTGCCCTGTGGACCAATAAGATGAATTACATCTGTAATTCAAAGCACCACTGATTCCTTAATCACAAGCAGATAAGAATAGGCAAAAGTCATAAGAATTCTGTCTGGAATTCTACTGTTGGCTTTTATCTCATTCCTTGTCAACCATTTGCAGAAACCTTTTTTCTTCAAACATGTCTTCTTTTTCCTTCTTTGATCGTAGAATTTTCAGAAAGACCTTTCATCATCTAATCCACTTTTTAACAATAATAGTTGCAATTAGCTTTTCCTAAAATGTATTCTGTGGCCACCTTTCTTCCTAAGATGAAACGTGCCCTCCTAAGAAGCAGCCGTAAGTTCCTCCAAGGAGAAGACAGCAGACTTTGTAACTCTGTCCCTGGAGAAGGGGACAGTTTCCAGCCACCACCACTGCCATCCCTTTCCTGAAACAACACAGGCAAGTCATGCAGTGATGCTGTGCTTTATTTCCCCATCTGTGACAAGAGGCCAAATGATTGCTTCTTCTTACAGAATGGGATATATATTAACTAAAGGGTATGAAATTACTCTTATGGCAGAAAACACCACAGAAAGTCTCAGCTTTCTTTCTCAGTGTATTAGGTGTGTACAGCACTACTGCATGGGCTACCCTCATGCCTCCCTCTGCCCAGGCAGGACATTCAAGTTCCCACAAGAGAGTCTTAACATGGCCTAAAATATTAAAAAAAAAAAAGTGTTGAATATCTCTATGTGTTTGTTTTAAAGAAACTAGGGAAATCTAATATATGTTTAGATTTGCAATAGGAATAAGGATGGAATAACAATCCTCTTCCATGAAAGTTCCTCGAGGCTTTGCTATTAATTGTTTAATGGAAAGAGCAGCAACTCCCTCTATAGGGGAAACCCACCCCGACAAAGAGGCACCAATTAAGGCTCATCCTCCATCTTTGTATCTTAATCTGAGGGTGTCGTTTTGCACCATTGATTTTTACGCAGAGATCCCACCGAGCTCAATGGGGATTTCTGTTCAAAAATCAATGGCACGATATGGCTCAGCGTATTTAAACTAACCCTGCACTTGGCTTTAATCTACTTTCTTCCCTACTTCTTTAGCATGGCAAGGAAACTGTTATTTTTATGTCTCTATTGACTATGTTTTAAGAGCTTAAATTAACCAGACCTCACACAAGTACCCACAGTTATTATTTTTCCTGTTTTAAAGGCAAACCTTGATATGCTGGTTTTCCATAAAATGTCACAGGGGTAGACAAAGTGCAGCTCAGCTGTGGTGTGGGGGAGAGAGCAGGATGCAGCAGACTCGGAGTGAGTACTAATACACTGGGAAAACTAAGAGTCTATTGAAACCAACCTAGAAATGTGGTTTCTTTCCAACCCTGTGTATTGCTTTTCATTTACTTTGTAGTCAGGGCACATGAGAATTTGTTTGAAGGATGTTTACTGTACTTTCACAAGCTCCTGTGTGTGATGCAGTGGCTTTCACTCAAATATAAATCTTCTGGCTGTCTATAGAGACTTTGGGACTACTGGGACACGCACACACACAGAGGCAATTGTTTCTTATTGAAGAAAATTAGAAATGTCATTTTTTAGAGTATTTGAGGGTTTTTTTCTTACAGAAGGAAAAGGTTTCTACAAACTCCTTCAATTAACTTGCGTAAGAGAGAAAACATTCCTACAGCTCCTCCAGCTGTTTCCTGTAGTTCTCCTTAACAGCTTCCACATTCCCCAGCCATGCCAAAACATATCCCATGTCTTGTGCTGTGGGTCCAAGGCTTCAAGTAATTTTGATGAACTTCAGTCATGAATTTGCTTGCCCTGTATCACTTAGATTTGATTCTACCCTATGCCCAATGAACAAACAAGGCAGAAAGCAACTGGGTTCTACATGGTCTGATACTTGTTTCTTACCAGCTTTGAACTACATTAGCAATCAGGATTATCTCTTTGCCACCTTGGAAACTAAACCCTAAAATACGCTTCAGGATGTTGTACAGACTTGTTCACGGGTCCAAGTCAATGTAAATATGTAGAGTCAAAAGTTTTGATGGCTGCTGGAGCAATGTGGAGGAATCAGAACCAGTTTTAAGTAGACTGCATTGTTCTAAAGGGACAGACAGTTCTCACAGTACTGGTGAGAATGCACCATCCTGGGAAAGAACCAAAACCCTTAAAAATGGTCACCAGTAACTTTCCTGAGGTAGTTCTGCTAAACACTCTCCAATTCCTCCTCCACACACAAATCTAAAACTCATAGAGGTCTTGGTGCTGCAGGGACATACACATAAGAGAAGATAAATGCACACTTTGCTTTAGAACTGTTTTCAGAACACGAATGAAACACTCATTATAACATGTACCTGCTCTGATCCCGTGCAAATCAATATGAGACTCCACTGATTTGTTGGGAGCTAACTGGGGAAGCCTTATGATAGTTTAAAAGGACAAACTGTGAAAGATCAGGAATGAGCTTGTCATAATAATGACATAATAACAAGCTTGTCAGCTGTAGCAGGCCTCATCTTCCTATTTGGCCAACAATCTCACTGCATCCTTGATTGCATGTCCCTCCTTTGCATTACACCAGTGATGTATCAAAAAGAGCAGTTGGTAAGCTGACCCGTACCCCATGAGTGTTTTGGGGCCTAAGATGTCTTGAAAAGATTCTGTAACCACATCTCCTTATACTTCTGCAAAACGCTTGAAGCTATGTACAAGGGGAGATGATTTAACAATACTCGGTCTCCTAAAAGTAACTGATAGGGTATCTAGTTACATAAATCATCATCAATGAAAACTCAATTAACATTAATCACAAACCACAATTTCCCATGCTTTCCTGTAGGACTCTGCTCAAGAGAGCTGTTTTAGACCAACCGCAGTGAGGCAAGTCTGCTGTCACCGGTGATATAGTAGGAGCTGGTCAGCTCCAGATACAGAGCTCCTGCTGTGAATAATGCTGCAGGCACTGATGCCTTAGCACCTTCGGAATCGAGCACCAATGTTATTACACTTTGTTCTAATATAGACTTTAGGGAAACAATACAGAGGCCATTATTTCTGAGACTGAACACGGCAAGAACAGAAGGCTGAAATCTCATGATACACCCTTAGAGTCAGGGATCCTACAGAAAATCCATAATATAGCTATTGTTCCAAGTTTTCTAACAAGTAGCTGACAGTAAAGGTGCTGTTAAGAACTGCACTCCTTGCTAAAGATTTTCAAAATTCAACCAGCCTTCTATCCCACCTGCTCAGAAAAACAATGCCCGTATTTCAATAGAAGCTTTCACACGAGAAGCTCCAAGTACTTGCAGAGCTTAATTTGTCACACTAAATTGCTCACTCTCCTAGTAAAATATGTCACCATCCCAGTAAATGTCTCATTGTGCCAGCAAAACAGTGAGATATTATCCTGATCTTAGAGACAGAGGGAGAGCAGGACATTAAACAGGATGCTGTAAAATTGATGAAACTTGAAAAGAATCCAGAACTCCTAGTTAAAAAGCTAGCTAAACCCTACAATTCCCAGTACACAGAGAAACTTCAAACTTTTAATCATTTAAATAATCATAATAAATCCTGTCCTACTCTACTTCCCAAATGCCTAAGGACTCTAATACATTTCATGAAATTGTATTTAAATTTTAACTTCCTCCTTTTAACAGTACTATCTTGGTATAATAAGACACGCCCTCATTTTTCTATTACTTTAGGTCCACGAAAGCAACTACCTCCTAATATATACTGACTATATTTCTGTTGGAGTTATAGTGAAACTGATACTGCCAGTTACTAAGTATTGTGACAAAATCATTTAAAATAGTTTTAAATAGACAAACTCATGTTGCAGAGCTAACTATCACATTAAACCAGACAGGCACTCAACTCTCAAATAAGACTTGCAAGAGTTAGGGTCACAAAAGGTGATGAGGACTACTGGAGAAAGACATCAGTGTACAAGCAGAGCACAGGCTCTTGGGAAATCTCTGGGAGAAGCTGTTTGCAAACAGCCAAGCAATAGCCTGTGAGAAACATCTGCTCTGCCAACAGCAAGCCATCAGCAGGCTTATCATTTCCACACTTTGTGTAAACATGTGTATAATAACTCCTTGCTTGTAGCTGGTTCTTCCTTTTCCAGTGTTTGGGAAGAGGTAGCCAAAAGACTTGTCTGCACCTGACCCAAGTGACAGAGTGAAAGTCCCCTCCATGTGCTTCTCTGCAAAACTTCCACATCAAAAAACGTACAGCTGCTAGTTTTTTGTTTTCCTTTTTATTCTTTATCTTGTGGATCGATCTCCTGACAAAAGAACACATTCAATACAAGCCATGTCAGGTGTTTTCCCATTGGAAAATACATAGCCCATCATTTCTAAAAAACCTCTTGTGATGTTGGGAAAGAACGTCTTGTTACAATACAAACCTCACAGCCCTAAGCAATTACACTTTCTCAAACCAGCAGCATCTATCCCTGTTCCAGTTCAAAAATTCCTACCAGAGTGCCTCTTTTCACTTTCTTCAGCATTATATAACATTTTAAGCACTGCAGAGGAATTAATGACACAGGTTTTGAGATCAGCATATTAACACCCATTTTCTCTCTACTGAATATTCTCTTCAGTAAGTCAACACCAAAGTTTGAGTTATTCCTCCATTATTCTCTGCCTCTCCTCTGAGAGACAGAACTGTAATTTAAAATACAGTTTGTAAGTTCTGAGTTACCTACAGCTGAGCCCAACAAAGGTGACACGTGCTGCACTTCTTGCTGCTTTTCTAGGTCTGTAATATATCAGCATGGAATGAGATCTCTGCTAACAAAGGGTTTTCCTGGTAAATTAGGCTACAATTGTTCACAGGACTATTCTAGAGCCATGCAACATTAGGGACACTTCTGACATATGTTACCTGCGTGTTCTGCATTGTGAGTCTTTCCTCTGTGTTGTACTCTGCACTTTGCCCACTAATCTACGGCCTAAGTAGAGCAAATTTACATAGGGACTATTTCTGCTGCTGGCCTCCCCCAGGAGTATTCTCTTCTCCCCTTCCCATCTGCTGTTCCCATTAGCAGAACCTGCTGCTTGCCTCATTTCCCTCACTACCTAACTTAAGAGCCATCATGTGAGGCCTGCTACAAACAACATCCAAACCTGAGCTCAGAACACTGTTGTCTCATAGCTAACCTTGAGAGTGCCTCCGGGGAGATTCAGGCTCACAAAGTAAAGATTCCCAGGTTTTTTGCCTGGGAATGCTCATGCTGGTCCAGACAATTCACATTACCAAGCTCAAAGTTTCAATGTTCACCTCTGTGAGCCTTGCACAGCAGGACTCGAAGAACAAAAACAATGGGCAAACCTTCTTCTCAAATAAATTAACAGAAAATATCCTAAATCATTGTATAAACTAGACTTTCTAACACAATATAAGGCCCAAGGATGTACCAGACACATTAGTCATAAGGAATGACCTGGACAACGATCCTCATCATTCGCAGCACACACAGTCAAACATTTTTATCACATTGTGTGGGTTTCAAGGAACAGAGAGGAAATTTGCCAACCTGGATTTAAGACACACAAATAAAGTTTTGTTCATCAAATGATGGGTGGCTCAGAATTGCATCCTTTTCAGTAATGAACAATTGCACATTATTACAGGACAGAGTTTTGTCAATCACTGGATGCTATTAAACTTAGTGCGACTAATGAATAATTTAAACATTTTTTTTAAAGCTATTCTGCTGCAGGAAGATTTAGAGACCCTCTTTTTCTTTCAAATGATCTGAAGCAAAAGTAACTTGGACATATAATGCAATCAGTTTTATAATTGACAAGCATGATTGCATTTTTGCAATAAAATATATGCCAGAACCTCAGCAAATTATTGCCTAATGCTGTATGAATTTGGCATTAATGAAGAAATTGATAAATAAACAACAGCAGCAGCTTTAAGTACAAAAATCATCAATGCGTATTTGAGACTAATGTGATTAAGAACAACAAGATGTGTGAACACAGATTGCTTCTTGGTTCAGCATTTCTCATTTTCACAGAGCTCACATGATGGCACAGGTTGCTTTTTACTGAATAGCCAGCCTAGTTTAGAGCTGTTACATGCCCACTCTATTTCCTAAGCAGAGCAACACTTATATTCTTGGGATTCTATTCTATTAGAGCAGGCAGATGAATTTTTAAAACTTGTTTGTCCTAGGATTAGGTGAACATGAGTTTGCAATATTTGAAAGCCATCTACGCATTTTGAAATTAAGTTAAAGCCTGCAGAATTAGAAAAGGTTCAAAAGGAATGAAGAATGGTTCTATTTTTCGCTAGCTGGGAAAAGATTAGACAGTCTGTGAGCAATGACTGGATCTTAACTGTATTGCTTCAAAAGTGGAAGAGAAGGAGGGTATGTATAGCTCATAGGTAACCACCCTACATAGATGATAATAATTCACACTCCTTTGAAAAAAAAAATTATGTTCATTGAGAATTTGTCCGTATAATTATGATCTTTCAACAGAAGTGCATATAAAAGTGTTCCACAATTATGGAAAACATATGTATTAATGGAAAACATTACAGTGAAATGTGACTCCCTCAGGAATACTATGACATTGTGAAATGCTATTTTAGACAAAATTAGATTCTAATATAATAGGAAGGTTAAAAGTCATTCTTCAAAGGCTCCAAATGATCTTAGTATAAATTGAAACTGAGTAAGGGGGTGAAAAAAGAAAGGTTCACATGTGAACAAGAAGATTCAGCTCATGTTAGTATCCTAAGCAAGAAAAGCTGTGACATTGCTTGCTGTTCTCTCTGCAGACCATGGTGTGTTTAACACAGCTAAGCACAGGACTGAGGATGACCAACATCCCCAGCTGAAGATGTGCTAAGAAGTGAACCCTGAGAGGCATTGTGAACTGACACCACTGACACTGCAGAACTGCTAAAACACCAGAAAAACTCCAGCACTCTGCCAGCCAATGACCATTTTCATTTCTGGCATTATGGTATCATCTAAAACTCACAGCAAATATTAGAGTTCTGGGGGGCAAGGAAGCAACATTCAAAATAATGCTTAACATTATAACAAGCAAAGGATTGGAGAAAAAACCCTATCAATACTATCCTACCTATAGAAGAAAGTTCTGTCCGAAGCCTGTCTCTGCACTGACAACAGAGGGAGTCTGAAACAGATAACTTAGAGGTTAAAGCAGCACAGGACATCTCTGTCACCTCCTCTGTGACTGCATTAGCACAAGTGCCTCAATAACCCACCGAGATTTTCAAAGTGGTAGGAAATGAAGCTGGAGCTCCCTACAAATGGATCTAGTTTTCTTTCCTATTTACCTTCTAATAGACTCATGTGGTTCACATACACCTGTTCACATATTTTAATAACAAAGAAAACAGTTTTGTTAATGGAGGCTGTGCTGGGCTTTGGCTGGCTTTGGCTAGGATAGAGTGTATTTTCTCCACTTTAGCCAGTACAGGGCTATTTTTTGGATTTGTGCTGGTAAGGGACAGATGTTTTAGTGTCTGGTGAGCAGGGCTTACAGAGCCAAGGCTTTCTAGGTCCTCACAGAATCCCACCAGCAAGGAGCCTGGGTGCGCACAAGAAGCTGGGAGGGGACACAGCCAGGACATTTTTATCCCAACCCATGAGTTTTCTCATTCTTACCATTACAATTCTCTTCTGCATCCCACGGGAGGTAGGGAGGGAGTGAGAGGCTGTGTGGGGCTTAGCTGGGGTTAAACCATGCCAGAAGCCTATCCTGCAATTCTTGCTGATGAGTTAGTCAGGTAAAACCAACACTTCCAAGTCTGAGGGCAGCATTTTTTATAGCTATGTCAAACCAAGGCACTACCTTCTGCAGATCACAACCCACTGCCTTAATTTATGTGGCATTTCTCCAGTTCACTTCAGTGGACCTTCTGTCTGGAACAGAAATATGAAGCTCAAGGAAATAATTTTCAATGTATTATAGGTTATGCCTTTCCCTCCCTTAGCTATTTTTTGTAAAGCACTCTGATGTGTCGTTGGGGTATTTACTGCTTAGTTATGTATATCTAACCTCTTTGAGGAAGAAGTTTAGCTGTCAGGCAGAAAGTATCAAGGGGGCTGATAACAATTTCCTTTTAAGTAGAAATTGACAGTCTGTATTAGTGTCTGCTTTGAAACCAGCACGTTAAAACCCACCTGCAGTCAAAAAGGAGGGCCTCTTAACAAGTTCCCAGCAGCATGAGCCAATTTTCATTAAATCAGCATTGTTGAAATTAAAATTCTAAATACTTACTATACAGTGACGGCATTTCCATTATATTCACTATTTCTCTTTTTTTAAGGAGTAAAAAAAAATTATCTGTAAAGTGGTGCTTAGCAAGTGTTCAGGATTGACAGCTCCAAGGAGTAAGGCCCTTTTTTTATGGACAAGAAAGACAGTGTATGAAGAATAGCAATAAAAGCTGCTCCACTACAACTCCTCAATTAAATTCCCATGTGTTGGCACCTTTCCAACTTTCAGCCACTGCTCGGTGGCCATACCTTGATTTTGGGTAACGTTTCAAGCACAAATGCCCCTCTCTCTGTCAGATTGCTGCAGTCCCTGTCAGCAGGCACCTGATGAGAACCAGAGCCAGCACACGTAACTGCCTCTGTGAGAAGGATCTCTTAAAGAATTAGGTCATTTCAAATTCACTTTTACATAATTATTCACTAGATGAAAGAATATCACTGATCCACAGATGACCCCAATTATACTTCTGTTAATGAATAAAGGAACTCCATACCTACTTCCTACTATTCTGCACTCAGACAAACACTGATTTTGGCAAGAAGGGAAGTTGAATTATGTGCTTTATGCTCCATATCCTATGCTTGGCTATTAAATTTATAAAAACCACACAGTCCAATACTTAGTCCAAAACCCAGTCCCACAGACAAACACAGGATCTGGACACAAACTCAGAATCATCTTGTACTGGCATGGCTGTTGATATTTAATGAGTGATCTGGGCACACATGCACACACTTTCCTGCTACAATTCCCAGCTTGGTTCTGGAGATCACTTTCCCTTTGCTCCTCCCTCGCACAGCCACAAGAGTCAAAAAGTGGGAGATGGAGGCCAAACTGCCTGACAGGAAAGGCACGGCTGCACAGACAGCAGTTCAAGGAAGCAATCTCCCCCTGATGCCCAAACAACCCCAGCAACGAGTGAGCAGCTGCCACTGCCTAATTTAAGAGTCCTTAAGGAGGGCTAAAGCAAGGACTGCGAGAGCCAGAGGATGCAAAGCAAGTGCAGAAGTAAATGGAAGAGCTACCAACCTCAAAGAAAAAAACACACACAGCAACTGGAGCAACTGGTGGACACCAGAACAAACAAAAGCTCTCTTTGAAGGCGTGCAGTCTCCACAGCTCCCAAGATCTCTGGCTGACTAGTAAGAGCTTGTGGACAGGGACCACAGATCACTGCTTAGATTGTTTTGCAATTATTTATTTACCCCATTAAACTAGTTCATTAGAGGATGGATTGTCTTCATATCATTTATCACTTTGGTAACACGTTGGTATTTAGAAAATAATCTTCTGGCTTAACACCATGGTCAGTGTCCCTGCCACGCTTCTGATCAGTGCTTTGCACACATTTGGATGCAATACTTGCGCTCCTTAATCCTTTCTTATACAGCTTAAATAATCAATAGCAGGAATAGCTAAGGGTGATCTACCTGGGCCACCTACTGAATACTCCTGGTAGAGTCTGAAATGTCCGAAAAGCTCAAAAGCGAGTCTGAAGAATTACTAAGTTTTGGAATATCTTAAATTTGTATGTGTGCACATAATAAATACAAAAGTAAACGCTTTATTTTTGCACACTTATATTTTTTGAAGCCCGGTTTTGAAACAAAATCTGTTTCAAGCAAAATCTTAATTTGTTTCAAAATATTAAAACCAAAATGTCAGCAAATGATTTTTTTTTTCACTTTCTCACATTTTCTATTCAGTTGATGCTATTTCCAGCTTGAGTTGGAATTTTTAATTGGCTTTTGGCAATCTTGCATGGCATTTTCTGCATTAAAAACTGCAATCCCTTATACTTGTATCTTACTAAGATACTTCCTGTATTTCAAAGAAAGAATTCAAAAACCTTTCAAATATGGGACACAGATTTGGGTATGTAGGGACAAGGAAAACAATTGTGGGAAAGGTATCTTTTACCCTATAAATTTACTGTGTCTGATACAACCACAGCACTAACAGACCCCTGAACACAGAGTCAGCAATACGTGTGAGAAAGAGAAACACTGCATAGAAGATTGCTGAGACACAGCAAACTGATCGTGCAGCATTCTGCCTGCCATCACCCGAAATATCAAGCGAAAGCTCAGTGATACAGACAGGACGGTTTAGTACAACTATTCCTAGACTAGTACAGCAAGAATTTGCCAGAGAACTTTTAAATTAATAATAGAGCAGGTAGTTAAAAAAACAAAAAAATGGAATGCAAACTATAGCAGAAGACGAAACTACAAAAGAAAAGGTTTTGGGGTTTTTTTCAGTTGACTGTATATTCCAAACACTTTCCCGGAACTAAGAAAGTATTATCTTGCTATAAATTGCTCAGGATAGCAAGAAACTCATAATAAATAGAAAAATCACTGATATATGACTCAATGAGAGTATAATGCAGTGTTGATAGTCCTGAAGAGTGAAATTATTTACTCAACTCCTGGAAGGAAAACAGAAGAAAAACCCACACAGATTTCCTGAAAAAAACTAAATAACCATCTGGGTCAATGTCAATTTAAAATAAAGGATTAAGGGCTTAACCCGACGCCTGCTGAAGTCCATGAAAGTCTTCGAAAGGCTTTAGACTAAGCCCTAAGAGACAGGTAAGTGAGGTTGGGGTCTCAGCTTGTTTATCTTGCAGCCTTTTTCCTTGCAGCTGCATGCCTCTTGCTCTATCTGCCTGCATCTTTCACACTGCCTTATTTTTTAACACTTGCCTCCTTAAAAACACCTAGCTCTATCACAGAGAAGAAAATATAGGAAAATAGGATGTGTGCCATAGATCAAGTGGCTAGGCTGGATATGACAACTTGGAAAACTACACAATTCATCATTAAGATGGACGAAACAGTTCTTATAAAATAATTAGCCCCAACCCCTCTAGAATCTTAAGGCTGGTGAGTCCAAGATGGGCTTTTGGCTCCCACTGAGCATCCTGGGCTCTCACACACACTGAGCTGAGCCAAGGAAGAGCCTTTGTCAAGCAGGAGGTGGTTGTTTGGCTCCAGTGCCATGAAGCAGAGCTGCCTGGCACCTGCTTACAGTTCAGGGCTTCCATCAGTGGCATTCAGCATCCACCCTGCTGTCCAATTTGCACATGGAGGTGACACTGAGCACATGAGGACAATTCAATAACAGCATAGGGGCTGCAGGGATAGCTCTGCATACACTCCCCATGCTCCATATCTTGAATTTTGTACTGAATTCTATGCAAATTCCTTTCTCCTCTTGTGTCATGGTCCACAGAAGAACTGCACACAAATGGTTGCACGAGGACAGAGTTCCCAACGAGGACCAAGCCAGCCTTCCCACTGGCAATGTCTTACATACAGGGTTTTCTGATGCAAGTGGATCGAACAAGTCCTTTGATCAAAAGCTGTTGGAGAGATTGTGCTTCTCCTAAACCTAACAAGACACTACAATACTGGAAAAAACCAAAGCATTGTGCCCCTGCCTAATGGGCATGGGGGAGTTGGAGAGACATGAGTATATGATTGTGGGGTAAAAAGCAAAAAAAAAATTTACAAAAAAATATTTCACACAAATTCTGAAGTCTGACAGTCACCTGTACATCTCTCAAACTATGTTCCCTCAGAAAGGACAAAGTGGCATCTGCATTGATAGTCCAAAGCAAAACAAGACCTGACATCACAACCAAGAACCCGAACAACTTAATTCACAACAGCATTACTCCCAATTCTTTACTGTGTAAATCCATTATTTTAGAAGCAATTTATGCCAGCATAAAACTGGAGTAACGTAGCAGTAAATCAAGCCCAGAATCTGATATTCATGCTGGTTCAGCTCAATTTTATTTAGTGCAGGTGCTCACTTCATTTTGATCGTAGGATCAGGGTGAGGGGATAGTCTGCTGTTAATTTATTTCTACAGCCTGGTAGACTCAAGCCACTACAACACCCGTCCTATTTCTGTGCACTTCACAGATTACTGAGTATATATTTTCTTTTGTCTACAATGCACAGTGTCTTTACTTGGCCACGCTTTTCTTCTTTGCTACATTGAGAGTATCTCAAAAGGTGCAGCAAAGGCTACAAATAATTAAAAGACCACACAGAGGTAATATAAAAATAACAATAATAAAAAAAAAAAATAGAACAGGAGAAAAGCATACCAGAATCTCACAGGAGAGAACAAAGACACAGCAACAGGCGGCAGCAGCAGCTTTAACTTGGCTGCCAGTTTTCTATAGTGCAATCAAAGCCATTGTCTGCAAGCCACAGGTGCACAGCACATGGAACAGACAAAATGCAATGGGGAGTGATGACAGACAACTTCTGAGCCCGTGCTGTATTCATCCCAACATTCATTTGTGCATCTGTTGTGCTGAATTTTAGTCTTTAATTATTTTTTTTCCTCTGATATCAGAGACGTTTGAGCAGCTGAGGAACTGTACCAAAAATGCCGTTTGGTAGAGAGGGTCTGGGCTTTAGGAGGGAGAACTTTTTGGGAAACCTGAAATGTGAGGACATCACTGTGTTTATCAGATATGCCCGTGATGGTGACTCTGGTGACAGCGCATATTGTCAACTCAGCCACAAAGCAACAGCCAGGAAGGCTGTTCATCAACTCAACTATCCGTAGAAATGTAACAATGCAAGTATGGATTTTGTGTAGAGTGCAAAAATAGGCCATAGAGGGGAAAATTTATCAGATGCATAAAAATAATAAATGGCAGTATTATTAAAATGGTTGATTTCACTGTTTATCATAGACCAGGTCAGTATGGATTACACTTGGATGATGCTCTTTTGATCTCAGATATTTTCCCAACCAATAGGGCACTTTTTGAAATTAGAGGCAGTCTGACCTCTTATTCTTTGTTTTCATCACTCTCCAATCAGTGGGAGGAAATTAGCCCCCTGGGAACATTTGACTCACATTGGCTCACTGTGTTATTTCAGCTGTGAAAGATGCTAATGAGCTAATATCAACTTTCCTAGCAGAAAATACACATGTCACTTTAAATTTTTGGCCATGAACCAGCATTTCATCACGTTAGGCAAGGCCTATCATTACCCTGCAGCAAAAGAAAAAAACCCAACAAATGAAAGACAGGTTCAATCCACCTAAAGGGCAGAATCTCAGGCAGTTTCCTTTCAATATGTAATGCAGAGAAGCAAACACATAATTTGCTGTGGAAATTAGTTGTCAGATTATGTTCTGTGTTTTCCCAGTTGGACAGGACAGGGCAGCATCCCAAGAAGCTTTGGGGATAATTGATTTCTCAAAGGAAAAAAACAGCACTGAAAGTTTTCACGTGCCCTTGAGGAGCTCACCTGTGACCCCCAGACAGACAAACAAGTGCCTAATGAAGACAAGGGCACACCAAGGGGAGAACTGTACAGTTATGAGGTGTCAGTGCCAGGGTGAACCCGCGTCTTTCACACACACGAACAGAAAAATCAGATCCCCCTAAAATAGCAAGGAAAATTGCAGGTTTTTAGAAGAAAAACAATTTCAGGTCAACCACTCAGTTGAGTTTTTTCTATTCTTGGGAAAAACTTCTGAAGATCTGTCAGACAATAAAAGCCCCTGTTCTCTTTTTGCCCCTACCACAGCTGTCACTTTTGGAGAAATTTAAGTCAGTTCCACTACTGAAAGATTTGAAAAGTACTTCCAAAAATTGTATCACTTGTAAAGCAAAGTGATGCTTTGACATAGACTATTTTGAGACAGAAAAATTTTTAAGTTTTCCAGATTTAAAGAAAGGTTTAGGCCTTTTATTTCTTATCTTTTACCAGCCAACTACTTCTCTCACATTCTGCTTCTCCTAAACCTCTCTGAGAAGACTGAAAAACAACAAGCATGTGAAAGCACAAAAAGAAGCTGTTGCACCTACCAGAACAAGAGTGACATATAACAAAAATTTGAGGGTTACTATTTTTCCAAGACACAAGGACAAGCTTCTTTATTTCTAGTGCTTAAAAGTAACAGCTAACAAAGATTAATTATCTGACTAGATCTGTCCAAAAGGTTTCTTGGAGCATACCAAAACTTAAAACTTATCTTTTTTCCCCTCATTTTTCCTTACTGTGCAATTTTTCGAAACATCTTCATCTTTGAAAAGTAAGCCCATAATTTCTCTGCCTGGCATTCTTTCCCTAAGAGTAGTGAATTAACTTTCAAATATTAAAGTTGCAAATTAAACAAAATAGGAAAGAATTACCAACTCTAGTATAATTTTATACACTGAAAAGCTGAAATTTTTTAAAACTATTAAAAGTATAAATTTTAAAAACCTACAGACATCATAACCAAATGCCTCTACTTCACTGAAACAATACAAATAAATCCTTTGGGTTTGCTCGGTTTGTTTTCTTGATGATTTGTTTTTATGGGTTTGTTGGGTTTTTTAACAAACATTCAGTTCTAAACTGGTCTTGGTTATTTGAGCAGTTATGGAGGTGGTTGAAGATTGGTTCAAATCATAGTACGTGGATATAAATTTTTGTAAATTTTGAAATAATTTGAAGCGTAGATCGTTGTCCTGTCTTCTGAGCTGCCAGCCACTCCAGAATTTCATTTTTTGCCTGTTTCTAACACTAAGAAATTTATTTTAACACTGGGTTAATTTTTCTATGGTCTTACTGCATAAGAATAGTTTATACTTTCCAAACTAATATTAAGACTCTGAAAGGAATGACTGAGATTAGTCCATTTGCCCAAGCTCTGAGGCTGCTACATAAGACACTGATTGTCAGTGACAAATCACTCTTTGTCTCTGAACCACTTTCGAAGCTTCCTAGAACTGTCTGTTGACTACATAAATAGCAAATACATCATCTGGCACTCGCAAACCAGCTCCGTACAATGCCGTGTGAGTCACTGCTGATCCTCCCATATGGCATTTGCTTTGCTGCCTGTGAATAGATCCAGAAGGAAGAGAAAAATCCACAATACTACTCACAAATTACACTTCCCTTGTTTCAGTGCATTCTCGTTGCTTTCAGTTCCTGGGTTTCTATTATGCCCTTCCTCTGTGCTATCACAGCAATACTAAACTGTGATGGGATGGCAGCTCACAGTTCAGATTCAAACCTGGCTTCTGCATTGTCTTTCATAAATGAGTCAAAGGGTTGCTCAGAGGTCAGACACCTCTGTGAGCAATTTTTATGAGTTTAGAATGATCTAAAGTCTTGTTGATTCACATTAAGTAGCTTCTGAAAAACAACTGGGGAAAGAGAAATTTGGAGCTCCCTGTTCCATGGTGATATCTTCCTTTGCTTACAAACAAAATCACTCGAGTGATTACAGTCCTAAATAAAATATCTCCACTTTATCCAACATCCCCAGACACTGTAAAACCTCACATACCCACTTAAAAAATATTCTTATTATAAAATTCTTTAACCAAGAAAAAATACTTTTTTACTACTCCATTATTTTTATTAGCTATTTTCAAAATAAGCACAAGCCTGAACGTATCTATTACATGATTGTTATACTGCCATATCAACTGCACTTTATTCATGAATATCAATACAAATGGCCCAGAACTTGGCACAGAAATACTTTGCTTATAAATTATGGTGCTCTTTTTCTATTATTTCAGTCACATCATGTCCTTTTTTTATTTAATTTCACTTCTGTTTTGAATTCTGCCCTCCTTCCCAGGCACCGAGAAAGGGCATATGAACATATCAATTTTGTGATAACAGTCAGAGGTGTTCTTCAGGACACTTTGAAATATGTACACTGAAATCTTGGCCACCTTGAAATCACCAGGAGCTTTGACAATAAAGTCAGCTGAGTTGGAATTCCATCCTTAATCTCTACTCTGCCAGCTATCACTGTTACATGCAATATGCATTCTTTCAAGGATTCTGTCTGGTGTCTAACAAAGAACGTCTTCTGATTTTGAAATTACAATAGCACGACCCTGACTTTTTCCAGATCTGTATGAACATGTAATGGAAACAATCACTGTTCTGAAAACACTAATCATTCCCATTAATTGCATATCAAAAAAATTGGATTTGACTTTTTTTTTTTTAAATTACACTGTCAAAGAATAGGCACAAGAGTAGCTTTTCTCATGTCCTCACTGCCAGCATTGCTCCTCCACTCTGGCTGGTATTTTCACACTGTGCCATGTCATACACCACCTAATGCAAACACATAAAACGTAATGTTTCTAATTACACGTATAGTTAATGCTGACAGAATGCTGTTGCTGCTTTTCTGATCAGTGCAGATCAAAAGAAGACTTCTTGCACTCCAACTGTTTTGCCTATGGCATAACTCCAGGTCCCAGCCATCATGGAATCTAGGACTGAGTACAACCTTCTGTACTACTTGTCTGAATGAAAGGCGTCTGCTTGCAGATTGAAGAGACACCTAAAGGTTTGTGGAGCCATATTCTTTTCTTTCTCCATTGGTTTGAAAAGGTTTTAGAGTTTTCTATAGTGCTAAAGGATCCAGTATTTTCTCTACAAGTCTTTGCTGCTAGAGTTTATGTGCTCATCCCAGTAATAAAGTCTGATTTGCAAATTAAGAAAGGATAGAAGGTCAAAAACTACTAAGTCGAGGGGACACATGCACAAATATTTGAAGGCAGACTCTGGGCCCTCAAATATTCATCAGCATTTTGCACTGCGATCCAAAACCAACTGTGGGCAAGATTTCACTCAAAAAGGCACAAGAACATAAATCGTATTCCCAGACAGCTATTTTTGCATGTGTCAAGATGGGATAAGTGCCACACGCTCCTGCTCAAACCCAGCCTTTGCCAAAGGTCTCTGCAGCACTGCCGTCACCTCCAAGAGACACTGGGTCAGGCCCTGAGCCACTCCCAGGGAGGCTCTGTTTGCAGACATTTCTCTGAAATGGAAGTTCACATTACTTCCAGGGGGACATTAATAAGCACTGTGGAGCTAACAGCAAGACTGAGATAAATAGAGGTAATAATTATCTGCAAATCTTCAGGTCAGCTCACTTTTAATTCAGCTCTCCCTGAACTTTGCTGTGTTTCTTTCTTCAGGAATGCAAGTGTGAGATTTTGTTCAAAACATATTGGAGAGTAGCTACTCCTCATTTCATATTTCAGACATGAAAGGGGGACTTCAAGAGGAAGATGTTTATTTGTCATTAGTAATAATTTTGCTCCTCTTTAGTACCAAAGGTTTCTGTCATCCACAAGCAGAGAAAAACAAGTGAGCTTTACCATAACTGGTCTGTTACTATAAATAAAATGTAGTTTCTAAACAAAGTAAATACAATCAATGCAGAGGGAAGAAAGCGTTTGTCAAATCATTACAAATACTCAAAGTCTCCTTGGATATTTCATGAATAGAAAACAAGCTTAATTTATGAGAAAATTGATGGTTTGGTAACAATTTACCTACCTCTTATGGCTAACAAGTGGCACAATCCTAAAACATGATTATTTCTGTACCCTGAACTAAAGATTGCTTAAAAATAATTTTTACTTAAAATAATTGTTACTCTGCAGAGCCAGTGAGAAATAAAATTTAGTTCTACAAAATCCTTTATTGAATATATTCCTTTTATAGTAGTTAATAATCAGGCAGCCATACATTTATCATCCTGTGCTATGTTTCTGGTCTTAACTGTTGAAAGCCCACAAAACAATGTATGTTCTACTTTATCATTGTCCTGAAAATGGATGAACACTAACATTTGTAATGCAAGTGTAAGACACAATGGCACAAGACCACAATAAATATCGACCCATATGGAAACGAGAAGATTTTAAACCCTTTATCCTAATAAGACCTTCTGAGCACTAATAGCAACTCTAATCCCTTAGTCATTAATTTCCCTGTGTTACAAGTCTGGATGTAACTAAGGACAACACATTGCTGCCTCTTTGGTGAAGAAAATGTCATGCTGACGTGATTGATTACGTTTATTTAAACTGGAGATGGCTGACACTTCCCAGTCATACTTCATTCTATTTTTATTATTATTTTATGCGTCAAGATAGATTCTTAATTTCCCCTGTTGTAATACGCTTCAATAACACTTAGAAAGAATCTGAGAAGCATCACTTGAAAGAATATTGCTGTATTTCTGTGGGTCTCTGGGCTATACAGGACTATTAAAAATAAAATTACGTTTAATATTTTCACTTACTGTAACAAAATTGTCAAAGATTTAGTTGAAAAGTCAAGTCTAAAGTTGAACTACAGAATACGCAATATATACCTTACAAGTTGCTGTTCAGAAGAACACTTAGAGTGAAGAGAATATATAGGCTATTTTATTACATCTTCTTTCAATCCAGTAGCAGTAAATTTATATTTTTTTTGTTTAAATATGAAAGACACTGTGAAACAACAATAAGACTAAAAGCACAAGGCAATCTTTTTCTTCCTTTCATTCCTAATCAGAGACTAATTACAATTTTCCTCATGCAACATTTTAAAGTATTAACTAACATGTAAATGTAAAAATTTACCAAACAGGGACAGCAACATTGAATTTGAACCAAACAGAAATACCTTTTAAAAGTATCTTGCTGTTTTCATAAGCAGTAGAGATCTGAATAAGAGTTATTTATGTATAGTACATCTACACGGCCTTAGCAAGCTCTCCTTTAAAGCACCCAGTACTCTTGTGCAGAGGCATTCAGGGACCAATTCCCAAGATCTCAGTCTGGGTACCAAGGGATCCCATTTACTGTCTGTAAAGATGAACCAAAACTTAATGAGAAATCAGAGTTTAAGGGTACAGCTGTCCAGCCAGCTCTGAGGGACCAGTATGGGCCTGGGCAGTTCCAAACCAGCAACCCCAGTGTCCAACCACCACACATTCTTGCTGTGGCTACACCGAGAGCCAAGGCAGGGACCTGACTCACAGAAATGCCTTTCTGAGCCATTATTTCCCTGTCTGATTGGGTCAACATGTACAATTGTTACTGCCAGCCAAAGGCTGACAGTGGAAATAGATGGTAAAGGGCAGGAAGGGGAATACTGTCCTTCCATGGCAACAGCATTCCAACAGCAAAGCTCAGAAAATCATTGCATCCTGAAGTTAAGCTGGAAAGAGTGAAGCACCTATTGTGAAGCCATATCTGAAAGGCGAGAGGAAGAAAAGGTTGATAGGACGAAATGACAGCTAACCCTGCATGAAAAGTGTGCTTTGAACCTCAGTTTTTCACATGTGCATCATTTAGACACAGCACATCACCCAAAGATTACTCTTATTCTACCACATCCCCAGCATAAGTGGCATTCTTAAGAGGGGAAACCATGAAAAGGTGAAAAACATTATTCATTTTCATTACCAAAATTGTATTTATAACCACAAAAAGCCCTAAGAAATGTTGTTTTCTAACAATTCTTTTGGGCTAGGGCCTGTTTGTACCTTTTTTTCATAAACATCACTCTCCACTCATGAATTCTGACCTGTATCAAGCTGCAAACCAGGATGTGAAGTCTACTGACACATATTTTAAATAGGTTATATTATTTTCAGATCTATTTTGTCATTCATCACAAGTACAGTGTACCTGGCAGTAGGGTGGTCTTACGAGAAGTAAATTGAGTGAAATTAGCATTTGAATCGATGCAATGTGAAGATAACAGCCTGCAATAATCCTATTTAACAGCTGTTAATTGTCTGCTATAAACCACAGTTCGGCAAATTTTAATCACACAACTGAAAAACCTCCTTAATATACACAAAGAAAATATACCAATGGATGCACAGAAAGATTCAGAGGTGCACATCTAAAATTTATTGTAAAGGTAGATTTCATGCAGATACCATATCTCCTAACTACATGCTAATCATAAAACATTGTCTGTATGCAAATATTGCCAAAAGAAGATATTTACATATATTTTAAAAATGGTTTCTTCACTTATTTACAGGGAAACGTTAAGTCTGCAAATCTTAATGGCAAAGAGCATTCTTCAAAGCACAGATCACATTGTGAAGACAATGTCCATGTTTCTGTGTTGCCCCACCCAGGTGGCCAAAGATGTTAATGGTCCACCAAAAATCTATTTTTCTACCCCAAGGAGACTTACAAAGTAATGAAAAGTCACAGTTCCAGCTGGAGGATGAGGGGATACTCCTCCACTGCTCATTCTGAAGTACACACTAGAAGAAAGTACTATTCTAGAAGTCAGAGCATCCTACAGAAGGTCAAACTTCTTAGATAGTGTTTAATTCTTTTATCTGTAGCCAAGCAGGATTAGAACCCTACAGGTTTGGAAAGCAAAAGCAAAAAAAAAAAGAGCAGAGTCTAAGCATTAGGATATCCTGGCAATGAGTGTGTCTATTACAAAGCCTCATAATCAACAAAATGAGAAAGACACTTTCCTGACACGTGTCTGAGATAGGACAGCAGGAACACATGGCTGTCTGTCACATGACAACAAAATATCTATAGCTAATTTGCCTTTTTCTAACAACAAGGAGATGTAAATACTTCATCTTCCAGCTTCGTGTATTCTGTCCTAGAACTCAGCTGAAAAGCAAATAGCATCATGGCAGTATCTTGTGGGGGTAATTAAGAGAATTTGCTCCAATGCTTTGCTGGTAACAAAGATTTTACAGCACTGATTGCTGGTTTTCCAAAAAAAAACCAAAAAACCAGTATGCTGGGGCATATATCAAATTCTCTTGCTTGAAAAGCCTATGACAGCATGAAGGATGAAGGCTGTCCTTTGCTCTTTCATCTATCCAAGAGAACGCAGTACAGAGGTAAAAGTGACAACTGGGATGTTCATTAATTAATCAGCACCCAGATAACTGATGGGGTACACTTTCCACCCTGGTGTTCCCAGGAACGTACATTTTTCTTTTATTCCCCATTCAATTCCCAATATATGACTTTTTCAAGATCTTTTCACCCTTGTTAAAGA
Organism: Margarornis squamiger; assembly: GCA_035222235.1. NCBI lineage: Eukaryota > Metazoa > Chordata > Aves > Passeriformes > Furnariidae > Margarornis > Margarornis squamiger. Next base: position 11,922,677 of record JAWWTY010000016.1, read on the forward strand.
ACGATGTGTGGAATGGACTCACCTCAATCACTCCTACATTCTCTTGAAAGCTTCCCTATCTTCTGAAAGTGTTCTCTCTCAATTGTCTTGTCCCTTTCTCTTCCAGAGACTGTGCTGTTATGACCACACTGAGTTTCCACATATTTTTAGTCAATAGGGTGCTATTAAAGTACTTTATTTCTTATTTTTTATATTTTCCTCATACAGTTCTTTCATTACTGTCTTAGTAGTCAAGGCCCCAATGTTGGGTTTTATTCATTCAACTTCTGATGTATTTTTTTCTTCAGAATTCCCACAACATTTGAATTCAGCACTTATGGCCAGTTTAAAGTTAACAACTGCCCCATTTACATTTAGACTGGTAGTCTATTCATCACCTGCTACAATGGTGTCCATTGATTTAATGAAGGAATTACTCTGAGCTAAAAAAAAAAAAAAAAGCCATACTATATTTTCTTTTACTTTTGCATTTCTCTTGAAAGAAGAGGTTTATGAAAATTTGCAACTTAACAGCAAAGAACTCCTCCAAATTTTGTTAAGACTTCTGTATCTCTATCAGGGCTTGCCTCTGCACAGAAGCAGAGGTCAAGCAAACTTATCACACACCGCTAGTTAATCACCCAGATCACCCTTCAGTGCACCTGTTTCACTAAGAAATAAAGGATAAAATAGCATTTTCCATTTATTGGGAAAATGAGAGAAATGTTTTGCGCTGACCAATCCAGAGCTGGACTGCCCCAAATGAAAGCAGCCCCTTAATTCCAACCAACAGGCATTTGTCACACTCAGTGTCACTTACAGATCCAGCCATGACCTCAGCTGTTGCATCACCAGCTCACGAGACAGTGACAAGCATCATTAAAAATTTCAGCAATATATATTTAAGAAGGAAATTCAATTGTCAGTAGCATTTCAAGGCTCATATCCTGCCAAATACATTTATTGTGTTCAGAATGCTCTTTCAGCACAATCACACCAAGTTTCTCTCAGCTCAAATCACACCTGAGGTTACGAGGCTGATGTCGCTTTGCATTTAAAGGATTTCAAGGCAAAGAGAAAGATTGCTGACTAAGGCTGATATCCAGTACCTGGAGGTTTCTCTGCCTTTTAGATTAACAATGAGGGGTGGGAAACTGCAGATTTCCTATAGATGGGTTGAAGAAAAAACTCTTTCTTAAATATAGATCATTGAGGATGTACCATCATAGCTGACTGACAGACTGGTTTTCCTTATTTGAGTCTTGGACTGACTGCAGAGTGCCAGTTTGACATATTGATCTAGCACAGGGGAAGGAGAGAGGAATCTGCAGCCAGAGATGGATGGCAGAGAGGACCAGACAGGATTTTCCCAACTAACTGCTCCCAGTCTTAAACTAATTCAGGATCAGAGAGGGGAGCTTTAAGGCCAGTGGCTAGTGTAAAAATATGTCACTGTGCCCCTGTGTTTTACCTCTGTATTTCATGAACAAGCAGAGATTCTGTCATAATATTTATCTAGGCAAAGAAATATACTAAATTATACAAAAAATAAAAGAATGTCAATAAAGCTACAAAGTCAAGTACCCAAAACCAAAGATAAAACTTTTTTCTTTGGAATGGAAGCAGGCTAGGAGCACTGTTATGCTTTAACTATTTTGCTTCTTGTTAGGTTTACGTCCAAGTTTCCTGTGTCCAGTTCAGATCCCATATATTTTTCTCAAAATTTCCCAATGCAGGATGCATTCTGCATAAGGAGAAAGAAAACACTTTCTATAAATGGTTGTATTTACAAATACAATACGAATTCTGTTGCTTGACTAATTTTCCAACAATCACCAGTAATCAATATGCACTCGCTGGTGTTGCTGGTGTGGACATAGGGACAAGTAACTCCAGATTAAACAGAGAATGGATGTAAACTCCATCTTTCACTTCAGAGCTGTAGACAGGCTCTCATGTTTAAAAAAAAAAAAAAAAAAGAAAAAAAAGAAAAACAGGAGGGTGGGCTTACCCCTCACATCGCTTCTTGTCTGAAAAAGGAGGGAATTCATTGCACATGAGCTTAACACATCCAGCCACACCTTGGCTTCTCCCAGGGTTTCTTGTCTACATGCCTTTCCTCTACCTCAGAGTAAATTTTTCCAGGAGGAGGCAGTACTGAACACAAAGTCATTCTGCTACGGAATAATGCTGAGAGCCAGGCTCAAAAAGCAGCTATTTTAACCACCCTCCAGGGGCTTGGGGCAGACCCATTAAATCAGGGAAATGAATACAGCAAACTGTTTCAGCTCGCTGATGTGTGCAGTAGATTGCCTGTGTATGTTAATTACTGCATTTGGCAGAATATATTTCCAGAAAAGTTCACACAATCTGGAAATAAAATGTCTCCTGGCACCACAACAGTATACTCAGACACCACGCTCCACAGTAGGACAAGTTGCAGAAAATAACCCCAGTCAGTGTCATGCCCACCAAATCCTGACAAAGCACTGCAAAATTCTCTCAGCTAATCACGAAACTTCACAGGGAGAGGAGACATCCAGTGCCATCACCTACAGTGCTTTGGTGCAAGGGCACACCTCAGTCCCTTGGCACCCCAGGGAGAGCCTGCAGGCACAGACACCTCGCTTTAGTGTCTGCCAATAAAGGCCTTTACACTTCAGCCACTAAAGGAGCACGGACTGCCTGGGGCTGCTCAAAACTAAGCTGGTTATTACTTCTGCCATGCCAAGGATGACAACAGTATTCATAGGTTAAGGTGTCCACCATCCAGCTTCACCCTGGAGGGCCAAACCCAGTAAGCAGGCAGGCCTTTTGCAGGCCACTTTCTGTCTTCTCCCTATTTTCAAACTCCACATATTAAAAGTTCCTTTCTTTGATGCTCAACACAGAAACCAAATGCAGATCTCCCATCTCAGAGGATGAGATTAATAAGGTTTTTATTGGACCACAGAGAAAAGTGCAGACTTTTGGGGAGCTCAGCTGTGCTGCAGGTGAATAGAGACCTGACCCCAGAGATTATTATTCATAGAACATCAAACACTTTCAACAGAAAAGACTGGAAAAGATAAACCTCAACAAGTTTTATAGGGAGACTTTTAATGATAAGTTGTTACTTGTGCATATATATATATATAAACTCCTCTTTTTGTAAGTATTCATTAATTTCAACTCATTTATAATTTTAAAAGACAATAAATAAAAATAGCAAAATGCACAGCACAAACTATTCCCATTTGGGGTTTACTATTTTAACAGCAAACTGATATTGTTAAATTCATAAACTGTTCCTAATTCCTGTTTATTTCTCCATAATGCTGTCTAATTTCCAGCAGCTAAGACCACAATCATGGTCATGTTGCTTGAATAAAATAGATTTAAGGAATAGAGAATAATCTCCCATGGCAGCTAAAATATTCATCTACATCAGCATTAGTGGCTTGTGAGACCTATAGAGAGTCTGAGAGACTTTAACCTACAAACGTACACAACCCTAACCTTGTGGAGGTTACAATGATCTGGACAGAGAAAGACTCCACTATTACCCTACTTGTAAAGGGAGCATGGAGTGAAGAATATATAATACAAGTGCTGACACTGTCTTAACTATTGCAGAGAACCAGAAAAACAGTCCCTTGAAACACCACCATGCTTCCTGTCTACCAAACAGAACAGACAATCTCCAAGGCAACAGCATTAAAGATGACTTTTAGATAAACTCTGTTTGGGAGTACCAGTCAGTACCAAAAAGAGAACCCTTCCTGAAGGTCATTATTTTCCCACCTATATTTCTACTCCTAGCTGCATTTGTGACTTTTAATATCCTTCTGTTCAAACACTGATAAGTACTTGGGGTAAAGCAATAACAATAAAAGAAGAAAATAATTAACCTATTTAACTTGATACTGCAATCATGGCATAAAGTCAATTGGCCATGGAAATGTTATCTGAAAGTTCCAAAGCAGTGCTGGCTTTGGAAACAACATCAAGATAGATTCAGGCATCAACACAGACCATCACACCAGCACCGTTATGCAAAGTTATTAAGGGAACATGCTTTCAGGACGTAACTCAGATTCTTTTGATGAAAAAAACTCATTTAAAAGATCACAACCAAGCTCTCTTGAATGTTCAGTGAAATAATGTGTGCTTTTCTTCAGCTTCTGCCAAGGGAAAGAAAAAATAGGGTTGTTTTAAGAGTGTAGGTCATCTGGAAGGAAACACTGACTGCTGAAGCTGCAGACTGGACTGTTTTAACCTTCCTTTTTATTTCCCAGCGAGTCCCAAGCACATGTCTGAAAATATGCCCCACTGTTTCCAGAGGTTAACTCCTCCATCTTCAGTGCTAAGTATTTGTTAATGATAATGACTACTATATCCTTAGCGGAAATTGCCAAGCACAGTCTACCCAGACAGAGTTTTTTCCCAGACTTATTTAAATGAAAACCTTATTGTTTTAAAAAGGAAATCGGCTCAGTGCAGGTATTTCCTCCTAAAGTTTCATGCGCTTTTTCCTCAAATCAAAGTACTTTTAAAAGATGAAGCATTTGAATTACACTTGGTAGTTATATCAGATTGGTCAAGGTGGCAGTACAGACCCACAGAAAGTTAGATTTAAATAGGAATTTGGATTTGAAACGTACTCGGGGATAGAGTTCATACTGAAAATTAATTACAAATTAAAGCAGTAGCAATATGCTGAAGTTTGGATGTACGAATTCTAATGTGGGGGGCATGGGAGGAGTATGGGGAGTGATCTGCCTTGGGAGAAGATATTTCAGAAGAAAGATGGGAGGACAATCCTGCACAGGCACATTGGACAAGGGCCCACATGTGGCTTGTTCATGCCCACTTGTAGGTTCACCATGCCCATAAACTGCTACAGTTAGGTGGGCATGGTGGTTTTTGGTTGGAAAGTTGGACTTGAGGATCTTGAAAGTCTTTTCCAACCTTAATGATTCCAAGAATGCTTATCCTTCTGGACACTAACACTTCATCACTACAAAATACAGGGACGTTCCAAAATTCACATTATTTCCATAAAAGGGGAGATTTCCTCTTCTGAGGTTTTGAGTGTAGGCTTTGAAGATACAGCATAGAATTGTACATAAAAAGCCAAATGGTCTCATGACAAATCGACCCTGTCTTGCCTGGACTGATAACAGAATTTGAAACTCTTTTATTCCATACTCACTGTCATTAACTTCATCAACTCCAAAAAACTCCACATATCTACTTAACCTTCCCAGGGAAAAAGCATACTAAAGCAAACAGATGCTATTTTAACAAAATAGGAATTATTTTCAACAAAATAACTTGCTAAAGGATAACATTCATGTTCTCTGTTCATCTGCTACCCATTAGGTGCACTCTATTAAGTGGAATGAACAATATGCAGAAGTGCATGGATTCCTTTTCTCTGTTAAATTACAGCAGTTTTATGAATGTTTCTATCACACAGTCAAAAGGGAACACTGAAATTGCTCTTCACTACTATCACAGGCACGTCTTTAGATATTTGTGGTGGATTTTGTCCCAAGACACCATCTTATTAAACCTAAAGGACAGGTCTGAGCATGTGCTTTTTGCTCACTGGTAAACTCCAGTCACACTTCCCTATTACCTAATGAGCATCTGGGTGACTTTTGGTGTCAGAGTCAGTCTGAGTTGTAGCAGTTGCAGCTCTTCCAACAGGTGACACCAACCATGCAGGCCAAGCTCAGCTGGAATTTTAAGGCCTTCTAGTAGAAGGTGTTAGCTAGCACAGCCTCAGCAGCACAGCCCTCAGCTGCTGGTGGTTAATATTAAATTGGTGACTGAGTAAAAGCTAAGGATAACTCTACCCTACTATGTCTTCACACAGTCCAAGATTTCTGTATGTTGTAGCCACAAAACACATACACATAAAACCAAATTGTAAGAAATTGTGTAAGCAAATTCCAGAGCAGTGTAGACAAGACCTGTATGAGCAGCACAAATACAGCTGGTTTGCACACTTCAATCAGTGTGGCTCAGGTAAATTCAGCTTAAGCAGTGCAAGCCAACTAGAGGCAATCAGAACATTTTGGATATTTTGGACTGTTTGTAGTATCTTGGGGGGCATGTTTTATGAAGACTTTGCATTGAGAGAAAGGAGAGTGGAAAGAAAAGGAGGGGATCCAGTGTAACAACTATGAGGTCTCATATTGCATTTAGATGAAATCCCAAATGCTTATCAAAACTGCCTTGAAATATTTATTTTGATTTCAGTTGTGCTTACTTCTCACGACTCATGGTTACTTCTTCAAAAATTTGGAAAATCAGCAATCATACCAAGGCTGCTGAATTTTGAATGTAAGGAAACAGTCTGAAACATTTCCTATATCAGGACTAACTCCTCATTTATTTTCCCATTTAGGAGAGCATTGCTCTGCATACAAAACAGGCTGATGCTTACAGCAGTCTTTCACTGGTAGAATATCAACATATGCTATGAATACTGATGAAATTCATATTCTCTTATAAAGTTGGACAGCATTTTCCCAATTCCATTGTTAGGTGCCTTCTGATTCCAGCACAGGACTGGCATACATACCTTTTCTGCCATTCATTACAGTCTTTCTCCCTCCTAATGCCCTCAATTATATTCAGCCCTTGTTTCAAAATGGAATCCCAATATTGTCGGGCTCATTTTAAAGGGCATTTTTAATAATACTCAGGTTGTGTATAGAACCATTAAAGGTAAAAACTAAGCAAATGAGATTTTAAAGAAAATGATCATATTCTCAAAGATTCTCAAGGGACTGGGATGCTGAATTGCTCTTGGTTACAATGCAAATTGAACAGCCAAATTCCTTTGGTGGGACTGAAACTTTTTACTCATGTTCAAAAGATGAAGACTGGAATTTCAAGTTGACCCCCTGAAGCACCCACAGTATCTTTTGGGCCTTTGCACACTAAGACATTTCCAAACCTTGCATCATCAAATATATTTGCTCTACAGCTCCTGAAACATGAAAAACTGGAGCTAAAAAACCCTGTGACACTCAAGTAGGAATTACTGAAATTTCTGCAGTTGCTTCTGAATTACAACATCACCCAAACATATTATTTTCTGTCTAATTTACTTCATTTTTATAATGAAAAGATAATGGATTTGGCAATATTTCAGTTTACAGAGTAATGCTTTCTCAATAAATCTACACTAAAATTAATTTTCTGATGTACTCAGACATTTGAAGATTCAACAGAATTGTACTGAAACTGAGCTGAGATTGCTGTGGCACTATATTTCAGTTTTCAAATGGTTCTAATACCGCAAGCTTGCTATTTTTCAAAAGGTGTTAAGATAAAAAATAGAGTTAAAAACAAATTTGTACTGCAGAAACAGTGAAGTTCTTTGCAAATATTACCTTATTTTTCATCCCTTTTATTTAGTAAAGACTTCAGGTATCATTTTATGTTTTCAGTAAAAGTTCACACTTCACAGAGGTGTATATAAATTCACAGAGAAAGAGGTAAAATAATCTTTTCCTGAGTGTGCAATGCAATACAGCCATCTGCATTTATCTGCTTGGACTTCATAACCAGGAGCTTTAACCCCTTCCACTGTTAATAATTATGGCTGAAGTGTACCATGAAGGCCTGAAGTTCAGCTTGTTTAAAAATGAGCAACACTGTCACACATTCTCATGACTCCATAGTTCAGACCCTTAGTATTAAAGAAAAGCAGAGTCTTGAGGCTCTCAATCAAACTGCAGAAATCTGTGGCTATGCAATAAATGACAAAGGGTCTATACTGTTCTTGACCCACTGTTGGCATTTCCAGGGGTTTCATTCTGAACAAAGAAAGCTGCATAACCTTTGGGGCTCCACTTCTGCCATACCAATATGCAAGGAGGAGCTTTGGAAGATAAAGCTGGATGCAGCACTCAGTCAGGGAAGAGGCACGTCATCATTCCCAGGCTCCCTTTGGGAACAGGGCATTTCTGAGATCACAGAGCAGAAAACCATTGCCTGGCACATCCCAGGAAGGTCCACACAGAACAATTCCTTCAGAGTGACTGCAAAGGCAGGACTTCAGTAACAAAACTCAAATCTCTCATTGCTTTAGCAGAAAAAAATTACTTGAGCAGTAATTAGCAAGGGTTCACCCAATCCCACAATCATTATTACACCCCTGTGAGTAAAATTCACCTCTTGTATCAGAGCTTTAACAATCTAATTCAGGGGCTGCTAAGCCTCCTTTTTCACAACCTAACCAATTCTAGTTCAAGGTTTACCAAGATTTATGATGCCATTCCCCTAAGTTCAGGAACTTGGAGCATTCCTCCCTTCTCTGCTAACAAGGATGCCAGATTAGAAAGTCTGAAGAAGCCTGTTTCCACACAGAGTGAGCATTACTGGAAAATGGATGAAAATACTGAGGCAGCTCCTGGAGTCACTCCTTCCTATTTCTGGGTGGGGTGGAGGAAGAGCTTTCCCCTGAAGAGCTCAAGGTTTGGGAGAAAGGAATAAGGTATAATTAAAGCTCAAACATGTTCCAGCCTGGTTCCCTCATCTGAAAGAGAGCTGTGGGAACTGCAGCCAAGTCACAGTGCAGCCACTTTGCAGCTTTTCTGATCTCCAAGATGATTTTCGATATTTTTATTATTTTTAAAAATTTGAATTTTAATGTTTTGATTTTTTTAAAATTACTATTTTAGAAGTATTTGCATCTTAACATGCACACACACAGGGAAGTTTCCCAGTCTTTCCATAGCCAGATGATCCTCTGCTCACCTACACATACATGGACAGAACAATTCCCCATAAAACCAGTCTGTGTGTTTCCAAGGGAAGATAAGTACAGTAAATGCCAGGATTACTCTTTCCTCCCTCTCACACAAAACCTCTTTCTCCCTTTTACTATCTATTATCCCCATTATGACCTTTCATTACAGAAATGTTCTCAAGGATTTTTTTTTTGTTCTATACCCACATGACCAGCTCTAGGAAGAATATTTTCATGATCTCTCAATAGCACATGTGGGTGCTATAAAAATAAGTGTGCTGTGGTTATGAGAAAGTTCAAATTATTGTTGGCTTCTTAGATAATTTTTTTAAACAATTTTATTAGTATCAGCTCTAGTTTTAGCACTAAGTTGAAAGCTATTCCTATGGTGCATAGGCAAAGCCTCATCAATTTTGACAGTATGGCTATGCAAATATTCTCCCTTCAAGTACCTTAATGAATAATTAATATTGTGCTTAGAGATCTAGCTGAAAGCACCAATCAGAGGGTCCAAATAAATTGGATTGGTATTGAAGAAATTGTTCCCCATGCTCATCAGAAAGATTACTGTTTCTTTTAGAGAATAGCTTTAACAATATGAAATAAAGCCCTTTTGGAATAACCTGCTGATATCTGCATGAATAATCAGAGCAGCTATAAGTTATCTGTCATAGCACTGGCTTCCTTTCAAAGACATCTGCTGTAAAGGTATTGTTTTGTAATGACAGAAATCAAACCGATTTGGGGAAAGTAACAATCTCTTTTTGTCTTTCTTTTCCTTCATCTTTGAAATAGATACTTCCAGCACATCAGTTTGAAATTAAAAACAAGTGACAAAAGGCATTTTCCTGCAGGAAGGACAGAAGGTAGCTTGCCAGAAGTTATCTTATATCAAAATAACTTTGGTTTTGCCTACAGAACATTAGTTCTCTGTGTTTATGCCCTTCAACAATTTGGGTTTCAGTGTAGCTCGTGAATGACACACTTTCCAGAACTGATGCATGTTGGGCATCCTGGTGCTGTGTGCAGAGTTTCCATGCTGAACACAGCTCTGGCTGAACAAAGGAAGTGTGAAGGGGGCATTTTGGAAGAGATAGCTGGGACCAAAATACACCAGAAGCATTTTTTATTTCCTTAACAATGACTACCAGATACAATTACCAGCATTGAGAAGTAACTCAGTCCTACCTCCGTCCAATGAAACCTTTGTATAAACTCTTATTTAGGAAAAAAGCCCAAAACACTGAAAGCAATTCTAAATAATTTCAGATAAATCCTGTCATTCTGAGTCCGCAGCAATTGCTCTAACTTCGTGCATGCAATCAATTGTGGAACATTTCAGAACCAAAAAAGCACATTTGTCGTTAGCTGATTAAAGAGAGAGATTTTTATTCTTACGAAAGGCGATCAGAAATAAAATCTGTCAGGTTTTACTTTCTCCCTCCCCTAAGTAAAAGGTCAACCAGCCTGAAAAAAGCTGAATACTTCATCTCATGCAGTACACAAGCCTGTTGCCCTCTGAAATTTGCAGTTTTCTGCTCACTGTGTTGCCATTTATTTGCGTACCAGGAATTCCCAGATTCAGAACCCCTGTACTTGTTTTCTAAGTGTCCAGTATAGGAAAGGCTCTGTCCAGAAGAGGTGTCAATACTCACTTAAAGCACAAGTTTTAAAGCATCTGGGAGCACACAGGCTGCATCCTTTCCTGAGAAACACTAAAACCATTTAAGGAATCAGAGCTGGGATCCATCTATGCAGATGGACACGTGCATCCATGAAGCTGCTCCGAATCCACGCAAGTCTCAGCCCACTGCATGGGTATATAAGGTGGAGCTGAAAGCACTTGAGCAGAATTACCAGAATAAGTCACACTGGAGTAACACCTTTCCTGCATCTGTGCCACACCTGGCTCCTGGATTCAGCACTACTGCAACTACACTCATTGGGCTTTCCCATCAGCAGAAACATAATGCTCCTGTTTTCTTTCAGCTATTTGCATCACACTTTCAACTCAGGCATCAAAATATACATTAAAAAGCCAAAAAACAGAAGTAAAACTTAAACCCTCATTTTTATTCTGTGTAAAATAATTAGTTACTTTTACTCCACACAGTCTGTGTTTACTGCCCCATATCACCATTACAAACACCTGTGCTTGAAAACTTTGCTCTTCTGTTGTGGGAAAGAACTTCCACCCCCAAAGTGAAAAACTGGGCTGGCTTAGGAGAGGCAGCTGGTTTCTTTCTGTATATAAGGGATTGGGAGACAGTGGCTGAATAATCATTAAAGAACTTTTAAGACTAATATATATGGTATTTAACTTTCTTTTGTTCTTTTTTGACTATTCCAGTTATGTCTTTATAGCTCATTAAAACACAAGTGTGAGATTTTAAGGATGCTATTAGAACACCTGTGAGAACACATGAAATAGTGATAAAAGCATATATAAGAGTTTAAAGGCATTTGACAGCATTGCAATCACCACACTTCTCACAAGTGTCTGGTAGCCCAACACCTGGTAGAGTATGCATCTCAAGAGAGATTTGGTCTTAAATCAAGGTTTTCAAAGTAGTTGAGAGGCAAGAAGATCTCTGATAAAACAATTAAGGGCATGACCTAGCTTACTGGAAATTGCAGATATATACAAAACTGTAGCTAATTAATAAATTGGCTACACTTAAAAAATAAAATGGACAGCTAAAAGCAGATTTCACTTTGCTTATTAGCAAGTCTCTGGTAATATGCCTAATACAGAAATTTAGATTATAACAAAAAAACATAGAACCAAGCCCACAAGTACACTCTGCCTTCTTTTACACCTAACATCAGCAGGAGGTACTGGCAAGAATGAATTGAAAAGTAGCGAAAACAAATTAATATAAGAAAAAGCCTCGATTTTGACTTTCTAATTGTTATTGCCACGCTTAAAGTTTACTAGGTTGCTTTGGCACTTTATAGTACTAGTAAAACTTCAGAATAAATTCTTATTTGTCAATTTAGATTATAAAATATGAAGTATCCTTGATTTATGCATTCTCATCCATAATCATCACTGAAAAATGTAAATATTTTGTTGATGGCTGTCTACATTGATGATCAGATGAGACACTGAAAATGACATCTTGTTTTCACTGTCAGATCAACATATCCTAGCAAGAGAAGCAAATAAATTGTTTTCACCTCAATGAAGTGTGACAAGAAATAACACAACAGGGAACAAAAGTATGCAGGCATTGGTTTTATGAAATAGCTCAACTTCCGAATTAATTGTTTAAGGCTAAATCTCTGTGTCTGAGGAACCATGCCAAGAAGATCAGTACCAGATCCAACCGCTACACTGATATGAGACTAAAATGGAACTGAAGGTTCAGAAACAAGACTGCAACTGCTTCAAGTGCAAGAGGTATTGGGGGCACTCCTGCCCACTTCTGGGGCTTTTCATCCAAGAGGACATCTAAATACATCTGCTGGAATAGTTTTCTGAGGAAAAGCAGAACTGCATAAGACTAACAGCTCCAGTAACAGAGCAACACTTGCTCCTGACAAGCAATCAAAGCCAGGCAAGCTGAAAGCATCTTGCTCCATTTCACTGTCAGGCACACCTTCCCCCTTCACAGCTCAGCCTTCTTGCAAATAAACCTGGCTTTAGAAAGAACAGTCAAATTCACTGAAACACAGCCTAAAACTTTTGTTTTGACCAAAATTAAAAAACGATTTGCTGAGCATTTTAAAACACATTCATTTCACTCACACCCCCCCCCTTTTTAATTTAGGTCATAATACAAATTCTCTGCAGTTGTGAAAAGCATTCTGCAAGAGATGCTATTCTGACAGACAATAGAGCAGAGATTTTTCTTTTTTATTTATTGGACAATTATGACTTTGAACCTTTTGGTGAAGATGCTTTATCTTTGCTTATCCTATCACAGAAATTTGTTTAGATATTCCAAAATCAAGTTATTCAATTCAAGCCACCAGAAGCTGAGAAAGCAGCCCTGACTTCAATGTAAACCTGAAGGCACAAATAAGATCCTAAAAGACTATATCAGGGCACTGCCCTTTGAAAGTAAACAAACAGCAATACATCTTAGAGAAGAAAAAAGAAAGAAAAAAGCCAAAACTCAGAAGCACTTCAAAACTACACCCCCAAAACCCTGGTGGGAGTTGTTTGTTAAGAGTTCCCGTCTAGATGATATCTTGTTTCATTGAAATGTCTCTGTCTCTATGTGCACATGCTAAATGCATGTGTGAAACACCCTGAATATGAAAGATCCTAATTTTGATTGACACTCATCATCATACTTCTGCACAGAACGTGCAGCATCTTCTGGAAGAGCAGCTTAACAAGATCAGTGCAATTACAGATTTCTGTGCAGTGGAACTGAGGTTATTTTGCATTACATTCATTTATTTTTTAATGTGTTTTGCTCCTTTGCTTCCTCTGCAGACATAGATCACATTCTAGTTATTTCCTGCAAAGGGTTCATTATACTGTGCTTAATAACTCAGAGAACCTGGCATTTTAGTAGCAAATATCTGTAATTCTTAAGCATAGCATAAATGAATAAATGCATCCCCCGGTAACATCCATTCCTTCCAAAAGTCCAGCTGCAAAGCACTGACCTGCACTTGGATGTATTTTTCCCCTCTGTCCCCTTGTCTCTACGCAACCCAGAAGAAGAAGCAGAAACCACAATGGATCTCAAACATCCATGGTCCCTTAGCTGGGTACAAATGTGCACACTGGAGTCAGAACTTGTCTTATTGTCTTTTTTCTATATCAGAAAGTTATTTCAATCCACCACAGGGCAACATGTAGTTATTTGCTTAGGTCCAGGAATTCTTAAAGTTACCTTAAGCTTATACAATTAGTTTGATTTTTAAAAAGACAAACTGACATAACACATAGTTTTTCCTCAAAACATGCAAGCCCTGACCACCTCTGTCACAACAATTTTTCTGGTCATCAGACAAAAAAAAAAAAAAAAAGGCAAACAGCAACACCAGACCAAAAATTGCAGCTGGGATTACCAAGTAAGGAGGAACGTGAAGAGCCAGAGTACTAAACTTTTAAACCCACCGTTCCCACTCTCCATGTGAATGTTCTTGCCACTGGGTCCAGACCACTCTAGGTTCTTTACTCCTAATTTTTCACATGAAACCTTTCAGCTAAGAACCACCTTTTCAAAAAGCTTTGTGAGGTAGAAAAATGGCACAACACACACAGGAAATACTAAAAATCTTAGGAGTTTCTGAGTCCATATCACATACAGTGGCTGCTTAGGATGCAGCTGATGTTGCATAATATTCATATTTTACAAGAGAAAGGGAAAGTTGACTGGCCAAAGGGGATAACTCCCACAGTGTTATTTCTAGTGTCAATTCTATAGAGATCTTTTTTATCTTCACTCTTTTTTTCCACATGGAGCAAAGTTCCTGATCTCTTGCAGTTTTTCCAATCTTCTCATGCTCTTTCAACTGTTTTTACCAAAAATAAATAAATAATAAAAAAAACAATCACAGATCAAAGTGCAGTTTCTGAACCCAAGTGTGCTTTTGTGGAGGCACTGACATACAGACACAAACCTTTTTAACTCCAATGCTTTCAAAAATAGAGTGGGAGAGATCACGAATGGTAAGATTTGGTTAACTCCATGTGATTTGCACCATCCATTCTCTGTCCATTACCTCATCTAAGGTAGATCCCCGGACCATCTTCAGAAGACTTGCCCTTCTATAATGCTTTGTGTTCCCTAAAGCTGGTTCAAGTTCCCTCTGATTGCACTACAACTCTCCCCTAGCTGGTGAAAAAAGCAGGCATGTGAGCAAGACAGTATTCACCATTTTCTCTTTTTAGAAGCCTCATGAAATGCTCACAAGAGCTACTTGCACTGCAAAACCCAATGTCTTTTTACAAACTCTCCTGCACTCTCATATACTGTTTCTCCAGCCTTGGCTTTTGTTTCTATCAGCTGTTGCCCTGGTGGTTTTGCAGATGGCCATTTGGGCAGATGGACTGGAAGTTCATGCTATAAACATGCAAAAACAAGGAGAATCCATGGGTTTACACTGCTTCAGTTACCAGGATCTGCAGAGATGTCAAAGACATGTTATTCCCCATTTGGCAATATGCTTTGATTGCTAATTAATGCAAACAGCTTGTTGTCTACAGTAATACACAATTACTTCTCAGTGACCAAATGGCTTACAACAATTTCAACAAGCAGTTCAGGAGCCAAAAGCATTCCATAAATAAGATGCTGACACTAAGCCTGTGTACTTTTATTTAAATATGTGTAATATTATAACTGCCTGGAAAACCATTTATTTAAAAACATCCAGCAACATAGGACTGGCCACCTGTTAACAAGAGGTGGCCAGAGGCATGAATGCATCCATGCAGCATTTAGGGCTAGGGAGGAACAAAGAGACAGGGATTTCTTGTAGGGGCTTCTTTTTTTGAAAAGAATGCCAAAGTGTTATGGAAAATCATCATGGAATAAATCCGAACACTGGAAAAGTATTTTATTGTCAGCATTGGAAACAGACCTCTTCTTTCCATCTTTCTTGAAGAAAGCAGAAGAGTCTTTGGTTAGAGGTTCCAAAATATATGCATGACCAGAGCCCAAAGCTGGGACTTACTGCAAGCTCTGGACCAGTGATGCTGTTTATTGTCAAGAGGGAGGCTCTTCCTCTCCAGCACATCAGCCTGCAGCAGCACAGAGACCCTTCAACCATCTTCAGAATTTAGGGCAACTCCATGAGGTGGCATTTGAATGCTAACTAACTTCCTAGAAAAGTTTCCACTGAGGCCAAACATTTTCTGAAAGGCCCTTCTTGCAGTAAACACATGTGAAAACAATCCTTTCAAGTGCATGACTGTGCTCACAGCCCAGACAGTGTTCCAAGCACAGCAGTCTTTTTACAGAACTAGATGGTCAGAAAAAGGGATGTAGCACAGTAGAGAGCATGGGCTGGATTTTCCATTTGATAAATACTTTGATTAGGAGCTAACACACACTGCATCTCAACAGAAATTCTGTCTGCAACCAGGTTAAGGGAAAAGAACCCTACCAGAGTTTAGATTACATTTGTAAGTAGGGTTTAAGTCATTAGAGAACACACCAACCAACAGTTTCTGTCTGCATTCTTATCGTGTCACTTCAGCCTTTAAGCTCCAAAAACAAGTCATTTAAGCAGCAAACAAATAAACAAGGCAACATTATTGTATCTAGACTTGTGTGCCTTGTGTCTCAACAGCAAACACCTCACCTCAACAAAAGCACCTTCCCTACAGTCCTGCAGCAGCTGGGACAAAGCTGGACTGCTCTGGCTGAGGAAATACCTACTCTTACCTAAGCTACACCCACTCTTGAAGTCTAAAACTCTCCCTAGAGCCAGTGGAGACCCCTCTGATGTGGTATCAGGTATTGCTCAAACAAACCAAGGGCAGGTATTTTACTGCCACAGCACCGAGCTCCTGTTTTATGTCAGGTGATGGAACAACAGAATGCTGCAGCGTACACTTGGTCACTCACTGATTTTGGCATTGTTTAAGCAGCATAGATAGAGAAAATTACGTGCATTTTCCTTGGGGAGTCATATATAAAAATATAATACACATTTTTTAATTACATATTATTTCTCCTCTAATGCACTGAAATGTAAATGCTGTAATTCATTAGACTTCTTCTGAGCACAGAATGGGAAGTAGATACTTGAATAAAATAAATGATCAGCTTGGCTATATATACTTTGAATATTAATATCATACTAGAAAATGTTTAAAAGTTCAGAGTAGACAAAAATGCTGGAAGATTTTCTCATTTCCATAGATCATCTTACATTTGCATATGAACTGTAATTCTGACTAATGGCTGCCATGCCTCCTTAAGGCTGTACTAAATCTGAGATTCATATCTAACTTCTGCTTCCACCATCACTGCCCATCACAGTAACTGTGATAGTATTGAGTTTCAGTTGCTATTCTACACAATCTGTTAGTGTTGAAATTCCCATTATCTTAAAAAGTTCATAGTAACGAAACTAAACACAGAAATAAAACAATAATTAAAAAATATGCTATATTAAAACACCACTAATATTTGCTTCTATGTCCTTTCTCTTCCAGACCTAGAAAACTTGTTTCCCTTATTATTATTTCATACATACTATAAAACAGCTCAGTTTGCAATATTAAGTGCATGTGTGTACTTTTTGAAAGAAAATAAGAAATGTAAAGAAATAAGAGAAATATCCCTTAAAAAAAAAAAAAAGAAAAGAAAATAAATCTTATCCCCACAAATCTCCAGCTTGGCACTACTGGGTACCATCAAACTGATTTTTCTACACAAAAACTCTTCCCCAGTCCTTAGCCTGACAAACCAATCAATTATTTTAGAGGCCTCTCCCCCTTGACAAATGCACAGAAAAAATAATCTTCAGGTAAGTTTTCAGTAATACTACAAAAAGTAGTTTTTAAGAAAGGAGCCCACACAGGTGTTTTTTTCAAATGCAGTAGGCTTTGGAATACGTCACAAATACTGGTAGACCATCATAAGGCTGCAGCTCTAGAACTGCCACTCTCTAACTGTATGAACATTCTTTTTAAAACACAGATTAAATGCTTCATTTTTATACAATTAAATACTGTAACTTATATTCAGTTATCTATACATCACTCATGCCTGCAAAATGAAATTTGGGATACTTTTGTACGTCCACACCCTGTGGATGTGCTGGGTACACAATTACAGTACGAGGAGACAGAGCTCTCAGTTAAATACCTGCCCAATGTTAATGTCACAGAGAAGTAAGATAAGTACAAAGAGAAGGCAAGATATGATTTAGTTGTGCCAAACTCTCAAACATCATGACAATAAAACCAAAGTGCATTTGCTTATAATTTTTGAACATGAATGAACACGTGGCAGTGAAAAATGAGCATCAAATCGTAATTCCACAGGCCTTACTTAAAAGGAAACATATGCCAAAGTAAATGTGTTTTCATAGTGCCAGTGTTCAAACATATCAATTGCACAAAATAGAATAAAACTTCTCTGCAATTTCTAACCTTCCTTGTTCCATTTGTGAGCAAGGCAATTTGAGATGCTGCTGACATACAGGAATTAAGTTCTGAATCCCTAACCCACATAATGCCACACATAGTTTCAAAGATGTACCTCCTTGTAGTGGCATAAAACACCTACAAGATGCACAAACACTAATTTTCAGGGCTCAGTCATGCACAGTTCTCCATTACATACACAGATGTAGCTCTAAAATACTGCTTAAAAAAGGATCATTACAAGGGGAGACAACACTGCATCCTACAATGCAGACAATCTGCTTAATGCAGTGCTAGCCCTAACCTGACTTCTTACCTGCTTCCCTCTACAGCCATAAATGCTTGCTCTATTTCCTGTTAGGAGCCCAAACCTGAGCACCATTTTTCACCTGTTACTGACACCTTCATCAATACCTCCCTTCTACTGCAAGTACTACATTTCCAGTCACCTTGTCAGTGGAGCTGAGCTTTTTTCTACTCTACCCACCATTCTTCTGTTAAAAGCATTATTCCTTCCCTTGCTGTGTCTCATTTAAACATTCAAACTGACAGTCTATTAGGTGTTCTGGTGGCAGCTTCTTAAGAGATTGAGGCCTTTTGTGTGTCAGCCCCCTGACACACAACCTACATTTAGCAGGGAGGTGGCAGACATAAAGAATATCTTTTTAAATTAGAGAGCAAGGGAGAGATTTGCACAAAGTGAAACTGTTCTGAAAACACGGCTCCTCTGGAAAAGGGGTTGCAGGATAAGGCAGCTCTTTGAGTTGCCCACACAGCCACCACATCAGGCAGTTCCAGAGGTGATATAATAAAGCAGTTGTGGAAGAGGTAACTTTAATGGTCCTTCTCATGTCTGAAGACAGGGCTGTCCCTGTCATTTCCCTGTGCTGTTAGCACCACTTCCACAGGGGCCAGAAATCAGGAACATCCCACAATTATCAAAAACTGGAGGAGGAAAAGCATTTAGATGCCACAACAAGGTCAGCAAACTGTGTGTGAGAATCCTTAAGGAGTAGCATAACATTTATTTACTAGTTTGGTAATGTGGGATTTGGGTGGATTGGTCCCATAATGACTCCTTCAGGTAACATACATAGTACAGACAGTGACTCTACTGAAGGAGCTTTCACTTCCTTTATATTAATAATACATAATGATACAAATAACTGTCAGAAGAACAACGATGCCAACACCTCCATAAAACCTATTCTTCTTGATGGTAATAATTTCTTAAACTTCCAGATTTATTTTCGTTCCTATTATTAATTTTAAGAACATCCTATTATAACAGCTTATCTTTGTGTACTATCAAAAATTCATCCTTCAGCCATTTCTATTAATAGCTTTGAACACCTACGTGAAGGAATTAAGAAACTCAGTTAAATGTATTGTTTTTCCAACTCAGACATCTACTCACCCATCTACACGAAGCCCAGGTGCTGCAAGTAATGGATGAAATCCATAATTTCATTCCCATAACAGGTGTCACAGAAGCCAACTTCTTTCTATAAAGCAAGAAAGACCATTGAGTAAAATAAAATACTAAAAAAATAAAATCAAGAAGGACTGGAAGTCCCAAGTTCAGTCTACTTCAGTCTCAAAATACTATTGGAAAACAAGGTGCTAACAATTCTGTTTCAGAAATGTAAATGACATTTTGTAACTTGCAGTAACATTTACCTTTGCAGTGTTTACTTTTGTGAAGCAGAACCTTATAAAATAAATCCTGGAGAAAAGCCTGCCACTGTCATTTGATCCATAAAAAGAAGGAAATCATGCACTTGTGGTTGATCTTTACCTTCCCTGCCTTCACACCAACTCGTCTTTCCCCCTTCTCTCCTAGTGGCAATGAGGATCACTAAGCCATACGAGGCAGAAGCACATTCTGCTTTCTCCCCTTCCTCTCTCTTTGACTTTTGCCTACTACATTCCTTTCTCATTTTCCTGCTACAGGCATTCTTTTCTACTGCTGAAGATTCATACTAAGAGTTCTTGTCTAAAAGAAGTTATTCTGTCTTTTCTGGGTAACCATAAGGTTCTCTCTCACAGATAAAGTGTCTTCTATTTATCTTCTTCACTGAATTTGCTGACATTTCAGTACAATTACAATATTTTGTCCTTAACAAAAATTCAGTTCCATATTAATTAATTGTACACAGGCCCTTACTTGTCCCAAAACTCATCTCAATTTTCAATACTACATTCTTCAATGGATTTGCTTTTTTTCTATGATTTCTTAAGGAGTATCAAAAGTCTCACACAAACATAAAACTGTAGATGGTGGTGTCAACTTAAACATATCTCCAGAGTTCAGGATTTTCCTAAAAGGGATTCAGAAGTAATTAAGAGATTAAAATCAACCTCAGGAGGGGTTGGACTTTGATGATCCTTGTGAGTCCCTTCCAACTCAGGATCTTCTATGATTCTATGAATATATTCCAGCTCCTTTATTTACCTGATCCCACAAGCCCTTATTTTTAATGAAAGTTTCTCCATGTTTCTACAAAAGTTGCTGATATCTGTAATTTGCAACAGTGTAAGACCCTGTTACCATCTACAGCCCCTTTGATAAAGTCAGGATTTCCCTGGTTATCTATCCCATTCATCCTGCCTCTCTAGTAAATTCTCTGCCATTTGGAGTGCCACATCTTCCATCTCCAACCAAAAAACATGCTTAATTAGCCCGATTTTGTCACAGATATATCAAAGTGCACTGGGTAAAATGAATCTCTCCCCTTAATTCTGCACCACTGGCAAATGAAGGGATATTGCACACTCAAGAAACACTTGACTTTTTGAACTATGAGCCACAGTTACAAAATATTAATAAATTTTAGTAGGCATTTTAATTTCTTTCAATCCAGGCTTTCCTTCAGCTACTTCCCTTTCTTGAGGTTTTTAATAACCACTCATATATTATAATATCCCTACTTTCTGCTGAGCTTGCCATTTCTCGTTATTCTCATGTGGACTGGGTGAAAATTATGAAAAATAACCTACTGTGAGATAAAAGTAATTGTGCAATTGACATCAAATAAGTTATTCCAGGATTATATTTCAACCCCTTCCATGGCTCTATAGTTCATAATAAGTTAGTCTGTTTCAGAAAAGAAGAATCAGCACTGTCAAGAAACAATAATCCACAAACAGACTGCAAAATTTGTTGGTTTTTTTTTAAAAAAAATCTCTGGGTTTCATCTACCTTTTCTTAGATTCATTCATTTCAATAATTTAATATTATGTAATCCCTGAAAGCATTACAGTTTCTTGCCTTTAAATCTGTAAGGATAAGCATAAAGGCTTTAAAAATTTTAGATCAATTGATCTGTTGAAAAAAAGGTGCTTTATCCCTTCTTGTATATAAATTTAAAAAAAAATAAAAAAACAAAAACAAACCAGTACTTAAATTCCAGTATACTGCACATTCTTTAGCTAGAAAGTGACTGCATTAATGGCTCGAACCAATACTGAGAATTCTGAGATCAGTAGTCAACACACAATAGAAAATGGGACACTCTGATTTTAAAGACTTCTAATAAAACTGAATTATTCCAAAAAGCCTTGAATTGCTTTCCAGACAGCTCTGCTACTAGAAGCAGGACTAAAGCTCTTTCCATAGCCAAAAGCCAAGACTTGCATAATGCAACACCTTAGTTATCTATAATGTGTATCATGCTGAGCCATTCATCCAAGAATATCCTTTGCCTCCTTTAGGGTAAGAGGTAATTTAACCTCAGTACTAGCTCATTTCTCCCAAAATTGCCAGTCCTGTGAGAAATTACAAGATTAGCTTTACAATGAGAAAAAAATATGCATTTGGCAGTGAAAATTAACCCTACCTTCACCCTAGGGCTGATATACAACACTGAAGGGACAGTTTTTCTCTTAACCTATTGAAGTTTGGTAAGGCCTTATTGACTATTAAATGGTAAAATATTCTACATTCAGCAGTGGAAGCTTAAATGCCTTATTGACAATCCTTTATTCCCTTAGTATCCTATTTCATTATAATGGCCAAAATCATCATGCAGGAAGATGTTCAGGGAGTCAACTTGGGTAACTCAATATCCTTCACCACCAATAAATTATTATCTCATCTAATACTGTATCTCTCTAAATCCTCTTCATAGAGCATAATTGTTCACTCATTTGGTGAGGACAAACGAGTCTCACACAAAAGCCTGAGTACAGATACACATCAGTGTACAGTTCCAACTTCAAAATGCTTCTGAAACAAATACACACCAACAGGACAGCATTTTCACAGAGCTGAGCAGAGCTAACAATGCTAGTCGAACATTTACAGGGTCAAATGACTGTGCACAATCATTAATATACAGAACTGAGTAAACCAAATTTAACTGAGTAAACCAACCTGACATTGCTCAGTTGGGTTTTGGTGCTTATAGTCACTAGTACAATTACAAACAAGGGCCTGGCTACGATTACCCATTGACTGGGCACAAGACACTAAAAAATAGCCTTTTCCTTGCAGGATTGAATAAAGCTCCCTATGTATTATGACACATCAGGCTGAAACCCTACCAAGTGTCAGAGGCCTCATTCCTAGTGGTAGTAACTTGAGGGGAGACTGAAGTAACTGTTTTGTGATCTCTACACATATGGTGAGATGTGGGGTGTTGGAAATTACTTCAACTGAGTTCAAGTGGTTTTCTACACCCAGGGACTTCAGGAGTGAACAAGTGTACAATTCCTACTTGTGTCTACTTGTCAGACTTCAGTGCTTTTTTTCCCCCCCATCACATATGAGCTGAGCAGCCTTTCACTCAAAAATGAAACAGTGCTTCAATACGAGAAACTACTAATGAATTCAGGTGAATGGGATGATCAGATTGAATGAATGAAATCAGACACAGATTTATTCTCCATTTGTTCAATCTAAATGCAACTCTGTCTTGAGTTATTTGATGAGATTTGTTCAAGGCATGATTACATCCCAACTAATTATAACTAACAAACACAATATACCCAACTTAAATCATCATTTTAACTAGGTCAGCAGAGAAAAGGTGAGCAGCACAAATGCCACATAAAACAACGTTAGGAAAGCAGTAAGGAGATGAGAAGTCAGAGGGTATCTTCTCTGCATATAGATAAACAAAATATCAAAAACCTGACCTATGATTTTCTAATATTATTCAATACTTGGAAATTTATCTTATGCTAGTTGAATAGGAAATGGACTTTTCTGACACTTTTTAAAAACTGTAATTCTTCTAATTTCATAAAGACTAAAGTTACTTGAATTTTTATTTTTGTCCTACTAATGGGTTCCATCCCACTGACAAAGAACATTCCCAGACTATTTGGCCCTACAGAAAACCTCAAGGAAACCATGCAGTTTTCTGACAAACAATCTGCATTGAGACAGGAGTTCAATGCTTCTCATACATTTTCAAAAACCTGTTATACTTTGATCAATGAGTGTTTGATAGGAAAAGAATGTTTTACCCCAAAATTCCAAATTAGAAAGGGACTGAGCATTTGTCATACTCCTTTTATGCATCAAATGTCTATTTTAAAACAGAGGAGCACCCTACCATACATGCTTCAAAAATTTTGTACAATTACAGTGGAATCTAATGCTTCATCTTGATAATATGTGATTTTCCATAAAACTCACCATAGCAAAGCACTTGAGCTCACAAAGGAGCATTCAGATCCACCTCTCTGTTTTGTCCCTTCCCTTCTCTGCTCTCTGATATCTCTCTGATATTTCTCTTAATTAGTTTGCCAGAAAAGCAGCCTTTTGCTTGCTATTAGTGATTATCTACAAATACTGTATAAAGTACTAATTCAAAATCTTCAACACCAATTTGTACTGTCCACATATCTTCCAAAACCTAAGGCATACTGGGAATAAATTGCACTAGATATGGTAACCATCTCCATGAATAGAGGACACAGTTTTAGACATGCCCAAAGGTCCTTTACATTCTCCTCACTGTGCCAGTGGGCTTCTCTAACAAGTGCCAGGCAAAAACAGTGACAGAAACTTGCAACATAATGGGGGGGGAAGTTTTCTTAAAAACCTGTATTTCCTTTGACTCCTAAAATACAGCATGTAGTCTTAGCTTATGGAAAAAATCTTTAGCATCAAGAATTATTGTATGGCCACCTATAATTATGATCAGGAAGCTAGAAAACAATCTACAGAGAGCCATGAGCTCACCATACAAACCTAAACCTACAGACAGATGATGCTATAAAAGCATAAGAAAAGCAGATTCCCCTGGTGTGGCAGTGCTGTCACTAATGCCCCATTACAACACACATTATGCCACTACGCTGGGAACTGTCAAATGAGGCAACAGGATTTTCCAAACAAGAGAGGTAGCACAGAACAAAGGAAATCTGCCCAGTAGCCACATATACAGGAAGTGTTCCAAGTTGTTATACCTTTTTGCATCACACCTCTCCTCTTCAGTCTTGCACATCTCAAACACTGCCTGTTGGCCACATCAGCCTAGTGGTTGGCAATCTTATGTATGCACCTAAACTGATACTGAAAAAGTCACTGTTTACCTCCTTCCTCCAAAACAAAGAGATCTGCTTGGCTTCCCTTTTCCTGCTGTGCTGACATCTGGAAAACATATCTTTCCTCTTTTGCTTTTTTTTGGCTCAATTACTGAAACACAGTCTAATACCTCTTACCTAGCTTTTTTATCTCAGATCACCTCAATAACCATTCCACATCATTCCTTTGCTCTGTCCAAATTCCAAAGATCAATTTCACTGACCACTATTACCATCTTTCATGCCTGCTGACATCACCCAGTGGTGCAATATCAGAATTGATGCTCAAGGTTAACTGGGGTTATGGATAAACTATGAAAAATCTGACCAGAAGAACATTAGAACCAATATACTGAATTAAAGTATTTCTTCAGTTTGCTTGGTCAGTTCAGAATTTATCATTAAGATTCTACACTTCTAAAATCAGTGGCTTCCTTGAGGGGGGTGGAGGGGGGTGAAAAGCTCAGGTGATAACTATGTGGTTTCATACTCTTGATGGAATAGAAACCTGGCATGTTTTGTTTCTTCAATTTTCAGTCAAATAAAACTAACTAAAATGCATTAATAGTAATAATAAAGATCACAAAAGCCTCTAAATGAACATCCTCCCACACCCACTCTAAAAAAATACACAAGAAACTACTTATTCCACATCTTCAGCCCATTTTAGAAAGTCAGATAGCCCCTTTGGCACAAAGTGGGCATTGGTATTGGGCATAGGCTACCAGGGCATAGAATGACCCAGACTGACACTACAGCTATGAAGTGATGGTGGTCTCATCTCCCTGGAACTTGGAAGAAATTATAGCAACTACCTAGCTCCCTTCTCAAAACAGTCTTGTTTGAATATGACTTGTTCTACTTTAATTTTAATCTTTTTTTATCATACCTTTCCTTAGATTTTTGTAAAACATTATCTATTGGTGAGATTAACCATAGAAATGTGTTAATTCATATTTAAAACACCTTCATATACACGTGACTTCACAAAAAGATGAGTTATGACTGTCTTTTTTTAGGAGAGATTTCATTAAAAAATGTAAACCAAATTTTTAAAAGAATAAGGAATTGAGCAACTCCTTTGTAAGCCCCTGATCAATTTGTAATTGAATCCAAACAGCATAGTAGATATAATTTAGTTATACTTATAATTGAGTTAGGTTTTCCTTTTGTGTTCTTGCAGCTGAAGTAAACAGATTGTTTATAGGTCTATAGAGATTGTGTTCTTCCTGTTCCTTCTGTCTCAAAGCTAAATACTCATTCCTTTCTCTGCCAGCAGAGAATTATATGTGATAACTTTCATTTTCCACATAAGTCCATGTGAAGAAACCCAAGTTTTGAGAATGAATAATCTTTCTTCATTAGGGGGAAGCAAAACCATGTATCCATGAATCTCTCACTCTTGAGTGCACAGTAGGGGCTAATAATGAAATAATTAAACACACAAACAACCATTAAGCTAATACCTAGTGGTGCAGCCATTCTTTCTCCATAACTATTATATTTCCAACAGAGTAGTCTTGAATCTTTCCTGTAAACAGCAGTGCAGTTTCTTATGAGGGGAAGCTTTTCTTTCCGACTGTAGGAACATCACAAGGTCAATAGATCATCTTTTTTTCCACCAGTTCCTTGGTCTTTACAATAGCACACTTGGTATTGCTACATCAACAGAGGCCCATTCTGCTATCCCTTTTATTTTGACTTAAATTAACATGGAATAGTTGGCAATGCACACAAACCCTAATAGTTTACACAAGTGCTATATAATTAAAAATGCCAATAATACTGAGAACTAAGTGTGGCTCTACCTTTACTTCTCACAACTATGCTTAAAATTCACAGTATAAATCATATCTCAGATATCAGGTGCAATGTGCTGGATATATACAATGCAACTTAAGGATGGAGAGAGAGTTCCAGTGCTATATAGCTGTCCTTCAACCAGTTTGAGTTACATATTTAATACACAATCTTGGAAAAGAGTAGATGTTTAGCAATAAACCCAAACTTTCATTAAGGGGATTATTGTATTTTCCATCTCTGCATCTATTGCTTGATTCAGCAAGGGAAATAAAATTAGCTCTATGAGAGGAGTGTCTCTCTTCACTTGCACAGGTAATTAAGTACAAAAGAAAAAAAGAAAGTATAATTTTTAAGTAATTTTAAACAATTTTTCCTGATCTGCAACAATCAACTGTGACTAGAGAGTGATGTTTTGGCATATCAGAAAGAAAGAGCAGACAGGAATCACAATTCCTCACTGTTAGTCTAACAGCTTGAAAATGAGAGGGTGATCCCAGCCAGTTGTGGGCAGTGTCTCTCCTCTCCATGGCCCCTCGATGCCCTACAGGTAAGAAGCTGTTGGGAGACAGGCAATTCCAGGGACATCACAAGTGATCTTCTCTTACAAGAATCTTCACTGAATGGCAGCGTTCACACTACAAGTGCCACTTTCCAGGCACGAGGATTGCCAGAACAGACTTACATGAGCATCTCTAACCCTCCAAGTGGTTATCAAAACCTTTGGAGAAAGCACATTAGAGGGAAGCCAGGGAGCAATCAAGAGTTCATTGAGAAGTTGCTGTCCAAAAGGAGGAAATACTTTCAAACTGCCTTTATTTTCATTTCCTAAAGAGGAAAAAAAAATAAACAGCAAAACTGCATCTGTAGGCATGTAGGAGACATACTAAAGTTGCACTCTATTTTTAAATGCAAACAAATACTGGAGCTACAGGGAAACACATTTAAATTCTCTCTGTCATTGGACAGCAAGGCTTTGACATGACTGCAATTACTTCTTTTCTGCAAAATCTCCCTCACTGCTGGGACAATCACTGTTCTTTTAAACACAGCAGCATGGATGGAGTTTGTGAAAAATCTCTGGAAGAACAAAGGCAAACACAAAATCGGGAAACTCGTACGTGGAGAACGCTCTCTTAAGAGTAATAGCTTATCTTAAGAGAGCAATAGAAATACTGAACAATCCCAAAAGAAAGACAACAGGTTTCCAAAAACTCCTGAATGCCACATGGACCAGCTTCACTCGTGTAGCACGGGGTGTGCAAAAGGTACACAAAAGAAGGAATTCATCAGAGTGCAAAATAATACTGCCACCTCCACTCCCTCTGTATTTAGTTCTCTGTATTGTGTTCTATCTACAGAGAGCCACACAGGCCAGAAGTCCATTAGTACCAGTGAATATTACGACTTTCCAAATAACTTCTAATAGGGATCCCAACACAGCAGTCCTTGCCTTACCATCCCTTGCTCAGTTTCCCTGTAAGATAAGATAGTGTTTGGATAATGAATGAAACTTCTAGCATTAGCTGATTTTCGTCCTTATTCAATAAACGTGTTTTTGGTAGTTTGTAAGTTTGGGGTTTTGTTAGTTGGTTCTTTGCTTGTTGATGAGGGATTTTTAGTTTTTAAAAAGAGAATCTTTCCTGCAGGTAAAGGTTAGTATTACTGGTTAGATTTAACAAAGCATTAGATATTTTACCTTGGATTATCAGATTTAATCTCTACATTTACACATATATTTTCCACCTGCGGTCACTAAATTAAGTGAACTGATTTAAGAAAATGCAGGGGGTTGCCAGTCATTGGTTATTTTGTAGAATCAGCCCACACACCCACTGAATATTATGTGGACATGCAAATCAAACAGCACCATTTTACATTTGTGCTGTGCTCCCTTCAGTAAACTCCCAGCACCATGCACACTTCCCCTTTAAACCATAACTCCATTTCATATTAAAGTTAACACTTCAAAACCAGTTTTCTAATTTAGAATGAACACTTCATAATTACATTTTTCTTAAAAGCTGTAATAAACTTTATTTAAGCAAGTGCTTCCCATTTTATTGCCAACCCCAAACATTGTTCATTTGCAAGCACAAAGTGTCCTCTTGACACGATAATGAAAGTGCATTCATACATGTCAGCTGGAGCAATTATGTACTTCAGATTTATATGCAACAAGTATTATTCAGTCTTTTCTGCTGACATTTTCAAACATGACATGCATATTAAGATTAACACCTAGAGTGTGAACATAGTTCACTCCAACTGCAGATTTCCCAAATCTCCCATAAATTTGGACAACATAAAATAGGCAGAATCTTTTTTGTAAACAGGCCAACTAAATCTGTAACATAATTCAGAAAGATTCACCATTGTTCAGTTACCTCTCCAGTATAGAGCAGAGGAAGAAACAAAAAAAGAATCAAAGGAGAACCTGGGCTAGCATTTATGAGTGTCTTTACTGATCTCACTGGGCACAGAGTGAATCCCTGTGCCTTTCACTGGAGCAATTCTCCACTTCCTGAGCCTCTTGGCCTGGTCTCCAGCAATGCTCACTGCCCAGGCTTGCAGCCCCACCAGTGCAGGCTTGGATAGGAACTGCTAGATGGGTCTGGAAGAGCAGATTACATTCTACAGCTTGGAGCACAGAGATTGCTGGGATAATGCTGACTGATCAAAAAGGGACAAAAGAAGTGATTACTTTGAAATTGGATTTTAAAGGACATCTCTTTTCCTTGCACACCCTGAGCTGCCTCAAATATATTCCATCCTCAGAAGTCATAGAATAAAATATAGATTATTTGCTTCCCTTTATTTTAATGAGCTTTTAATTTTTTTTTCTTTTACCCAGTGCCTCCAACTCTCAAAAAACCAATCAAAATCAGTGGAAAACCACTACTTCCTTAAAGAGCAAAATCCCCTTAACTTCACAGAATGGAAAATTCAGCAAGCACAACTTGAGCCAGGCTGCTTTAGGTGGAACTCAGCAGCTGCAGCATCAGTTGCCCCAGGGCCCTACTCTGCCCCTGACACTTGACTAATGGTACCCTTGATTTCCTCACTTACAGAGCTGTTATGAGCATCACCCCTCATCTACAAAGAGCTCCGTGAACCTGAAGTGAGATAAACAGGAAAATTGCCAGTATTCTGTCCAGAGCACATGAAATGACAGATTTGGGTGTGCTTGCTACCAAAAAACATTCTTGCAGGAATCCAACATCAGACAGTATAATTTAGAACTGCCTAACTCTGCTTCATGTTGCCCATCCTCTAAACCCAACCAAAACAAAGCAGCCTAGCAAAGCTCAGTGTCTTGCTTAAAATATCCAGTGTATAATTTCACCATGACTCCACATCACTGAAGCAAGAATGGGTTTACCCTTCATTTCAAGGAGCAAAGAAACAGGGACTGTCCTCGTAACAGATGACAAGAACTGACACTCAACCATCAACAGTTACAGACCTGCAATAGTACTTGCATCTTCAAGAAGTAAAACATCTTACTGATATAGCAGTAGAGGCTCAAAAACAAGGTAAGACACAAAGAAAAACCAAAATAATTTATTCAGATTTGCGTTACCTCAAGGATAACCAGCTGAGCAAGAAAGAAAAGCCAAATTCTAATGGCATCTGCCAGTGAAAACACAATGCACATTCAAGCAACGGGCTCAGCCATAAACTACAGCCCAGCCCTGCCACAGGCACTGGGCTTCAGTCCTATCTGCTTCGGTTCTAACCACTCCTGCTTGTGTTATCACCCTTAGTGTCATTAATTTTAACTGATTTTCTATTTTAATCTATGCTTCCATTGTCACTGGAAGCAAACTGAAAATTGCAATAAGGATGGCAGGTGGAAAATAAAAAAAAAATTAGCACTTTAAATTTAATGCTTAATTTCCTCTATGGGAACTCCAGAGGCACAAGTAATGGTTCATTGGAAACAAGTCATTATGTCAAACATCTAAAGACAGAAATAATCTACCAAGCTTCTGATTTCTTATGAGCTCATTTACAACAGGATTTAGCTTTGGAGTAATTTATAGACCCTTTAGTGTTATCTGCAATTACTTCGTCAAAATTATTGTGAGAAACAAGGCAGCGAGAAAAAAAGTTATGCCACAGGTACACACAGACACACAACTACTCTACACAAAATAATTGTGTATATGTCAGGAAATTTACTTTATCTGATTGCATAAAAACCTAATTTTTTTTCAAGTATAACATGGAAGAAAAAATTGATTGAGAGATGCAAATCTGAGGAATATAAAAGTCTTCAGTTTTGCTACATAGATCTTGCACATCTGCAGGTTAGACATTATCTATGAAATTAGACTGACCCCATAAATGTCACACAGGGCACAATAGACACATCATTTGTTTCCAGGGTGCCCCACTTGAAGAAATGAGATCTGCTTACTTTGATAAAAATGAAGAACCTTGCATAGATATGTCTGGAGCCATTAGTTATGAGCAAACTACTGCCTGGGGACTTGGTGTAGAGAAAGGGAATGTAAAAAACCAAAACAACTGCTTTAACAAGTGAAAATCTTTGTGTGTAACGTGCAAAATAATAAAACCCATGGTTAAATTACTAATAGTAACAAATAGAAAATTGCACTGAATAAAGCTGCTTTGCCAGAAACTGGCCAAGTCTAAAACATGTAACTACCTTCACTCAAAGCCATTGGTGTTACAACTCAGAACATGCCTGGAAGTGTCAACAGTCCCAGCTGCAGGGCCATTGGGGACCTACTCTTTGTTGAGTAGGAAATGCAAAGGTCTTCACCCAGCTGAAAAGCAGATCACTTGTATCCAAAGGCAGTGATTTCTATTCTCTGCATACACTACACAGTGGTGAAGAGCAAAGGGCACCTCTCACAATGGATACATGAAGAAATAACAGCTCCCTATGTGTGTTCCTTTACATTTGCTGCAGATGAGCTGTAGGTTTGCTATGACACAAAATATTCCTTCCAGTTGTTAGATGCACACTCAGATCTGACTTATCCACTGCATCATCAGTATACCCCCCAGAAGAAAAGCCTTTAATGGAGTTTTCCAAAATAAGACAAGAAGCAGATCCCACAAGAAACGAAAGCTCAGTTTTCACGTATTGTTTTGGTTTCCACTTGTGAGTAAATATTTGTACAACCACAGACTGGCACATCTAAGCACCAAACTCCCCTGTTTATCAATAGGTCAGCTCCCTGAACACAGAGCCACAATGCAAGGTCCCCAGGGCTGTCTTTGAAGTGACCTTAACCCGATAAGAGGATGACATGAATAGAAAAGAGAAAGAATTTTATCTCTTTGAGAGCTCAGTGCTTGAAACCTGTTAGAAAAAGGCAAATCCAACCAAACACACACCACAAAAGAGCCTGACAGCAGTGCCAGGCTATACTGAGTTATATACAATAGGTTTGTTATTGGAAGCATTTTTCTCCATGGACATAGATTTTTTTTTTCCCCCCTAAGTTTTGTTATTTTCACTATGCTACACACTCCTGACAGTATAGTCTTTTCAATTACAGTTGTTTTTTCAAACATTATTTCCCTGGCGAACTTACCTGTAAAGGTGCAGTCAGGCTAGTTTTAGTCAATATAGTCTTCATTAATTTGCAAAGCTAAAAGTATGCAAATTTTTTTTAAAAATAACTTATCTACAGAAATAAAATTACTTTATTAAAGACCCTAATTTAAGTATAGCAGGAAACCTGAGAAGAGCTGTCTTTTCTTCCATACAAATCAACAATTCACAGGATCCAGCAAGTCACTGGCTTTATATAATAAGTGAGACTGTGCACTTCAAAACACATTAGAACCTTAAAATCTTTGTAAGGTAACACAAGATGCCCAAACCAATTCCTGCTCGTGCACTACAGAGCACATTTCAGAGAAATCTGTGAATCCAGGCTGTGACAGAGCATAGGTGAACTCTGAGATCAGCTCACCTCTGTCCTCCCACCACAGTGGGGCAGGTCTGTAGGGCTGCACAGAGCAGCTACTCTCCACAAACCACAGAAGGCATTTGACAACTAGACAACTCCAAGACTTCTAGACTTCTCTTAAGCTAGAGCCACAGAGTAAGAGCATGGACCTCACTGCAAGATTCCCAGAAATCCTGGTCAAATATTGTCAAATCCCAAGTCCCACGCCAGCAGAATTTCTCACATCAAGAAGTGACGAGGAGGAAAACCAGCAGCGCAATAGCCCAAAACAGCCCAGGGCTGTTTGTCAGAACGAACTAATACAGTCAGCGTAAGACAATAGAAAACACAGGACAAATAATCCAAACCAAAAGTGCTGCAAGCAGTTCTGCCACCAGCATAAGACAAGCCCATGATGCAATTACAGTACCTTATCATAATTGAGTACCACTGCGTTGTTACCATGCAACACTCTAAAGATGGGAAATGCAGATGAGCTGGAGCAGAGACTTTCCCTCCTCCAAGAGGCCAAGTTGCACTAGACCATGCACAATAAAACTGGAATGCAATCTAAATATCCATGGAGTCAGTCGTTCAGATCATTAGCAAAAGCTTCAGAGTTCTACTCTGAGATGGAACAAGTACTGATAATGATTTTTGTTACGCAAACTAATTCCCCTGGGTATCATCTGCCTGTTAAATTAAAGTATTCAGGATTTGAACTGTTTGTGCTGTAAAGCAGAAGACAGAACACAAGCAACTATATTTACCAATAGTATTAATACAACTTAGTTATATTAATCATATTAAAGTCTATAGAAAGCATTTCACTCCCGCATTCAGAAGTGACCTTAACTTTATCATCCCTATTTCATTGCAATATAATTTCTTTTCATTCCATCAAAGGGCATGAAAAGCAAATAAAAGCAAACAGACCTTTTCAGTAATTCTCTAAGCTACAGGATTTTTAAGATGATTTCCCCCTGAAACAATCCATAGCTTTTCTTTCCCCCACCCTGTTTTCAAACCCCTTTATTCCCAGCTCAGTAACAGGTAAAGGATCACTGATCAGAGCAAAACTGCTGCAGTTGTGTGGAAGACGCTGATGGTAGAACACGGTTCACTTGTTGAAGTATATTGAGATGGGACAGCAGGAAATGAGAAACATTCTACCTGTCTGTTTCTTGAATCACTTGGCTCTTCACAAAGCTTTCTTCGTGACTTCTTTATTATGTTGTTCTTTCTGCCTTTCTATTCCCCAGTGGAGAGACATTTCTAGGTTCATTTCAGTAATGTCAAAATAATTGAATCAAAACCAAGAACGAAGAATTACAAGAGCTGTGTCTTGACGAATTTATTATTAGAGTAAATGATAAGAGTTCTAAATTTCCCAGTAGACCCCTCAAGTTAAAAAACCAAGCAGAAGGCACATAGAAAAACACACACAATAATATTAATACTGTCTTCACCTTTCCCAAGTGCTCACTCTTATCATATATAAATCTACACAGAAGGGATTGGAGCAGATGCTTATTGCTTTACATTGTTACCAAGTCAATTATTCTACCCTAAAGCCTGGTTTCAACCACTGTAAATCACAAGTGATTCCACTAAAAGCAACGAGTGCCATGCTCACATAAAATTGTGAAAGGCTCCTGGCCTTGAGAAAGTTCAAGGGGAACATGCCTATATGGTACTAAACCCACATTCTTTTATATCATTTGCATGTATTAAAGTTAATGAGAGCCCAGTTGCAGATCTGCTGGGGGAAAAAAAATCATGCACAACACCATTTAGACAATAATCCAAAATACAGATAGATTGTCACTGTTACAAATGACACAAGCAAACTGAGTGTCGGTTTCAACAGCTACAAGGAAAGGGTGATATTTAAGGATATCCATGCACTTGATAATACTTATTTTTAAAGACAATAAACCTTGGAAAATTCAAGATGGAAAAGGAAATCATAATTCTCAACTATTTGTTAAAAATAGTAAAGGGATACAACAAGATTCCCTCTGTACTTCAGTGTCACACATCAGAAGCCTTGCAGAAATTTCTCTGACATGCTCCTCTACTGAGACAATATCAGTTTATTGTTACATCAAATGAATTAGTTACACACAGTCAAAACATACTATGTCAGTGGGCTAAATTTAGGATATTGGCCTGTAGCAGATTTTAGTTGAAAAAACCCACAAAAAGTTCTATACAATTTTGCCTCTGCATGAAAATTATGGATGAACAGGCCAGGACATGCATAATTCAAATTCTCCTGAAAGATTTTTGTGGCCGCCTAATACAGTCTTTGAGACAGATTGCAAAATAGTGCTTAGATTGGGAAAGAGGTTGTGTTTTGAAACAAATATGCTCACAATATTGGAAATTCATACTTATATTGGGTTTTGAAGTCTGAAGGAGAAATTTTATTTCATTTTTTCCTGCATATTGACATATGAATTCAGGACACATGCATGTAACTGCATTCATGTTAACTACTATATTGTGACCCATCATGTTTCTGAGACAGTTCATAGAGGGGTGCAGCAATGCATCTGGCTCCTTGGCTTTGCAGCCCAAATAAACATCAACAGCAGCACAGCCCAAGGGAAGCTGTACAGCCTCATGGCACAGCAACAATTTAAGCCTACTCACTTTCCTGCCTTTTTTCTGCCTTCTCTACAATACACAGTGCTTTATAGCACATTTTAAAAGTAGTAATAGGAGTAGTAAAAATAAATAAAGGAAAAAATGGGCTAAAATGCTGGCCATATTTATGGAAATAGATCATATGAGTGACAGAGAGTCCTAACAGATTCTCTGTTAAGGGAATGAATTCTGTAATTATGGCAGACTCTCACTCCAGGCTTTCACAAAGACATTTGAAATTCAGGCATTAGTACAGTGCTACAAAAAAAAAAAAAGCAAGCACAGCTCTAAAATAATATGAGAAGATATATTCCCACTATGGAGAGAAAAAGACTGAGACTAACATACTCAACACAAGGGTAACAAGACCTGAAATCCAGGCTGCCTTCAATCCTAGCTACCACCCATTCTTAAGGAAGAAAAGCAGTCTAGAACTGGAACAGAGAAAGGATTCCTGGTGCTATTTCTCTTGCTTTAAGAGAGGAAACTAAAATAGCTGATTAAAAAAACAAACAAACAAAAAAACCCAACCAAAACCAAACAGCTTCCCTTCTTAGTTTGGGTTCTGTACCTTTACACATACAAACAGAGCTGTAATCTGAAAAAGTTAAAATTGAACAACATGAGAACCATTGCTTTTGGTCATTTCTTCATCATAAACATTGCTCCTAAAATGCAGTTTTAAGTTTAATCATAATCCTTTTAGCACTCCAGATATAAAGCTTTGTTCCTTCAATTTTAACCTGATTGTGAATTTATCATTTGAACTCTCCAGTTTGGGGCTTATGGAATTCTGACACTTCATTCTCACTGGAACCCAGCACTCATGGCACATCTTGACTTTACCCCTTGTCTTTAATTATAAACTGGTATTCAGCACTGCCTTTTGCAAACCACGATCTTTTGTATGTCTCCTTCATAATTATAACAAACTTTCTAGCCCCTCAGCAGACAAGCAACATTACAGGCCTGTCAGGTTTGTGGTGATAATGTCTTATTCTACAATGCCATATGAAAAGCTGTCCTTTGAGGATCAGAAATGTGCAATATGCACTGCTTCAATGTGTAAAGATAAGATTAAACTACAAGGAAGGCAATTAAATGCTTAGATCATATTAATAAAAGCATTTCCTGTGTTTACCCTGGTGTTATCATTGCCTACAACATTGAGCAGTGTGTTTGTTTTGCTGACTAAAACATGAGCTGAAAACTCAAAAAGGAATTAAGGAACTGTTTTTCAAAGAATACAGTCCAAGCTACTTTTGTTCAGTGCCTTTTTACTCTGATGTATTGAAAAATTCTGCACTTCAAGGGACAGAGCTCTGCATAGAAGAAACGTCAACCTGTCTACAAACAAATCAACGTGTATTAAACTCTTTTTAACATTGATGTTTCTGTTGAAAAGTGCAGCTCATTTTATAGCACTACTGCTTTATTTTTCTTCATAAAAAACCATATTAACCTATCAATAAAAATCATTTATTTACCTTCATTTTGCCATCATGTCCTCTAAGTGACACTGATGGAAATCAGAACCTCTCCAAGCTGAATAAACTTGTTAAGCATTAAAAAAAGTAAATTTATATGATGTGGCACTAGAAATGGTGCCATGATGCCTAGCACTGCTCAAATGTAGACAATTATGGCTATTTTTATTTCTAAAGATTCCTTGAATCTTTTTGATCACTACTACACCTGTGATATTAGTCCTGTAGGTTCCAAAGCAAAGGAGGCAAGAAATTAAATAAAGATACATTTCCAGCCAAAAGTTTGAAGGTTTTTGACTCAGCAGCCACAGGCTTGTTACCTAGCAATATTTCAGAAAACAAATTAGAGAAACTGGAAAAATATACCATTGCACAGAGCTACCCAGCCACAATTTGATCCTGTGCAAAGGTGGGGTGGTGACCCAGAGCAATATCTGCAGAAAGCACCTGGTCCAGCCGAGAAGGCAGAGCAGGACAGACCTTGCCAAGCCAGCTCTCATCTCACTGAGTCCTGAGCAGCACTCACAGCACTGACAACAACCTGAGTTTACAGAGGTCACCTGGCTCAGGGAAACAAAGGACTGGCTCTATTATATTTTTTCACATTTATTAGCACAACAAGCCCTATTAACTATCACAGTGCAAATAATGCTCAGACTAATAACAAGTCACAACTTATTTGTTTACGAAATATTTAGGCCTGTAAATTAGTCTCAGAGGGAAGTGTGTCCACTGTTTGAGATATTTAAAGGTAGGATGTATAAAACACAAGGAAAATGTTCGTGGAGATATGCCTGCATTTACAGGAACATTAGCTAGATTATCTGCTAAGGTTGTTTCACATCCAGAAGATGAGTCAATTTACATGAACATTAAAAATGAGCTGTTTATTCTGTGTTTTCCATTTCTGCTGAATTGTTAATATTGCTTTACAACAGAAACAAGATTGGGAGTTTTGTTTTTTAAACACAAAAAGGGAAAAGTGTTGGACTATGTGCAATTTCTTTTGTATTATGTGGAACAAGGAAGGGAAAAATCTTCTGGGCCAAAACACCCCATTCTTGAAGGGTAATTATTTCGTTTTGGCAGACACTGAAAAGTGTCTAACAAAACTAATTAACACATATATAAAGTACAACTTTATTGAAAAGGAGAGAAAATGGAACACAGACTCATGAAACACAGGCATAATGATTAAATACATTACAGAAATGCCTATTAAGATCTAGAACTTATGTGAAGGAATTCCTGTTTGTCAATACAAACAAAATATAAACACAATATACTTTCATCACACAAGGTAATTAAATCGTCACCATACCCCATATAAGCATTAGTATACTCACTTGGAAGCTTGGAGCATTTTTAAGTCAGATTTCTCCTGGCTTGCTCATTTTCTATGCTTAATGCAAGCGGAAATTTTTATCTTTTTCTTTCCTTAAAATCAGGAAGAAATGTTTCCTAAGCAGTTACCTACTGACAAGCAATTACATCGCATTGTGTAAATAGCAAAAAGCTAGCAGACTATTCCTCTATGAAAGGCAAGATTTTAAATTGTTGGGTTCGTTACAAGGTTTTTTATGTGTTGCGTATAAATCCATATATGCAATTACAGCCACAGTGTGGCCACATAACTTGATTAAAACTTTGATTAAAGGAATTAAAACAATCAAGTTTTAGGGTGACAGACACTGCAAGGAATGCCTTCATCAAATCTCCATTTCCACATGTCAGCAAATTCAGCACCAGAGCCCTGCCAAGGCCACGCTGCTCCATAACAGACAGAACCTCCACCAAAAGAGATCTCCCTACCCCGTTCAGCAGCAGCATTCGTTGCCATGCCAGGGAATCGAGAGTTCTTTGGTGAGCACGTACCCACAACACATGCTGCGATTCCTCTCATGAGGAACATTGCCTGCCAGAGACCAGGATTGGTGGCAGGGTCCTTAAAGCTCCCTCCTACT
The DNA here is from genome assembly GCA_035222235.1 of Margarornis squamiger. Lineage (NCBI taxonomy): Eukaryota > Metazoa > Chordata > Aves > Passeriformes > Furnariidae > Margarornis > Margarornis squamiger. The sequence continues at coordinate 11,960,848 of JAWWTY010000016.1, forward strand.
TCACAGGGGCTGGCCTTCCACAACGTAGAGACATGAATGTCATTAGAGCATAATTCCTTCAGCCCCGCTCTTGGGGGTTTTTTGCTACTCTGCTGAAAATGCACAGATCTCCACCAAGCTACTGCTTGGACAGTTGAGCAAGAAGTTACTGCACCTACAAACTGAACAGTGACCACCTGGAAATGCCAGCCCTCTAGAGCTTCTAGTTATGGAAATGAAGAAACACAACAAGTTATTTAGTCAATTGATGCTTGATCAGAAGAGAAGGAGTTACACAATTCTTTAAATTCAGCACAGACTCTGTTACACCAAAATCAGCTGGAGCAAAACAGGGAACAGGTAAAGACCTCTTGATGTCAAGCACACACAGAGAAAAATTAAAAGCTGATATAAATTTTAAAAGTACAAGATCAATATAAAAAAATATTTTAATAAATGTGAACCTCTTAACCTGCAAAATAGAGAACAGAGCCCATGAGTTTCATGAGTTGGAAAGGCAGTGGAGGCCACAGCATATAAAAGCGCTGATGTGCTTTCTACGAGAGTGGAGAGGGTAAGTAAATAAACAAACCATCTTGGAATGGTATGTTGCTTCTGTCCATATATATTTTTGTTCAGAGTTTACTCACAAAACCATACTTGCACAGTTGCCAGCAAAACAAAATTATACCAGATACCATGCCTGCTCAGCCTGCTCTGCCAGCTCAGATCAGTCAGAATCATTAAGTGCCTCAAAGGGCACACAGCAAATAGAATTCCTTACTTTGATCACAGATAAAGAGTGGGATAATGACCGACATCAACAGCTGGCATTGCCAGTCAAGAGCTGGTAGTGGCTTTAACCTGCTTTGTTACACGTATCAGATTTAATAACTATCTCTATACATAGAAAAGTCCTGGAATTTTTACATCAGTCCTTAATGGAGCTAACCCTGACCTGTGGATTACCAGAAAAGACAGAAAGCAGCCTTACTTTTCTTCTGCCACAAGCTTTGTTTAATCATAACTCCCTCTCCTGAAACTGAAGGAACATCTTTCAGGTATTTATATTTCAACTTGCATCACACAGTGAAGGCAAGACCGATGCTTGTGGAACCTAAAATCAGTTTCAGGAGCAGAAGGAGCTCACTGCTGGGGACTTTTGTTGAGAATAAGTGCACTTCCTGCAGTTTGCTCAAGAAACTTAAATACTTAGGGAAGCTTAGATGTGGACAAATTAAAATCCAAACATTTATATCATGAAACTCAGTGTATATATCCCTACACCTCCCTTTGGAGCTCAGCTTTTTGTCCCTCAGTTTCTCAAGTGCTTTTAAAAAGTCATTTCTAATCCCAAATTTATTTTTATTTTTTTTAAAGAGAGTAATTCAGTTTCTCCCAGTTTTCATTTGAAGATAAACTTGCACACGAAAACTGATTGCGGGGCTTGTAAAACTGCCAACATATGTTTTCCTGAAAAATGTTGCTTATTCATGGTTTCTCTCGCTCCCTGTTAACTTCGGATACTTATTCAAGTTTGGAGGATGGAGGTTAACAAATAATCCTCAGAGGCTCTTCCAGGCTTTTAAAGGTCATTTGAGAGTGTCTGATTGGAATGATTGTAACTGAGATTAGTCCTCAGCTGATGAGAAATAAAATGAAAAGGGCAAGTTGTTCAGGAATATAAAGGAGATATGCCAGACAGTATTTGCCTTGCTTTTGCATTAAGTAGCACATCCTCTCCCAGGCACTGATGTAGTGAATCTCCAATAATTATTATTATAGTAAACAATAGCTTTTAAATCAATTCTGCTCTCATTCAGAACCTACAGTCAAGATCTGCTGCATATAAAAGCTTCCTCTTTAGAAATTTTAGAAATGGCTGCACACAGAAACCTCTAGAAAAGAACGATTTCTATGAATAATTCCAGTCACCAACTCGGAAATTTTCCCCCATGAGAAAATAAGAATGCACATCATGTAACATACGACTACATTTATATATTATAGAGCCTGAAAAACTGAGTTGTTAATTTTGCTCTTGCTTCCATTTTTCGTGGGGCAGCAAATGTTCCATCAGCCATTATCTTGAGAAAAATTGTAACTGATGGGTTCATTTTCATTTATGCCTAAGGAATTTTCACATAATTGTAAGCTGGAAAATATTAGACAATTAACATTGGTGATAAAACTGCATTCCTACTGATTACCCTGTTCCACGTATATGCTTAATTGTCAACATTGCAATAGGTTTAACTGCAAATAGACATCGTCCATTAGCCAACCAGACGGCTCAATGAGAAAAACACAGACATTTTAGCTGTTATTTGGAGGATGAGAAGAGCATAATTATCATTTAAATAGGCAGTTTTACTTTTCTTACCACTCAGAATCCCCTCCAAAAACACTCATCTTCAATATTTGGGGACAAAGAAACAACATTGTTTACAATAACAGTGATACTGAAGTCTCCTAATGCACTGCCCATCCCAAACTGTCACAGTGTTTTGCAAAGATAGAAAAGAAATATATTCCTTTCCATTTTTGGAAAGGAGGAAACAGAAAGGGGGAACAACATGCCATGTGGTTGACAGTGTGTATCTTGAGTTACTAGATAAACCTTACAAAGGAGAGCTGAAATAGAGAGAGAACAGACTTTCCAGATGCACATGGAAGACAAATTTTCCCTACATAGGTCACACCCATTTCAAGCAGAATAGGGAGATGAGGGTCTGGGGGTCACTCTATTGCACAATTTCTTCTGCCTTGCATCCTAGTTACTAATGCCAAAGGAAAAACAAGATCTAAAGAGCTCCCTGTGATCCCTTTGTGTGCAAATTTTCTAATTGGACTCGACATCCTTTTCTTCAAAAAGGTGGGTGACAAGTAAAGTGAATCATTTGGTAGTGGGGCTGGCAAAAGGACTCAGGTTTGGTGCACGTTTCTATGGGCTGTCCCTCTGGTCAGTCTAACACAGCCTGTTCTGGGCAGCTTTTCTTCCTTTGCTGCAGGAGCTCCTCCAAATCTCACAAGCCTGTTTTGATTCCAGTGACCAGAATATTCCCAACAGAGGCTGAATCATCCTCCCCAGTGCAAAGCATTTTCACCCCAGTGCATTCAGTCATAGCCCCTCTACAGGACCTGGTTAATGACAGAATTATATTCCAAGCTATTGAGCATTTGTGCTCGCTCAGTCTAGTGTTTCAGCCTGCTCTATCTATCACCAGTGTTATTTCCCTGGATGGTTGTTTCATATTTTATTAGAAATGACAGCTCTATTATTAACAAGAAAAAAAAAATATAGCATGAAAGAAAAATACAAGTACTAGCTTTAAGATCCAGGTACTGAAGGATGTGAAAGTTTTATCTGGTGACACATAGGAAATGGCTGGATCTGTAAAATATTTTCTACTTGAATGGTTTATTAAAACTGACACCAGTACAACAATTACTACCAATTATTTTGTCAGAATGTCTCTTCCATTCAAAGTGAGAAAGTTAGTAGCAATAAAAAATACATCAAACCTAAAAGTAGCTAAAGATCATTTTACTAGGGGTCACTTCATTGCTCAGAATTTGGTACGGACCAAGGAAGAATTTTCTCTCCAGATTATTAGTTCAAACCAATACCTGACATTAATCACAAAAATAAATCCCAGCAGGTATTTTATGGTAGCTTGTATAGGTTTATAACTGTATGATCCACTGGTTAATAATGCCTTTGGTAGCAGAAGTCACATTTCATGCTTGGGTCAAGCCTATTAAGTCTATAAGGTCTCAGTTGCCTCCTGTATGGACCACCAGAGCCCAGAAGAAATTTCAAAAGCTACTGGCCTCAGGCTACTTCTGAGTTCAATACACATCCTACAGATATATGAGTGAGAGCAGTGTTGGCCACACAGGGCAGGGGCAAAAAAAAATAAAAGCAAAGCTATTTCAAATTTGAACCTAACAGAATAAAAATTTACCTTATTTTGATACACAGGAACTTGAAGTAATACATTTTTACAATTCTCATTCGCAGAATTTAAAGCCAGAAGAAACCATGAGGTCACACAGGCTGACCCTGTGTGTTTCACAGACCATTATTTTTCCCCCCAGTTATTCCTGCAGGGGCCAAATAACTCGTATATGATTAAAGTACTATTTTCAATCAACTTCAGAGAAGTTGACTTTGGAGAATCCCCATACCCTAGAACTTCAATTATATGTTCCAGTAGTTAATAGCCCCCTCTCCCACATATATTTCATATTTAACACCCAGCCTGAATCTGTCTAGTTTCAGCTCTCAATCACTCACTACTTCACCATTTTCTGCAGAATTAAAAACCAGTCTTTACTCATGAAGAAATTATATGGTATAACTAAGGTATCAGGATTAAATCTGTAATAGTAGAGCATTTCTCCATTCCTCAAATGGTTTTAATTGAAAAAAAAAAAAAACCCACATCTTACAATAACCTTTGAGTACCACAGAGAATCGAGAACATTTCCTAATCCTGTTTGTAGAAAAAGTCATTCCATTTGCCTCTTGACATAAAAACGGTCACAACAGAAAAAGCTTGAATTATCTCCATTCTGACAAAAGCAGGCAAAGATCATATTGCACCCAGAGGAGGAAAGGAAAAGCTGTAGAGACAAAAACAACCAAACCAAGGAACAAAACAAAATCAAAGAAAACCCCAATAGCCTGAGGAATCATTTTTAAGGACAGGGCTTGAGAAGGACATGAAATTAAGACCACAATCTCATTAGCATTCAACACCTCTGGCTGCTCTTGTGAATGTCCTCAAGAACAAACAAGATTTTGCAGGCACGGATGTTTGCCTTGACCACACAGCAACTACCATGAGTGACACGCATCTTTTAAAATGCCTAACAATGAGATAGTACATTTTATAAACATTATCATCTGAAAACTTTCATGAATGTGATAAACAATGGAAAACTTAAAGCAGAAGATCAGAACTTGAAAAATGCATTGGTATGAAATAAAATATCTACTAGGTTTCAGTCAAATAGGCTGAGCTTAGAAAGCCTTAAAAAGCCCTGTGGCATTCTAGAAAACATAACCTAAATTCTAGAATACAGGTTGTTGCCACAGCTACAGTAAACAGTCTGAATTAATTGATTATGGGAACCTCCTTTAGATCATCCTCCCACCTGTTTAGAATCACCACTGCCAATCCCAATCCACAAGCTGCAAGGAAAATTAAGTATAAATAAGAGTAACAGCTGGTGTCAGATAGAATACCTAAACATAAACATACTTTCCAGAGAAATAAATATACGCTTACAAAGCCGAGAACAAGTTAACAGACCCTAAGCACTTGGCCAATCCATCTAACACACCTAAATGCATATTTTCAAGTGAATATTACACTAAAACACATCATTCCTACTCAGCAGGGCAGCGAACCTATCCGCTTTTTTAACTCACATCTGCATTTCCTTCATGCCTTTATTTCCAAGTCTACATTTCTACCCCAACAGTCCTTCAGTGACTATTTTGATGCGACACCAAGCATTGTTACTGGTGCCATTCAAAGGCCAGAAGGTGCCCACTGTACAGCACCTGATAAACGCTATCTAACACCGCAAACACCCACGTTCATTTGCATCACAACAGCAGCGCATTTTTCTAAAGAGAAATTGGTTATTTGGGGTTGAAGAGCAGAATAACAATAAAACAGGCAAACGTATTGGAATCTCTCCTGCCTCCTTAAACCTCAAGTATTTTTTATATATATGGTTTTATTTTAGATTTTAACTACACTTGGAACTCTGCCACCGTTTTGCTAAAATGAGTCTTCTAAAACAAATGGTGATGGCAGAAGAACTTATTGCTGATGGGCCCCCATTAACCATTCTCCCAGAGCACTTCCGAGATATTCTTGGGCACATTCGGATTTCTCAGGCCCACAAATTCAATGCAAAAAGAAGTGGTACGTTCTCATGCCTCTACCCCTAACTTCATTTGCATATGAATGCAAGTCGTGCTTTGGAAATTCGCAGTAACAATCTAGTGACTAATGGATGCGGAAGAAATTGAAAGCACTGACTCCTGGAGATGAGGATTTCAAAAGCATTTCTAAAAGACTTCAGTGAACAAAATCGAACTACACAGGCATTGGGTAAGAGCAGCATTAGTCCAAGTTGCTGGTGTGCATAATTCTTAGGAAAGAAATACCTACTATGTGTGCTGTGTATGCCAGGCATGCTGGAGCAGCCTCAGTCTTTCCGGAGAATACAAACCACCAAGTATTGAAACGCATACATCAAACTAAAGAGTCTGGTTTGGTGGTTGTTAACTCAGGCCATATTGTAACTAGTTTCCAGAAGTGCCTCAGACTTTATCTCTAAACCCATAGTAAAGAATTGTTTGTGAAAGTGATTATAAAACCTCTAATCTGGCTAAATTCCCTCAGAGGGACTATTCAGCGTCACCAAGAAGGATATTCTTCTGCAGGAAGACTGTTCTGGATATTAAGTCTCCATCTACACACATTTTCCTCCAAGAAGTCTTACTAGGATTACAATTCCTCAGGTTGTGAACAGAATGTTATTTCAAACTTGCTGCCAATTTGCAAACAGAACAACTTTCCAATTTACTTCAAGTTAGGTCAACCAGTTTATCACAGTCCCTCGTGCCTGCTCAGTCCACTTTGGTGGAAACAAAATGGAGCACAACCCTAAAGACTTGCAGGCATTTTGCAGACCTGAGAGGCAGCAGAGAGTGGTGACCAGGCAAGTGCCACAACTTTCTTCTCCACAGAGCTGCAGTTTCCACACAGTCTCACCTTTCCCCTGGATACTCATGTCTTTCTAGATAAACCTGCCACAGGACCTTGACAGAACTGAATCTGAGTACTGTCCTGATGAGTTCTGATGGGTTGGAGGAATTGTTGATATTATTTGTAGAACAAGATGGATTTGCAACAGTATATTGAAATATAAGCTTTAATAATGAAAACAGTAATTGTGTGCCTATAATTTCACTGATTATAGGACACAGCTTGCAGCTCTCTAAATTACAGTTTACAAAAACAGCATCTTGAATCTTTTAATCTCTGTGCTTCTTTCTAAACATCCATTCACGTGACTTCTCCCTTCACAGCAGAATATGAATTTTGCAGTACTGCTTCTATATAATCTATAATTCTTGGAATAAAAAGAAAATTACTTTAAAAGACACATTCTCAGGGTAGATCACTCTCAATGGGAGGCCCAGCCAGTTTCAAGCCTGTCAGAGCCATAAACTGTTCTACTGTCTTTGGTTTAGTCAGGTGAAACTCATGAATCTGAAAAGCAGCATCCAAAAGTATTTGGTGCAACAGCATAAATGCAAAAACATTTTTGTCCAATTACAGAATAAGAAGAAACCAGCACAGAGATGCCTGACTGCACATGTGGCCACATCACTAGCACAGTTAAAAGCACAAAGAACCAAACCTGTGTTTCCTTATTCAAAGCATGAAATGCAGTCCTGTTCTAAAGTTATTTAATGTGTGCTGTTGGTACAAATATTGCTCCTCTACAAATCCATTTGCTTTATAAAGAAACAAGGCAGCAGGACTAAAAAGAAAGTCTGTCTTTACTTTTCCTTGGAATTACAATGTACAAATCAAAGCAAACACTTGGAGTTCTGATAGTTACACATTTTTGTTTGCTTCTAAAATCACATCTCTTCTTTTGGAGGGATGAAAGCCCTTTCCCTGCCTGGAAAGGCTTTTATCAGGAAATACAGACTAAGTATTCCATGCTTCACTCATCACTTGTGGGAGCCAATAAATCACAAAGTGACATAAATCCAAAGAGCTTGCAAAATATGAACTTTTTGGTAGAAGTTCCCTGTCTTTTCAGGTCAAATTTATTTCTTTCTTTTCAGTTTAAATAATTACCCTAATTACAGCTACTGTATTTCCTTCTGACTATAAAGTAATACAACTACTGAAAAATGTCATTGTGTCTTCCACCTACCATTATTCTTTCTCTGCATTCTTCCCTCTTTCCTTACATAACTCACACACACAGAAAGAAAAAAAAAAAGAAAAAAACTTCCAAACCAAAACACCCTCATGTAACAAAAAAAAAAAAAAAAAGAAAATTAAAAGTCAGAAAATTTCTTTATGTGTCTTTCCTGAGGCAGATACTCCCTTCTAAATGCTGACTAGTTAGAGAGCCAGCTTAGTCCCACCTCATCAGGATCCTGATGAAGCTGCTTGCAGCACCTCAAAAAGGGCAACACTCCAGTAAGTAACTTGTAATAAGATTTATACCATTTTTTTTCCCAGGCACTTTTCCTAGCAGCTTCTACAAACTATTACAGACCCCTTCCAAGCATACTAATACCAGAGTGACCTGTTTTCCCTTGGGGAGGAAAAGAAAATTTTCAAGACTATCAAAGAAAAGCAATTTATAGTGACAGATGTTTGTATTTGAACAGAAGATGATCTTCATTAAATAGCTTTTTAGATTTGTGCTATCATATTTCCAAGATGTGACACAAAAATAGAAAAATAAAAAGCTTCTACTGTCCAGGGTGAAGAAATATTGCTTATATTTTAAATCCACACTCATTTCTTAGTTATATGGGCAGACACCCAAAATGGTCCTACACACCAATTTATAACAAGGGGTATGGGCTGTAGGAAGAGATGCTTTCTCACAAGTCCCAAGTCCCACATTTTGGTTTCAGGCAGCCAGTCACATTCTCAGACTCGTCACCAGCTAAAGACCTTCTGGAGATCAGCAGGAGAGCTTTTATAAGGTACAACACCAAGACCTCTGTCAACCATCTTCACTTGGGGTAGCAAAGGAAAATTTACCACCCCCACTCTCTTCAGCAAGATTTCCTCCTAAAATCTGTTCTACCAGAGCTCCCTAGATAACAAAGTTCAATTAAGATTAGATTCATTGTTTCAATTAAAAAGATTATTCAATCTCTAGGTTCAATTCAATCCCTGGGCTCACCACAGAGTCATTTAAGAGTTTTCAAATTACCTTATCATACCTTCCTAAATACACCCCCAAAGCACACTCATTACAACACAAAAACTAAACAAGAACAAGATTTTTAAAAAAAAAAAACATTCTAAAAAGCTTACCTGCTGATAAATGCCTCCATCCCAAGTAGGAGCACATCCCACCAACCCAACCTCTTCCTCACTGCCTCTGCCAGGCCTCTCCTGGCTTCACATACAGGGACAGAACCACTCTCCCCACCCATCTGCTTATTAAAAACACCCTCGTTAACTCAGCACCTGCAGCTCATTAACACAGCTGATCCTAATACAGAAAACCAGGGTCTTGTCCTAAACTATCCCAAATTTTACCTTTCTTATTGAATCATTGGCCCAAGCCAGTGAAAATTCAGGTGTTGCCTATTAAAGGATTGATCTACAATGTCTCAGGAATGTTTTGAAAGACAAACCAGACTGATACAATAATCTAATCTTCCTATACTGTTTATGACTTCTAAAATTAGAGGGTTTTTTTAATACAAAAGCATGTGTTTATCCAAGCAATGTTTTTCAGTGAACCAAGCTGTTATGCATTTTAAAATGTTACAAATGTTAAAATCACTATTTAATTTCCATGCAAACTATAAGTATTTATAGCAGTTATTTTTAATAAATTTAAATCTTAAAATTAACCACTGATAAGTGTTAAAATACATTTAAAAACCCCAAATAATGAACAAAATAAGAGCTTTGTTTAGAAAGTGTTGAAAAAGTTATGTTATCATGATTTTTTTGCAGGACTATTTTTGGACTGAATCACCAAACAAATTAATTTGAATTTTTAGTAAAAAGATCAGCCAGAAGTACTTATGTGGTCATTTCTGTGATACAGAGCAGATATCTTATACCAGAAAAAGAGACTGAATGACTTCACACATCTCCTATGATACTGAAGGAGTTATGTTGAACATTAACTTGGTGTCAACCTGCACCTCTTTCTGTTGATGCAATCTCAAACAAAAAACAAACAAACAAACAAAATACAAACACAGGCTACATTTCTGGGGAGAGGCAACGGTACAGTCTTTGCTCATGTCAGAGGGATGGGTTCATTCGGATCTCAGTGTATATTTAACATTCATTCATAGTGCCAGTGAGTGCTTCAAGCACCTCTGGATGAGGAAGCAGCTCTTTGGCTTTTGTTAGTGTATAAGATTTTAAAGAAAAGCATTAAACTTTTTCATTAATCAAATATTTAAACAGAGATGTGCACAAATATTTTAATAGGCTATATTATGATTCTACATTTTTGTTAAATAATAAATAGCTCATCATTATTGCTAATGTACAATGGTAATCTGTTTGTGGGTGGTAATGAATTATATCTATGGAATTACAAACAACACCTACTTACATGTAAATTATTAAATTGGCATAAGAAACTTATAGCTAATATACTGAGACACTACTCAGTGCTTTAGATGAATCCTTTCGGCCATGCAGTCTCATCAGAAATAGAAATAGAGCGGTCTTGGATACACTGCTCTGCCCAAGCCTGGTATCCATCCTGACATGCACAGAGCAGGGCACAGCTGGAAACAGCCCCGGAACAAATCTCTGATGTGGCCTCTGCCCTGAATCACAGCTCATTCTGCCCTGAAAAGCCAGAATTTCTCATTGCATTATAATCATTCACCAAGAGTTCTTAACACAGAAATGTCCCACAAAATTATAGAAATATTAACCAATACTTACTGATGTTCCAGAGTCTTCTGTTGTGAGGGCAATCCTGGACCCATTGCTACATGGATCTTTTGAATTTCATTCCCAGAATCCCCAGAGAAACAGTCTCCTATGCAGAGTTGACACCCCAGCTGTTATTAGTTGTTTTATTTATTTTATATTCTTGGACTTCTCAACTCTGATACTCGTTTTCATCTAAAATTCACCTTCTTTGTAAACAGGGTTGTGGCAGGGAGGCAAGCAGCTCTGTGTTTGGGGCTCTAACCAGGAACATGTGAAGCCCTGACAAGAAATGTCTAGCTCTTTGCAGCAGCAAAATACAGCTAGAAAATTTCCAGACCTCTAGATCATATTAATCTCATCTTAACAATGCAATATAGTCCAGTGTTTCTGGAGGTGAGAAAACTGCAGCTGCTGAATCATATGCTTTGCAGTCCTTGCTTCAGGGCTGTGCTCATGTGGCTGACATTGGAGTGACACTGCAGGACCACTGCTGGCAAAAGGACACAGCTACAGCCAGGATGGCAAACACAGAAAGGTGCAATTACAGAATTAGCTGTGCAGGAGTTCTGAAGTCATGCTCCACAAGGGGCAGCTATGCTGCAGTGAGGTTGTAAACTGATCAGGTAGAAAAGCAGATATGAGTGACAACTACAGAAACAGAAAGTGTGCAGGGCTTACAGGCCCTGGCTGAGTTTCTGGGTGTGAAAGGATATCCTGTGCAAACCTGAGCAAGCACTTAATGATTGCTCTCAGCATATTACCCAAAGTACAAACAGAGCAAGACATCAGTTCATCTGATGCTCTTGAGCAGATGCTGCTGTGTTTACACACATTCAGACTAATAGGAGCATGAACAGGATTCACACCAACAAGAACTAAGTTGTCACAGGTTTGTCTAGAGTGCAAGTCTTTATATTTATTATACATCTGTATAGTATTGTATATATTGTTACTTTCCTACATCCTTTCTTACATCACCAAAATATAATTTATTACGTTACCTTCTACTTCTAGAGGATTCAACAAGTGTCATTCAAATGATGTGGCATTGTTGTAGTTCAGAACTGTCTATGTACTGGATTAATTACTAACAAAAAGCTCTATGATTCCCACTATAATCTCTTTGATGTGGTAAAATAATGAATATGTAATTCTGCAGACACTTCTTACTGTTAGAAGTCTAACCCAAGCTGAATTGATACATTCTAATGATTTCATGCATGTGTCAGTAGAGCTTAGCCTGATAAAACATTATCTTTATTAACACTTGGTAAGATTTTGCACGGACAGATCTGCTGCAGCATTGGACAATGGGCTCTGAGCTGAAACTCCTCACTAATACATTTGAGGAAGCTATTAAATAAGCCATACTGGCAGTCTGAGCATTCATCTTCATCAATTACATTTCTTCTTTTATACTATTTTTAGGCTTAGTTTAGTCAGTATGACAACACAGAACACACATTTAGATGCAACATAATTAACTGAAGACATGCTGTTGTGCAAGAAGGATGTCAGTTGACCCAGCTTTAACCTCTCATGCCTTTGAAGACTAAATTAGTTCTGTGAAATTTATTGAAGGCAAGAATTGTAATCATCCTTGACTTGGAAATTAGCCAGATATCCACCACAAATTCACAGCAGTTTAGAATAAAAGTGTGCCCCAGTTTCACATGACTGGATTACAATACAAGGATTACAGACTTTGAAATCACTATCAAGGAGAATCACTCTCTTTTCCTTTAAGAAGGTGACATTTACATTATTCTTCACGATAAAATGGTCCTAACTAAAAAGAAAGCTCACCTATACCCCCTATTTAATGAGTTTTCCATACTAGTAGTACTTGCCATTGCTTTCTTTGAGACAAAAATGGACAAGGAAGACTCAGAAGACTGTTGTCAGCTGGTACTAATGGTTCCTGACTCATCCCTGTGACGTAATGACACCATGGAGATTGCCTCCGTAGGTGTCATTGGAATATTTTCCCAATTAATTAAGAAAAACCACAACAACAACAATATGAGTTTAGCCACCAATACAGGAGCATTCTAGCTGTCAGGAAACAAACTTTAAAGAAATTTCATTGAGAAATTTCAATTTATGAAAATACTGACAGTGTGACCCTTGCTCTGGCAATATCTTTTAACTGCATTTCAAATCCATTTGCTTAGTTCACCACCATGAGATGTGGTGCTGCACCGACTGCTAAACCAGCAAATAACCTGGTCTATTGCAACATAAGATCTTCTGAAAAATAAATAGTTATTAAGATCTAAAACTATTGAGATCTCTGTGGAACATCTGCCTATCTGCACTATCTGCATTAAAAGCTGTTAACTTAGAAAACCAAAACACTTTAGGCTATCATTATCTTTGCTAGAGTTGTTTCATTTGGCTACTCTTGGAGTTGAGAGCTTCATTAGATTCCCAAGAAGATATTTATGATAAGAAGGCATTAAGTCAGCCAGAACCTTCATGTGCACCTTTCTCACACAGCAAGCATAGAAGAGACTTCTTTAAGCTCAAAAGAAAGAAGATCTCTGGGATGATAGCTATACTGCTTTACAAAAATATATTAATTGTGAAGATGAGAATGATGCTTTCAGAAGGATGGTAAAGTATTCCTGGCTACTTCCTCTAATGACATTCATAAGCTAACAGAATACTTTGTAAAGACAGGTGCTGAATGAAGAAACAACTGAACATTTGTTATTACAGTAAGAAATAAAATGCTCAATACACAAGCCCAAGATGATAGCCCAAGGAATAAAATTTAATTTTATCATTGTAACCCTGGAGGGCCTCATAAGAAAATAAAGAATTAAAATTAAAGAATAAACTATTAAAAAGTGCTCAGAATGTATCACCTGCAAGGAGAATAACAGATACAGAGGCAGTAGTGCTATCTCTTCATTGTACAGACCACAGTAAGGCATCTGTGTCCCACACATTGCACTGAGAAAGGAACAGAGAGGGGTAGAGCCCATGAGGCTGGCTGCAGAGCTGGCCACCTTCCCTTCACTTTCAGTTTCCACATCTTATTGTTTCTCTTTCTTCTGCACTTCATGGGTTTATACACTCTTCATGTTTAAGAGGAAACTGGTAGCCAGAGAATATGGAAAGAGAGGTAAAAGCTTATTGCCCATAAATTACCTGATCTATCAAGAAAAATTATATTCAGACAAAATGAGTGAAGTATTGGACCCCATCCTCAGCTAGCAAGATCCATTCCAATGTGCAGCTCTCTACAAGGATGTGCCATCTATCTCCCAAGCTCAGTTTTTAATTCAAGCCCTTTGTTTGGCCTGCACAGCCACCATAAGCCCATACATAGAGCTGATGATTTGCCACCATCCTTAGTGTCTGGGTACCTTTTCAACATGCAGTGTTAGACTAGTGCCTAGCGGTGTTCCACTAAGTACCATTACCAGCTGTCTACAGTTTCTATCACTTTTCCAACCACTTAAACATACAGTTCTGATTTTTTTTTTTGGAAGATGAAAAATAAAGTGTATCATTCTTGTCAGCTCCTATTTACTTGTGTTGGATCATTTACATTTTGTTTCCTGACATTCTTTGCAATGTGCAGGAACAGAGAAGCTACACTAGACCTTCAGAATGCATTTTGGAAACATGAGAAAAGAAGTCTCTCAGGTTTTGTTCACTATCAGAAACTGCAAAAGCAGTTGGGAAGTAAATAAACTTTACACACAGTTTCTGTTTTCACAAGAGGAAAATGTTAGTCAAGAAGCACAGCCAGAAACAAAAGCCTTTTTATAGGATCTTATGACTGTCCCTCAGTCACTTTGGTGTGCACGTGACACCCTCCCCACCCACCTTTTGCTAGGGAAAGAAGTTTTATACAGCTAAAAAACTGAAGCAAAAAGAGATGAAGTAACTTGCCCAGAACACCAAGGAACTTTGGCAACCAAGCCAGACATTGCCTTAAACACAAACATCCTTCCCCACAGCCTTGCTCCCGAGCACAATTAAGAAGGGAGATGAAATGCCATGGCTACATTGGGGTCACATATTCATTTTCAATCTTTAACTTATTTTTTGTAATTTACTCATATGGTATGTGCAATAATATATAATAAATAAACTTTTAAAAAGTCAAAAATGCCTTCTTTTCCTGTCACATCCTGTTCCTTCACTACAGTGCTAAGTTGACCTGTGATACCCAATAAAGAAAGACCTAGCGAACACATAGGGTTGTATTGTGTAGATCTGCTGAAGTCACAGAGTGTCTTAGACAGGCACATTATTAACAATTAGCCACTTACTGTAAATTCTAGCTGACACGTCTCATTAAATATAGGCCAAAATAGACTTTGGTGATCGAACCTCATTTTTAATAGCTTTTCCCAGCATTCTGCCAATTGTTGTCAGGAAGCTGAAAATTACTCCTACCACTAGGATGCCCACTTTATTCTTGCTGACTGCTGAGAAATTTCAAAAGGCTGGTCTGCCTCCTCTGTGCCTGATAAAGGTAAAACCCAACCATGTGCCTGTGATGGAGATAGGCTTTTAAAAACCTCTCAGCAGGCAGCATGAAGGGAAGAGGAGTAGGGGGTAAAAGGAAAAATATTTTCCTTTGTCGTTTCTGCCACATAAGAGCCCAGAGTGACTTATAACATTGACTGCCCCCTTCTAACACAATTTTGATGTGCAGAAGTGGGACTGAACAGCTGGTCTAATGTCCAGAATCTAAATGGCAACTTATTGTTGAAATGTCTGCAATTACATTCCACCCCCACAACCAAGCAGAGAATAAATGAAAGTAAATTTTATCACAACTATCAAACTTATCCAAAGAAACTTTTTGAGATCTTTTTTTTTTTTTCTTTCTTTTTCTTCCCCCCAGGCCAGTTTCCCACACAGAGCAGGGATTCTGGCTCTGTTCAAATGGAAGCAAGCAACTGCAGGGAAATTTAACTTTCCTAGTAGTATCCTCTGTGAGTATCTTAAGATCTCACTACCCAAAGATAATTATCTTAGCTCCAGTAATCTCTTCAGTTTTAATGTTTCCCACCTCTGAGCAAGTATCACAATTGAACTTGAGACCTCTGGCTTAGTGCTGGGGTAGTTTCAGCAAATACTTTATAGGCTACTTTTCAATAGATCAAATGGCACAATAAAACACAACAAGTCAAGAAAAAACACTTGTTAATCTCTCTATGTTCAGAACCAGATGATGCTCTCTTGTTTCTCAAGATATTGGAGTTCCTTCTTTGACTTTAATTTCTTTCATGAAAAGTACCCCAGGCCAAGAATCTTCTTCACCATCAACAGAGGCAAAAATAAAGATCACGGGTTTGTTAAGGCTGGCAAGGACCTCATTGAAGGGCCAAAGTGCAATCTCCTGCTGAAAGCAGGGACAGTTATAAGCTCAGACCAGGTTTCTCAGGCTTTTTCCCGCTCAGGTTTTGAAAACCCCCAGGAATCCACAATCTGGGACTATGCAATATTCCAAGCACCCTGTTCCAACCCTTGACCATCCTCAAAGTAAAAAGTTTTTTCCTTCTATTGAGTCAAAATCAATCTGTTTCAACTTCCAACTCAGGCAGGTGTGTACAGTCTATCTGCCAACAGCCTGACAAAGCAGGTGTCCAGATAGTTCTGAATGACTGAGCTGCTGATTGAAATACAGAGGGTTATAGCCATGATTTTACACAACTTACTGACCTCTGTAATAAAGTTCCAGTTCTCCCCACCTCCCATTCTTTACACTTTGCAATTATGGTCTGGTAAGTCCCTGGTCAGGCCAACAATGCACTGATCCCTGTCTTCCAAATGTGCTATTCTGACTCATTTGGCAAAGACATGCAGTGGGCACAGCTTCTTTAGCTCCTGTATCCTCCTATTTGTCTGTTTAGGAAAACATTTTTGGCAAACACTTCTGCATCTATAAAAAATAAATCAAAACACACAAAAAAGGAAATGCATTAATAGCCTAAGTGATTTTGTCCAGTTAGGATATTACCACATTTAAAAAAAAATAATCCTGAAAGAGTGTAGTTACCTGACAACCAGTGCACTGAATGGAAAAATTAGGAATAAAGCTTCACAAGTCTCACACGTTTTGCTTCATAAGTATTCAGGTGTGAAAGTAGAGTCACTGCTCTGTGTTTCTCTAGCCTTGATTCAGCCAAGACCTTTTAATGATGTGTTTAATTTTAAGGACATAAATGTGACCTTCTCATGGGAAACTCTCTTTACAATCATTCTTCAGTGATCTAATGAAACCATCTTTTCTATCTAATTTGGAAAAGGTACTCATTGGGAAATCTGCAACTGAGATTGGCTGTTACAGCATTTCCACATTTCCTCTGGGGTGCATTTTCAACAAGGGGAGGAACCCTTATGGAAAACATCCCAGAGGAAACTTTTGCCACAAGGGTTTCTGTCTTTTAACTGGTGTTTGAAATCAAAGGCTGTGTCTTCACTCCCTGTTCTGGTCATCCTTGAGATAGCCATAAGCAATTTCTGTCAAGTGGTGCACTTCTATGAGAAAAAACAGGGATAATCACAGGAAATATATACAGTAATTAAATTAGTTTTTGTAATAAAACTCGAGAATACTGTTTTTTGATCCTTAGCTTCAGAACCAAAAATCTTAAAACTGGCAAAGATATATTAAGTCACACCCAAAGCTTTCTAATATCCTGCCAATGCAAAATGATCTCTACTGATTGTTTTTTCTATATGTACCTGAAAATAGAAAAATATCTAAAAAAAACCCTTTATTTCCTATTCAGTTTGACTCTGCCTCTATAACAAAGGTCTTGCACCCTGTGTGGGGTAACATCACTGCCAGTAGCTCCCACCTATGGATATGTGCAGCAGGCAATGCTGAGCAGCTGAGGGATACAGACAGGTATCTACAGCAGCTGGGGATCCCTAGCACTGCCATACAAGGAAGGAAAGTGAAGCAAAATTCAGTTTGATTTCCTGCATTTAGTTGGATTTTGGAAAAAAAAGTATGCTGAGGTGGGCCAGGGTTAGTTGTTTAAATATGCTTCTTGCAGAAAAATGAAGAATTCAGAGAAAAACCATCTAATCTTACTGGAAAACAAACCCAGAGATTCTGCCATATGGAAAGATTCTCAAATTCTCTAATCTGATTCACATGGGCTATTTAGGTAATTAACTAAAGCTGTTTAAAGAAAGGTAAAGAGGGAATGCCAGCAAAGGAAACCAAGCAGCTCACAAATACAGCAGGCACACCGTGCTCCTGCAGCACCAAAGGAAACATTACGGTAATGATGGTCAGGGCAGAGGATGGCTGGAGCTCAGGGGCTGAAGGAATCCTGCTATTTCAACATGCTGGAACAGAGCAAAGGCTGCATGACTTTCCCTATAATACAGGAGAGGAACTCCTCCTCACCTCCTTGAGGCTCTGTGGTACCTGAGCTGAGGTAACTCACCCTGCAGCCCCCAGGCAATCTGGAACGTGGCTGAGCAGGATGGACCCTTGTACAGAACAGCCCATTTTTGCTGTTATTTTTACATCTGCAAAGAGCCACTTACTGCCTCAAAATGACTTCCTGGCCCCGGTTATAAAACAAACTACTGACACCTGCAGCCAGAAACACTTACAAGAACTGTTTGTCATCCACAGCCTATAGGGAGCCTCAACAGATAAAGAGTAACTGCTCTACTGAATTCGAAAATAAGAACCTTAAATGACTGTATTCTTCTTGATGGGATGATATTTGGGGCCAGTTCAAGCTGAGAACCATAAGGATCTTCAGACCAAGCACTAATTAACAGAAGTCATGTACAATACTTTTCTTCAATGAAAAAAGTCTTGCTCAGCCTCCCAAAGCTCCATCAGCAGAGCCCTATATGTGGCATTGTTCTCTGAACAAGGAAATGAACTAAGGCTTCCAATTTCTTGACTAATTTCATTTAAAGAAAGAATGAGGTTGGTGCCAAAAAGCAATCAGTGGATCCCCAGTCAAACAAAACACTTAACATCATGATTTGAGCCCAGTCAGTCATGTATTTAAAGTTATGAATGTGTTTAAGTGCCTTGCTGGATGAAGGCCCAATGACCTCTTTTTTTTGGACTAAAGTCTAGCTAAATCCAACAAACAAATGGACTTACACTTGAGAACTGAAAGTTTATTTAATGATAAGCTCCAAAATCCTGGTTTCCTCTTTCTTTGCAGCCACACACATTGTCTTGGAAGGTGTTCTTCCTCTTAATGATATTTGAAATAACCTTTTCAGAAGATGGACAGTCTGGATTCATCTGTCTAAAAATGGCCCCAAACCTTGTGATACTGGGAGATGTGACATCAAGAGTTCTAACAATAAGTCAATATCAAATTGGGGCTTCAGTAAATTAATATAATTTTCTAAAATATATAATAAAACAAAAGAACAAAAGAACTACAGCTCAGGAATCTGGCCAAAGTGCTTTCTTTCAAATCTTGCTGAATAGATTAACAGGTATTGTCAGAAAGCTGTGATGATTTTTTTCTACTCCTTCTATAGCCCTTTAAGTATTTATCAACAGAACTCATTTATTTATACTGAGAATTTTTGGAACTTTTAATAGTATCCTAAAGGTAAATTCTGTAAAGTTATACACTTGAAAATGGATTTACACTCCTCCAAGTCTCACTCCAGTGATCCTCATTAGCAGTGTACACATGCATTACATATTTTCAAAGGAATTTTTTTCATGTATGAGATTTTACTTTTTCTTCAAATAAGAAAAACAAAGAAGCACTTCTACAACTACTTTTAAGGCAATGATCCCACTGATATACACAAGAAGGACTTTTGCACTTAGAATCTCTCATTAATTATCAAAGAACTATAATCAAACATAATTATCGCTGCATCCTATATGTTAAGATCAATAAACTAACACATATTCATAAGCCCTTTGAAAATTTTGAGTTCTTCTGGGACCTTGGTGCTCTGGAGGACTCAGGTCTTTTACATTTCTGACAATGTCACCCCATTTTTTTGTGCTTGGGCTAATGTTTGATTTCATATCTTCAAAAAGACCACATTTTGGGGAGAAAGTAATCCCCCTAGGATAAGTAGCTGGTGTTAGGG
This sequence comes from Margarornis squamiger, assembly GCA_035222235.1. Lineage (NCBI taxonomy): Eukaryota > Metazoa > Chordata > Aves > Passeriformes > Furnariidae > Margarornis > Margarornis squamiger. Next base: position 11,980,617 of record JAWWTY010000016.1, read on the forward strand.
ATCCCCCCATCATTTATCCAGAGGGATAAATTGTGAGCATCTGTCAAGACTACATAAAAATTATCATATATTTTAAACAGAAAAGAGTCAAAATTCTGTATGTACACTTTAAAAACTTCTGGAAAGGCATCCATCTGGCAGTGAAAAATGTCACTTCCAACTTGCTACCAAAGCCTCAGGAAAAAAATATTCTTTAGTACAAATTTTAATAAATATTTCCAAGATCTCCAAAATCCCAGTTCCAGCAACACTCTGGATTTATATTATGAGGTTCAGACTCAGCAAAGACTTAATAGATCTGGATCTTCAGCTCCCAGTAAAACCAGAGTTGTGAGTCCACAATTCCGGGATTTGTAGGGATGACCTATGCAATTTTCCTTCCACTTTATCTTCTTTCTTTAAGCTTTTCATCACGTTTCTTACTCTATTTAATCACAGCCTGACTAGATAAAACATATACTGTAAATCAGATTATGATATATAAACCTGTGCTTAATTCAGACCCATTCTGCCTGGAAACATTAATGATTTCATAATCAGCTGCACTGTCTTCAACTTCCTTAAATACTGTAGCCTAAGTCCAGATTTTTGACAAAGATTTAGGCCAATTTACCATGTTTTCTGTCAGTCTGGCCAACAGACTTCTTAGACCAGTCAGTACCAGCTGTTACTGCAACCCTCTCACAGCAGAGATCTGTGATCATCTCAGTTCTGTGGGTATCACAAAACACAGTAAGAAACAGTTTCATGGGTTTTTCAAAGTATCACCCTCTGCATTTTACAGCTACATAGCCCATTCAATGCTGAGAAACTGCACTACATCTGGTTATTTACAGGAAGAAAATTTGGCTAAAAGAATCTTTGCAAATGGAGGAGATTGACAACCAAAATAAAATGCAAGCAAATTATAGTTATTTAGTAGCATCTGGTAAAAGATAGCAAAATAAGACATCATACTTCATAAAAAAGTTTGAAACACAAAGATCAGATTCCCATGGTTGCAGGGGGCATAACTAAAATTCATCTCTTACTTACCGATGGTAATTTTAGTTTGCTTAGTTTTTTAATTTATGAACTCCTTGTTGGTTCAATCACCATATAGGACTTCTTACTACTGCAACTAGATGAAAGCAGTTTCAAAGTGAGATTTGACTTTGCATCTGTCTTTCAAGATCTGCTGTGTATAATGCACACTAAAAGCTTCACCTAGTTTGGCCTCATTATATCTTCCTTAATTGAGTCTTAATAAAAAGGCTGTGTTCTCGTGTGAAATGTATTAATTGGTTTTCAAGAAGAGAGGCTTGAAGCAATATAGACATCTCAATTAGGGATGCATTTCAACATAAATACAAAATTTAAGCCTCTCATGATTGCCAAAATGACTTAGAGCTAAACACAGTGAAGAGATGCACCAAGTCTCTCGATATGTTTTGTACCCAGCTAGGAAGGCAAAGGATTTCTTTAGTACATTGATTTGATGCTGCTGAAGACTAAAGCAGGGCTACATCTTGAGTGTGTGAAAGGCTGTCACAGAGGGAAAGCTTAATTTATCAATTTGCCATTTTCTCAGGGGAAGCTATTAATGACAACAGTATGAGGCCACCTTTTAGCAGGATCCATTGGACTTATTTTCCTAACTTAAAGAAAAAAAAAGGTAACTTCTCCCCCCATAAAATATCAGACCTGTCAAACACACAAAAGGACAACAGGAAGCTCTAAGCACCAAGAGCACCATCTGTTCACCTCACAGCTTTCTGCTTAAGTCCAGAACTCTGAGTGCCATAAAAACAGTATCTTTAAAATAACAACAAAACAAAACATGCAAACACTCCAAAACCTCACAGACCCTTCCTACAAAATGTTACACACTCACTGTGCACATAATAAGAGATGGTATCTTTTAAATAGCATGGCTTGCTTACACCTGTAGATGCCCAAGCAAGGGCACACTGCAACAACATATGAGTCAGTAACTACTTTCTGTAAGTAGCACTGAGCCTGGAGTTCAAGCTTTTTAAAATAAAACAATTTTTAGTACCAGTGAAGGATGTCTTTAAAGAAATTACAAAAATCTGTGCAGTATAACCAGAAGAAAAATCTCAGCTGAATATCCAGTTCCAGCCCAGAGAAAAAACATATAATAGTAAACCGGAGTCTGTGTCTCCTTGACTCAAACTAAGTTTGAACCTACCTGCAGAGTTAATAAATAGTTAGACCTATGAAATATGCTAAACTTCAGTAGAGAATGTGTGACCTCCACCACCAATCACCATTGGTTCTGCTTCACCACCAAGTCTAGCGAACAGTTAATAAGGAATAGTGTCTGAGACGGTAAGTTTAATGATTTAAACAGTTTTTTTACCTCAATCAGAGTTTGTAGCTTGTTAAATTAACGTAGTTTTAATTAAACACCTGATTAGCTCCATGAGGTTTCAGCAGAGCTACTGCTCCCAATGAGAAGGGGTGAAGGCCGAGTCTCCTTTTGGCTTTGTACATCCATGGATGGGTCAAGTTTCTTGATCTCACCTCTGGCAGAGGGGTCACTGAGCAGAGGGAAGTGCTACTATGCTGTTTTTCCATTGCTGAGCTTGCACTCCCATCCAATGACCCCTTCTTTTGATCTCACAACAGGTTCAGGGAAAGAAAAAACTGGCAGTGACTCACTGGAAGCAGAGAAAGCTGAGATTTTCTTTGCTTGTAGAGACAGAATAGCTGACAAGGACAGGAGACAACGGTTTGCTTCCTGGCATTTTGTCCCCTGCCTTGGTGACATCATGAAATGAAGGAGCATACCTACATTTAAATTCTTTACCCTTTCAAAGGATTCACTGTGTTGTTCTGTTGTTAAAAGGTGAAGAAAATGGACACTGTCAATTAGGAAAATAATCCTCTTTTACCAGGAAACTCTCCAGTGGTTTTGATCACAATTTTTGTTTAACCCATAGACCAAAGTATGCTTGCACCTGGAAAATTAATTGCCCCATAGGAGCTGAGGATAAATAAAAAACATTGAGGGCAGAGGGAGGCCTTCAAACACGATTTTCATCAACTAACAGCATAATGTCCTTCTTTGGCCTATTTAGGCAGGCTGCAGCAATTATAGAGAGAAGCCTTACAGAACTGAAATGTCATGCTGGCACGGAGATAAGATTTGCAGAAGACATTCATGTGTTACCAGAACACAGACAGCTCTGAACACCAATGGTCAATGCAAAACTTAAAACTCAAGAGCTTGTTACAAAACCTGTAGTTGGAACACAACAATACCTGAGGCAGTCGGGATAACTGACAGGGTTTTTTCAGGGAAAAGTTTTGAAATCTATGAGACTTGTGCAAGCTTTGTACTTCTTGAGCTGAAATCTGCATTGGAAAACCTGAAATTTAGTCTCAAAGACCAGAGTGAGAATTGGTGTCCTAGTGGTAGTTTGTGACTTCATTTTACTGCCCATTCTCCAGAGCTTACACAGCTGTTCTGCACAGGGGCTGGATCCAGCTCAGTCAAACCATTCAGGTTTTTACAGTTTTGCCAGGGGCACTGCCAGCATTTTGTGCCAACTCTTTTTTTAATTGAACTGAATTCATCTTGGGTTTTCTAAAAGATCAAGGGATGTGGGAAGAAAGTCTCCAGACCAAGAAGGTCAGACTTACAGAGCTGTGGGGAAGTGGCAAGCAAGGACTTTGCCTTCATGATCTATTTGGTTAGTACAAGTTCTTCTTTCTCCACCACTGGAAGTTAAATTCTCTCTTGCAAACCCATTACCCTTTGCTACGCCTTCACCTTTCAAACTTCAAAACTGGGGAGAATTCATTGAGCAGAAAAAAGCAGATTAGAGTGAGGGGGCAGATTTCCATTTGATGTCACTCTGGTAATTTTAAAAGGATTTAGATTAGTCTCCAATGACTCCTGTCTGCTTCTGTTGTCCCAAATAAGGTTTGTACACCCAGTGTGCAACAAGCCAAGGCACACACAGAGCTGACATATTTGATTTCATTTCACTTCTGCAAAGAGATGGGTGCTAGGTAGTGGATCCACAAAGCTTGCACACCTTCATTATGCCAGGTGCTCATTTTTCTTCTGTTGGAACAGTAAAAATGTGGTATTTCTCACATATGTAATAGCCTAAAGCTCTGTTGTTGTCTTTGCAGTCTCTTGTCTCTGTCTGAACATACAGTACACATTTTACCACACACACTTTAGGAGGAAGGAGTTTATGTGAATAGGGGGGATCTAGGGGTGGGTATTTTATTATGTTAATAAGCACAAAGTTCAAGCAAAGGTGTTCTTTGGCTTGTAGTTTGACTTATAGTCCTGTTCCTGGTCATGGTTCTTGGTTCCTGCAGGTTTGGTTATTCCCTCATTTGTCATAAGTTCTTTTATTTCTCCTGTACTATGCTTTGGTCAATTTTTAACATTTTCAAGGTACTTTATTTCAACATTTCCAGACTAGGCAAAAGCTCCCCTAAACTACTAAATAGTGTATAAGATATTCTGAGGTTTTATCATAGGAACATCCGTGCAGGAACTCTTAACTCCTTCTGAATGCAAGGTGAGCAAACTGAGCCTAAAGAGGAACACAGATATTTGCATTCACGTGCCTTCTCTTTCTTAACAGCCATGTAATCCTGCTCTTCCTTTTGCACACAATGAAAGAAAAGAGAAAAATCCAGCTCTTTAGAAAGCTAGCTAGGAAATGCAAATTTAAACCCTCTTTGCCCAGTACAGTCTGAACTCCATCTGTATCACACTGCTACATGCCAATTACTTTAATTAGGGTGAGATCCAAGATTCACAAGAGAAAGTTCATAGTGCAATTAAGAAATAGTTTTTCTCCTCAATGCTCCTCTTTCATCTTCTTCTTTGCTCATTTTCCTGCTTCCCTCCCACCCTTTCTCCATTCAGGGACTTTCTCATTCTCATTCTTTAGTCATTTTGGCATCAGCATTGTTGTACTTACATCTTCAGGCAGGCATGAAAGCCAAAAAGCTGGTTGCCTTTAGTGCTTCCAAGATAAGGTGTAAAAAATGAAAAGCAAAGAAATGAAAATGAAAGGATTTATAGTGTTTTGAGAGAGGTTTGGTGCAGTGTGGCACAATGCTTTGAAGTGTATCTTACTAAAAGCACTGGCACATTCTGCTGAGAAATGCCACTGCTCAGCACTCAGGGACCCGGGTAATCTCAGAGAAACACAGAAAATGTACTTGTCAATGAAGGAAAGAACCGATTAGGATGAGTAGATGTTCTCCAGGATCTATAATCAGCATGATAATACTGAATGAATCAATTAAATGAATGTTGTCTTAACAATTGCAGCAAAAGTTGTACATCTGTCAAGGTTTAGTACAACATCAATTTTCATTTGAAGAGCTACCCAGTCTCAATCTTCTTTGCAGTTGTGATGGATTAACACCAACAGTGGTCAGCTTTTAACTATTCCTATGTCATATGGTAGCCAAGGCTATTTGTTCCCCTCTCTTGACACTTCCAACCAGAATTCATCAGAATTTGTCTGAAAAAATTTCCCCTTAAACTCTTTGCCTGTACCAAAATGCCTATTGGGTTGAAAGTATTATACAAATTCATCACAAAACTGGTTCTGAAGGGTAAGGATTTGTCTTTACTTCTTTTGAAGGATTTGTAAAGTATTCAATGGATTCATTCATCACATCTTACTTTAGCTATAAACCTTTCATTCCTTGATAACAGAGAAAAGCCAAGCTAAGTGTTGTTTCTAAAATTTACCATATTCTATGAGTATTCTAAAACATCATTGATTATTTTTGATTATTACTATCATGTCTTTGTGGAGTGATGTATAAAGCTGCCTTTGGTTTAGTTCAGGTTTAAAAGTTAAGTATATTCCATTAGTCAAGCAGGTGCCCTCATTTAGAATATGCAGCCACAAACTGATTTAGAATCAGGTGCTAATCATAAACTAATACACCTTAAAGCTCGGCAGTTAAACTGTGTTACAAAAGCAAATTCCAGAATTTAAGCCATCTATTCTTTAATCATGGACACAGACATATTATTCATCATACATTACTGTCAGCACAGTCAGACTGATGGTCAAAGGGATATGACATTCAATGCCAAACTTTTCCCACCCTTACAGCTATCATAAGATATGAACTTCATCCAGTCTGAAACTTTCATCATTTTGCTGTAGCACCACATCTGAGACTGAACTGAAATGGAGCCTTTTTGAAAATTCGGTCATTAAGAGCCTGACATTCATCTGTCTTCTGGCAATAGAAATGTCATCACTGATTATGGAGATTAGTGTGGAAACAGCTGGTTGTAGAATTATACCATATAATTTCTCAATAAACACTAGTTTGCTTCTGTGCTAAACCTTAATACTTTTTTGTTGTTGTTTTGGTTTCTTTGTGAAGAAAGTAGGTTAAGAATTGGTGTTAAGTAGGGAATCGGTTTATTCTTTAAACAGAAGGGGATGGATTCCTAAGCAGGATAAATTATTTAAACACCAATTTATGCCACATGAGAACTGGCTTCTGCCTCATTAAAGGAATGATTCAATCCTCTCTTTTAGTAGGTGGCAATATCTCACTGACTTCATCGGGACCCAGATCAGATTATAGATACTCCCACACAGGCAAGGCCCTGCCACTGCAGGCAATGCAAAGTCATAAAAGCTGCTTTATGACCCTTAGATATTTACTCCAGTGAACATCTGTCCTATTGACCAGGCTGTACAAGCATAGAACTAATGTGCAGTTCTTCAGCTCCTTTTGCATTCACATAAGTGAATGTGATATAGTGGTGTTTGGGGTATGTTTGACTGGCATCATTCATCATCTTTTTCTCTTTTTTTTTTTTCTGAAATGAAAGGCTGAAATTATCCTTAAATTTAAAGCAAAGTCGGTGCAAGAGCAGAGCTAGATTTGGACTGACAACACCGGTAATTGGTGCACAGGCACAGTTTTTTAATTTCATGGACGCACATATGCACACACATTATGATGAGAGGCAATTCACAATGAAACTCATCTTTGCCTGAATAAAACAGTAACACAGGAGATGGACTATATGTAGTTCTGATTGACTAGGCAAACACCCATGGGAGAGTGAAGGCCACACTTAGGATCAACTATGACATTACTTACATTTCCAGAAACATGGATGTCCAAAGTTTTTTTCCACTGTACCATGATACAGGAATTACATCATTATGTCATTAGCATTTAACTGGAAATAAATACAACACGCAATTTTGAATTTCTTTTCTAGTTCTGTAAGTTTTCTTTAGTGTAAGTTATTCTTCCAATAAACACATTTTTCTCCAGAAATATAAATAGGAAAAAAAATTATGCACTGTGGAACAGAAGTACTGACTTGATACTCAGTTTCAGAGTCCCACGTGCCCTATCATTAGTGGCAGACTGATTGTTTTCTACATTTCAGCAAAACACACTGGACTAATTATAATTTCACCAACACTGGAGTTGAAGAACACAGATTAATGATCAGCAATTAAAACATCAACAACATCACAAACAATAATGTTTCATACTGTTAATTTCTGTTGCCTGAAGTCACGCTATTTCTCTTTGGGCATGAAATACATAATACAATCATTACTTCCAACATGAATAAAATGCTATCATATTACATGCTGAGATTCATATACTGTAGCTAATTTACAGTACCTAAGAAGGAATATGCATTTGGTGTATTGTGCATATGTAATAAGAAACTAAATCAGTGTTAAGCTCTGAAAAACTGGAAGTCAGTCATATTGCTCTATCCAAACAGATGCAGCACCAAACCCAGATTTTAAACAACCATAAGCTTGATGTAAACAAAGTACATCAGGCTGGAATCTTTACCCTCAAAAGTTTTTCTCACAGACCAGTGCTGTCAGGTTCAACTCACAGAGGTGCAGCCTAGTCTTTTGTGCTACATTTTCTGAGAAACCCAACATCATTGTAATCCTTTCTGTCTGGTGCAGCACTCAATTTAATCGAGTCTCTAGCACAAAGCTCATCTGATGTCATTTCTCATTTGTGCACTAGGAAATCAATGGCTGCAGCTGCAATCCCTGCAATCTGTAACCACAGCTCGCCCTTGCCCTTTTTGAGCATCTGCCTGCAGAGTTTGGGGGCCGTCACCCCACACTCAGCCTGGCTCGTGGGAGCACAGCCAGGGCAGGACTTAAAACAGCCCTTTTGTCAGCACATCTGCAAGGGCATCCCATTAGCTGTGGTACAAGTGATTTTGTGAACTCTCTTGCTGGAACACTGTTTTTGATATGCTCAATATTCTCTGTTATCTTTTCCATCTACTGAAATTTATGTTGGTAGATGCATTCAGTAAACTGAAAAATAAACAAATGTACTATCTCTCTGTTGAGTGTCAGCACCTTTATGTGATGTGACACATGAAAAAGCAAGCTGAGGGACAGCTCTGTTATGAAAGAATGGTGAGTAGTGGCAGAAACACAGAAGGAATGAAAGCAAACACATGAATATCACTAGTCATTTTCAGAATGGAAATATTCATTTCACTCAGATGCCAGCCTGTTGTGGAAATTTAAATGGATAATAAACTCAGCAAAATCATATATAAATTAATGTTTGCTACATTTAAAATGTTCCCTATATAATTCAACAGGGTAAAGCAAGTAGTCAGCAGCTGATATGTTATTTACTAATTATTTATCAAGGAGCAGCTAAGTGGTCTCTCACCAAGGATATAGATACTGCTGATGACTACAGAAATGTTAGACTGATATGGAGTAAAACAGCCCCAAACCAGGAAATCTATAACTTGACACTCTCAAGACTAGTTATGTCCAAAGCTGACACAGGTGCAGAACTGTGAATGGACATACAGAAAAACAATTCACCCACCAGCTCACAGGGATGATCTGCCTGGTACAGCAAATATCAGATCATTAGGGGTGTCATGGAAGAAAGAGGAAGGGAGTCAGGAGCTTCATTTATCTGCAAAAACTTTCTGATTCTTTTCTAGCTTTAGATTTTTCTGGCTCCTTTCTAAGCAGCTGGAATTAAAGCTGTTCATGTGCTGCCAGTCATGAACAAAGTAAAATTCTGCCACCCTGACTTCGTGCAACAGTATCTCACAAGTGTCATTAAAACCAGCTGGTATATTTATGAACAGAAACGTTACTTTGTGAAATGCTTGGCAGAATTTTCCCCTAATACATTAGCAGCCCTGGAGGCATTGTCACAGAACTGTGTAAAGCCAGAAAAAGATTTGGTTTCACTTCCCACCTCAGATTCCCAGGATCAGCAGGGATTACAGCAAGAAAAGTCTTTAGCAATTGCAAGAGAATTTCCTTATGCCACTTAATGGGATGCCCTCTGGCCAAATGAATATACTCTGTGGGTTCTGGATATAGCCAGGTTGAAATGCACAGTATTTCTTCCTATGACACAGAGAAGTAAGGATGCTTCCACCTGACACCTAACACATGGCATATGGGCAACTATTACAAGTGATAAACAGAATGTCTGTTACCATTTTTCAAACATAAGCATGGATGGCTGAAGGCCCAGTTTAAGAAAATTCCCCTTTTAGATCCAAACAACAGGTGGAATAGAATTAGCATCACTTTCCTAAGATACTTTATGGGCATTGTCAGATGCTCAGACAATGGGGCTGCTCTGCTTGTATGTAAAGGAGTTTGGATACTTACTTTAAAATGCATTTAAACATGAAGAGCTACAATTCACAAGTAGCTTTGCCAGTTGGAGAATAGCCAAAGACACAGCCAAAGAGCTATGCATGGGATTCAGATACCAACTCAGGGAACCAATTTACTCTCCGTTGTAAAGCTTTTTCATTACCTTGTTCATTAACCTTTCCTTGAGCATTAAAACACTTATTACCTTCTCTTGTGCAGTATGTTCATGCAATATTATCTGTGATCACTCATGTTCACAGTAGGGTGGTGTCCAGTTGAGATAATCTTCAAAATGGCAAACAAAACGAACCATTCTGGAGCTTAGTGTTATCCTGACAGCTTCAGACACTTTGCTGCAACTCCAGGGGAGGCTTCGAATGCTTCTGTGTAGGAAGAGTCAGCCTATCAACCTTATATCCACCCTTAGAGAAATTTTACTTGATAGTGGATGTTCTTAAACATATTTTCCTCATTTTCCTTTTCTCTCTTTTCTCAGATTTTTATAGGCCTCAAGTTCTGTAGAAGGACCCAAGTGGAGGTGCACAAATGTTAAAATCACAGACATGATTCTGATGATCCATCACCTCACTGTGCTGGCCTGCACTGTCATAACCAACACCTACTCCTTGAGCACAGCTGGAAGAGCTGCCCAAATCCTGCAGAAAAGCCCAGATCATTCTGCAGTGCAAGACTTACCAAGAATATTTCTTCTTTGCAGCCCTACAAACACTACCATAATGATACTAGTCAGAAGAGCACAAGCAACATCCATCCATCAAGTCAGTGGTGTTCTTTCTTCTAAATACTATTTTCTGCTATGTATATTTGGAAGACATATAATTGTAAGAAGAAACCAATTCAGAGGCACTGTCCCAGGAGGTCTGTGTTTGAAAGGTGTAGAAGTACTTGTGCAGGTTGACCTGCTACCAATGGCATCAACAAATTCTCAGTTCCAGACCAGGATATAATGAATTCAAAGAATCTGCTGAAGACACCCCACAAACACATACGCACACCCCCAGGCACTCTGACTTAATTTTTATTTTTTTTAATCACAAAGCCAGACTCCAGCTCAACAAACCCATGAAAAGAAATCACTTTTCATTGTATTATTCATTTTGGATGTAAACTTACTGTGGCAGATGTCACCAAAGGATTTCATAAATAGAGAGAGGTGTTCTTACATGGCTTTCAGCAGCAAATAATTAGGTATTTGCTCTCAAAATAATCCACTGAATCTTTTGATAAGTGTGTAAGCATAAAGGTTTTATACAGCAGCTTCACAGTTAGTAAATCAAACACATCTTATCAAAATGTGACCTATTCAAATGGCAAGTGATGTAGTGAAGAAAGATCATCCCTTAGCTGAGTACATGTTAAGTTCAGCAAAACTGTCAAAGCCCTTTAAGGCAAACAGGCCATTACAGACCATGAACGTTGTAAACTATTACCACTGCCAAGGTAACGTGGGATAATTTCACCAGAACTGAAAAGCTGACGTGTTGTCATTTGACTTTTCCTCAGAACTCTACAGATGGATCATCTGTGCAGATAACACGCTCAGCAGTAGGAAGGTTTTCTCCCTTCTCAGAACAGCTGACATAAAAGAGGTGAAGGGCAAGCCTGTACAAGCTACAGAAGTTACAGCAGCCAGAAAAAAACCCAGCAACAAAATCTCTTAAGAATTCGATAATTGTATACTGCTCTATGGTACAGAGCTTAGAAAAATCAGCTGGACGACTGGCAGAAATGAGGTTGCTGATTTCTCTATCAGCACCAGAGAAATATTACATCATTGTCTCCCAGCAGTAGAATCCACAATCCACAAGTTCACGTGATTAAGCTGAAACCGTTTAACTCACCAGGCGTTTGATCAATATCTCTGTCACACAAGAAAGGACACAAAGTGCTTTGGGAAATGCTAATGGACATCCTAAGGTAAAACTGGCATATAAAAGCATCTTCCTATGTTTGTACACTAGAGGGATCTAAACCAGTGAAAGTGCTGCAGTTGCACAGGAGAGCTCACCCAGGAGACATGTTCTGCATTGTTATCTCTGTCTTTTAATTATAATACCTGACCATAAGGCAAAAAAGTTTTTTCAAACATACATGACTGATGAAAAGCCAATACAAACCCCTGAGGTTCTTCAGTAAAAAAGGCAGCAGATTATTCACTGTACCTATCAGAACAGGTTTCTTGGTCCCCTTGCCAGTTTAACAGCGCAGAGTGTCAATGACAGCTTTAGGATGATTACTGGTTTATGCTGCCATGAATGAGTCCCCAAATACATAATCACTTTATAGCAGATGCAAATAGATTATAAAAACCAAATAGATATCTCCTAGGGAACAAATAGAACATGAACATCCAACAGAACACAAATATTCCCTTAGACCTTCAAATGACAGGTGTGATATAAACTACTGCAAGAAATCAAATAATCTGGAACTTTCTATTCTCCAGAACTTTATCATATATTATCACATCTTTCTGAGCTCCCACTAGTTTGATATCACAACAAAAAATGGTTAAAGTGAACATAGAGAATTCATTGTGTTCAACAGGCTGAAAACAGATATTTTGTCCCACTGGATTTTTAAAACAAATAGAAGTTTAAGAGAACATAGACTACAAAGTTGGTTTAAATCACTTGCTGAGTAAAAGATCATGGCCATTGCTTTTCAAACTGAAACACAGATCTGTACTACTGAGTACAAATAAGAGCTCTAGAGAAGCAGTAAATTCTTTTTTATAACTTTTATTAGCAATATACCTGCCCCTCATATGCCAATCAACAAACCCTGCAGTTGTGTTTAGCTACAGAAACTTGAGCTCATGTCACAAGGATTCCTGAGTCTAGCTGTAAAAATTCAGCTCATTGAACACTCATTGAACAGCTTGACTGAAAATGTGTGACTTAGCAAAAAAAATAAAAATTTAAATTGAAGAAAATGTCCAAACAATGCTGAACATTGATTACTAACATTTCTAAGTAGGAAATTTTATTTTTAAATGTATTATTTGTTTCAAAGAAAACATCTCATATTTGTATTTCTTTACAGATCTGACCTCCCCCAACAAAGTTAAATCTTTTTATGTAAATAAAAAGATTTCCCAAACACCACTGGGTAATGCCTATCTGAGACATGTTTCTCATATCTGCTTTTCAGTATCACCAAACAGCAAAGAATTTCACAATTCACACTGTTCATTTCCTTCCCAATGACTTTGTCTAAATGCCACATAGCTCCTAAAATACTGTTAGCCACGAAATGCCAAAGGTTTCTGCATCAAGGTGCAATTCTCTTAAGCCTCACTTTGAACTTGCTAGGATATTCTCTGACTGAATTTGACACAGATCAAGCTTGCTTTGAGATTCAAATTCAATACTTATGAAAATGATTTTGTTTAAAGCTACACTATTCAAAGATTTTTCTGCCCAAAGAGCCCCTTTAACTTTCAGACTGTACTTACTGTATGTCTTCACGTGAGCCTCGAGTAATCCCAGCTCCCTCCTCTCATAGCTGTGTTGTTTCTGTGCATTGATAGCTGTTCTCCAGAGCTTGGAATTTTCCCCACCTGAACTCTGCCTCGAGGGTATTGATTCACCCATTTCCTGATAGCCCACATGTTCTCTTTAGATTTCTAAGAGAAACTGCAAATACTGCAAAAGGAAAAAAGAAAAAAAGTTTTAAGATTTTAAATACATTTGAACTTTGCTAAATTTATTTTTCTTATATTCTCTTTAAATGAATATTCATTTAATTGAGTTTCATCAGCATGAATGAACACAAAGAGTGAATTGTTATTTTGCTTCTTTCAGGTACTCATAGCAGCAACCAGACAGGTTTATGGATAATGAGGAGAAATGAGAATTCTTAGTGAGAACAGAATATAAAGTATGCATCCTCATGCTTCAAGGCATTACAAAAATAAGTCCAGAACCGATATCCCTTAGTTCTATAAATAAAATCTGGTGGAGATTAAGGAGAAATTTTTCTTCCCATATTAGTTCCACAGTTGGTTGATGGTACTATATTCTGAAATGAGAGACAATGGACACATGCTCACCTTGCTAAAGAGAAAACTAATTTGTATCATATATTTCATGGTAACTGTGCATGTTTTCAGCTCACACAGAAGTGAGGTTGCCTATCTCTCAGTAAAAACAACTTTGCAATTTCCCTTGAATTTTCTGTTGGGTATATCAGGGTGTGAACATGTCTAATGGTTCCTGTGCAGCAAACCAGCTGAACACTCTCAGAGTGCCTTGCCTTGAGCTCATACACCTTGACAAAAGGCCTTTCTGTCCTGCACAAATCTGCACTTCAAACCTCTCTGTCAAAATGTGCTCTTCTCTTATAAATACCCCTTCAGAACAGAGACAGCAGTGAGGAAGCGCCTGTGTTTAGCTCAAGACACACAAACACTTCTTATAGAAAAAATCCTTACCTGAGAAAGTCACAGATCTTAGAATATCTTACACTAGGAAAAAGTTGCAATTCATCAAGTAATTTATTCATTGTCATTTATCAGCAATAACCATTAATGGATATCTGCAAACCTGCAAATGGATCAATTTCAATGTGCTTAGAATATCATGGCATTTAAACAAAATGTTGCAAGGTGACATCTCAGTATGTTATTTGATAATTCATATGGATGCAGAAACTTCCTTCCCCCTGCCCATCAGCTGGCATTTCCAATGTCAATAATCGGTCTGGCAGTTCAGAGTTATGAGTCCAGAATGAAAAACTGAGTATGCAGAAGCAGTTCCCAGTGGAAGGGGAGATGTTACAAACTTTACATGCTCTTTTTTACACTGTCAGCTATGGGAAGTCATCAATTTCCATGACGTTGTATCTTTCAGGCACGTACTGAGAAGAAAAATTAATATGCCCTTGAATATCTACATTCAAACTTCATTTTCAATGTAAATTATACAGGGGAAAAAAAAAAAAAAAGATTGACCATAAACATCTCCAAAAATAGTTTTTGTGAATAATGAACTTTTCCCCACATAATTCTGTTTAGTGCCTTCAATATAGTAAATGCTGCAATAAATGTTTTTATTACAAGTAATTGCAAATAAATGATAGAATATATTTCATGGCCTTGCTCAAGGGGGTTATTCACATAGCCATCCCAGACAAGTGTTATTACTCCAGAAAAAAACCTTGGACCATAAGGAAGACTGCACTGGGTGACAGACGTTACTGAATCATCCTACAGTTTCCCAGGAGATCCAGAACTTGTCATCACAGCCACTTGCCATTAAAGCTCAAACACTGTAATGATGAAAACCAAAGCACTTTCACTGTTGGTGTCAGAATGCCATTAAATTATATGATGGACTCCCCTAAAAGATAAACTTTAAATTATGAAAAAGTTTATGATGCATACATGTCTCCATGCTCTCTGAACATCCTTTCCCAGTTCCAACTTCTTCCACACATGGTAAATGTCACCAAATATCTTCAGCCTTTTACAAAACCACACTATAAAGTTGGAAAAATAATAGACAAAGCTACATTTTCAGTCTTTTCTTCTATTTAAAATGTTGCTAGGGTAATTTTGATAATAGAGGAACCCAGTATGCAGAGAGGATAAAACAACCCCCTTTTCTGGAGTCTTCATCATGATGTAACAACTAATAAAGCAGAGGAACAAGCCTTTACCAATGACTGGACAAACCGTGAAGATACTTTTACTTTACTTGCAGCCATCATTAGATCTGGAGGAAAAAATATTTCATTTAGCCACCTATGAAATATAGAATAGACAACGTTTGTGCATTATCTTCAATCTACAAAGCAATCCACATGCCTTGGGGAGGTCAGTCAGTCTCCACATCCCGTCATCTCCAGGTGTCTCAGTTAAACTTTCAGTGCCAATCAGTGCCAACTGATCTGGGCTTCATTAGATGGCTCCACACAAACTGAAGACAAGGAGCATTACCAGCCTCGATCACCAGCAGCCCTGCCTAAACACAAGGCTGTGTCTAGGAACAGATGCCCATATCCCATCGCCAAATCTTCAGTCTGTACTTGTTAAATGAAGGATTTTTCAATCTTTCCTGTGCCTCCAAATTCTTCATTCTTACTCAGTCTTTCTTGTTATTCCAAGTCCAGTAAAAGACAAACAAGGTTATATAAGGGGGAGGGGGGGGGACCAAACCAACCCAAAACTTTATACCCAAAACTTTGTAACTTGGAATTAGAAACTTGTTCCATTTAATATCTTTCTGTAAAAGTGTTTGAGGTATTTTTCAGTGGTAGAGGAGCACTGAATGTTTTGCACAGCCACACATGGAACAGCACATGCCACACCAGCTTGTTATACTCTGTTGTGTTTATCACAGTAGAAAAAAACCATGTTAATTTAAATATGTATACACGTATATTTTCAATGCAACAGCATCTAGGAGTGATTTCAAGTGTTCCCAGAATGAAAATAGCAATTCTGAACCAAGGTGCTATCAACAAACCTAATATTCAGATCAAAAAATCTTCTCCAATATAACCTTTTACATTGTCTGAGGTAATGGATAAATAATGCCAGTCATTCAGCTGTTAATGAAAAATAGACAGCAGGAAAATTCTATGTTGAAAGAGACAGGGAAAAAGGCAGTTTTTGGTTAAATATCACAATGTTCCACATCCATTTTGCTGGTTTGCAAATGTAAACAATTTTTCCACAAAGCTTGGCAATCTAATAATCAAGTTGAGTTCTTCCCACATAATTATAATAATTTTTACTCTAAAGGACTGATAACTAAGTTTCCTTTGCTGAGTTTCAAACAGAATGGTGAGAGTCAGATTTCACTGCAAATGTCAGATGTTCTCATGTCACTGCTTGATTACTGAAAGATGAGTAGAATAACAAGCTTTAGGGAACAGGTGTTAAAAGCAGAAGAATGAAGAAATACACACCTGCAGAGAAAGACAGAAAAAGCTTTCCCTGAGAGAATATTATTCAATGAAGGTTGACACAATGCCCCTACTAAAGATCCTGTTCTCAATCACTTGCACCACTGAGAAAGCCCCGATCATCTGTGATGTGTCCCCCTTGGCCTGAACTTTCCTGGAAAATTTCAGTCAAAATACTGCAGCAGGTCCTGAGAAAAAGGCTACTGGAAACACACTTGCTCAGAAAGTTAGAAGATTCTGAAGACCTTTCTTAAAGAAGTCCCATGCTTTAGAATGAGGGCTTCCACTGTCCTTTTTCCTTTTTTGTTATCCTCTGTTAAAGTTCAGCTCAAAGGAACTTCAAGGAACACACCAAATGAAACGTTTTGGTTTTCTCCCTTATAGATCACCATTAATTTTGCAGTAAATGTATTAACCCAAATACTATGTTTGAATTTCTTTGGGAGAGAAGGTGCAGCTGCTTCTGCAGACCCATTCTATACTGAGAAGAACACTCCAACATTGCTGTTCTATTTTTACAATTCCTTAGGTCTCATAGCAGATATGGTTATAACTGTACGTGATAACTAGTTGACAACCTTTTTTAATTTTTATTTTCTATGGATTGGTTATAACTAAAACAATTCCCATTAACAGATTAACAGTATCTGACCCACTTAAGCCAAATCCCAGCAATTTTGGTATGTGATATTAAAGCACTTATAAAAAATAGACATCAAAACTAATGAGGAGTGTTGCATGTAGCCTAAATACCTATATAAATCCTCAGAGATTTTGTTCAACACTGAACAAAGATTCCAGAACAAAATTAGCTACAGAACCCTCATCTACGAATTCCCAGACTTGATAATCATTATACAAGCATACTTCTAAGTCCAGAAATTGCTCACATGTCAAATGTTCTCTACTTAATCAATGGAATTTCCTTAAGGATTACAATGAAAGAGTCAAATAAGAAAATGTTCTTTGAATTATAAAAAAAAATTAGCACAAAACTTTTTTAAATATTTGTCTTTCCATCCATTGCTTCTGACACTCATCAGAGGAGCTGACAGCTGCATTTCAATTGTCAGATTTCAATATTGCCTTTGATAGGTGTTATTCTCTGTCTTCATCTGGATCACTTGTGAGCCTTATTCTTCTAAAAGTCACCCTCAGTTGGATCCTGTTTTCACTGTCAATGGCCCAAACAAGATGATCACTTTGTGTGAAAGGAGCCGTGAAGCAGCACGAGAGAGTGACATGTAACAGTGGCAAATTGTGCAAGCTTGCTCTGTGTTACTTAAGTTCATGTGAATGCATCGCAGTCTGGAAAACTTAATTTTGGAACTCAGCGCTAAGTTTTGGAAGACAGGTCCTAATTGAAAAGTTCATTTCTAATGAAAGTGCGAGGTGATGAAAGGTTGGACTAGCAGACTAGATCATTTGAGTCTTTATTAATAACATGAGTTCATTTTAATTCAGTGAAGCACATAATTGGCATCAAGCTTTTCAAGATCATCACTCTTTCCTGTGACTTGAATCTGTAATATTTTAAGACATTTTTAATGTTATGGTAGATGTTTTTATTATTTGCATTTTTAAATTAGGTTACTGTTAGATAGTTCAGACTAATTATAAGCTTGTTGATTTTATTGAGCCCAATGATATCCAGTAGCTAGTGACAAATCTTTATAAGTCTAGACCTGAATTCCTTGTAATGACTCTGCAGTTATCTCACACTGTGGGGCAGGGATGAACAGATCCCCCTGAGATTACTCCACCTTGAACAACCAGAAGAGGACAGTGGGGTCAATTACTGTTTCAGTTTACCCCACAGCTGCTGCATATAAATCAGTTTACCAGACAATGCCTTTATCTATGCAATTCCAGGCATTCTTGATGCACAACAGTGAAACTCAGAAGTAAAAATACACAGAACACAATGGAAATGTTCATGGCCATTTAGACTGAAATCACTACTCTGCAAAAGTGCAGAAACTTTCTAACATTTGCCATACTGTTATCATCCATTTTATTGGAGTACTTGCCTACAAGAGAGATACACTTAAACAAAAAAACTTGTGTAATAAAAATCACCCAGTTCCATTCTATTGGATATGAGTTTTTAATCAATAAGGTCTTCAAGTACTTTTGCACTCATGTTAAGGAATGTCAGGATTCTCTGAATAACTGAAGTTTTTTTGCAAATCCAGAGTGTGATTTTTAGTTCAGTTTTTCAAAAGAACCTGTGATTCACAAGTCTAAATTATATTTTACTAATCTTTTAGGCATGAAAAACTTTGCCCCAAAACAACTGCCAACTAACTATCTTCAGCTAAGTGATTATCAATTAAATTCTTCTTTGCCTTTTTTTTAATTTTTTCTTTCTAGTTTACATGAAGTGGTTAAGTTACTACAAACTGAGAATCTGCAGGTCTAATTTTTTAGAAAAAAATGAGGCTTAGAACACACAGAAAGAATAGAAGCAATCTCAAACTGCCCATGGGTATGTTGAAATTGCCATCATGCATCTCTGCACCAGTTTACAGCCCTCATTACCTGAATCTTCTGCTTTAAACAGAAGTAACACTTTGGAACAGTCTAACTAAAAATGCTTGAAGGTCTTTTTAGGAGGTTTTCAGGGGCATAAATGAGAACTTGCGTTTAGCAATGGAAATTGCTAAAAAAGCATGACTGAATTTTCAGAAAGCCTCAGCTTGCAATGGTTGAGCAGTAAGGTGAGATTTTTCTTATTTTCTCTAGGTTGATAAAGCTGGAGAAGGTGGCAATAAGAAGCAGATGTGGCATGGCTGATGTGAGCGGTAACTTCTGGCTGTCAGTCGTGCCAGGGCTGAACAGTGATTCTCATGGCTCTATGGCATTCCCTTGGCTCCAAATATCACTCGATTGTCAAATGTGGCAACAGAAAGTGAACTCCACAGAGCTTGTGGAGCCATAATGGCTCTAAACCCAAGGCTCTCCTTTCTGGAGCAGCATCTCCCCAAAGCAGCAGCTTAGCTGGATCCCTTTCCAGACATACTCTCCAAAACAGAGTATGAAAAACCATCAAACAGGAGATGTGACAGAACCTTCTTGAGATGAACAGACTGAATTGTTTTCTTTGCTTACATAATTATGTGCTTTTAAATAATTCAGGAACACAGCCTATCTTAGATTCAGCTGGTGTTCAAGAAGAAGAAGACAGAAGGAGGCACTGAAAGGGCAGACACTATCTTAGCACAAAACTCCACAGGAGTACTTTAGCCAGTCTCTCAAATCCTCAGGGCTTGAAGACAACTAATCACACTGCTTTCCCTTTAGTATGCTTTCTTATCCATTCAAAGCACTGCATGAGAAATTGATTGCAAAATTTCAACCCCATATTTTAAGATTTAGATAAAAGAGATACATTTCTTTTATCTGCTCAAAGGAGTCCACAATTCACTCTGAAAGAACCTGCAGAAAAAAAAGTACTAGACTGTTTACTGCCATCCTTTCAAAAATACAATTTTAAAAGTGCTGACACAATGTTTTCCTTCTAATGAATTAAAAAGCACCATTAAAGGTTTTCTATTAAGTTGTTTTGTTTTACTCGATGACTCCAGCCTGAACTCACACTATCATCTTGCTGCTCAGCCCTTCTTTAGCGCACGTCTGCAGACCAGAGCTCTGTATAAAAGAACAAACTCAGCTTTGAGGACTGTATACTGCACTTAAGGAGCAAATGGATTCCTGCTGAGGGCAACACTTCCCACTGAGACAGTCAAAGCCTTGAAGCTTGGCCAAACTTCCAGTACACTGCAATCTGCTCTGTGCAGGTGACAGCAGCAGATGAGGGACAGGATGCAGTGTCACCAATTATCTTAGTGCTTTGGCTCCCAGAGATCCGGCTTTGCTTTCTTGTACAAGAGTCTCAGCCCCACTAGTACCCTGCCCTGCTTATTCAACACTTTTGTAGAAGCCTCTAGAACAGCTTCCCTTCAATGCTTCATTTCAAACTCTCCCAGAACCTCAGCAGAGCCCTGGGTGCCTGTTAAACACTAAGTACAATTTCCAAAGGGCTCTCAGCTGGTGCCACCTCCAAGAGCACAATGGCAAAGGGCCCAACTCCAGCTGCCCACCAGCCCTTAAGCAGCAAAGTGGGAGACACCATCACCAGAGTGCCAGGCAGAAAAGGACACACAGCCATGAAGCCTGTCAGTCTTCTTGGGATGGAGTGCTTTGTTTGAAGGTAGTTGAGGACCTACATAAATATTCCTTATGCAGTAGTTTCTTAGTAAGTTCACTCTCACGTGTCCATGCACAGTAAGGACAGCAACACACAGAGAGAAATCACTGCAGTTCAGTTCAAACCAGGGCCCTCTGTCACTCCAAGCTCCAACACCCTGCCAAGTGAAGGCAGTACTACCAAGGCAGAGGAAACCACTAAGGTCAGACAGATTATTGTGCTTACAAACCATACAAAAACAACCTCTATTTTGTATTTCCTTCATCAAAATGAGTTAAATTATGTCAAATAAGAGACAGAGCATTACAATGTTTAGAAATGTACTACATGGAAACAAAGTTAACAATTGTCTTAAAGAGGAAGGAAAGGTTTAGGAAATGTAATGAGGAATTTGGTCTCATTTTAACAACCTCACCAAAACAAGGTGTCTACCCTTACAGAGTGGTCTGGTCTATTCACCATTACTTGCCTCATTATTATTTCTCTTATATTGATGTCATTTTAAATACTGAAAGCTATAATCAAGGTTCTACTTCAATACTAAATAAGCAATTAGCAGTCAGACATTAATATTAAACTGACATTTCGTAGGGATTTTAAGACCCTCTGGACCCAGAATTCAGCCTGTACATCCGTTAACTGTGTCCATTATTTTTTAAGTAGCACAATCTTTACTGCCTCATTTGGTGATATAAACCCACAATTTTAAAAGACCAAATATATAATTTGTAGAAGACTGTCCCCGTCTCATGCCAGGAACTCCACACCTCACGTTTGCTACACTTTTCAAAGGACCCTTTCTAATAAAACTAGATTAAACACTTAGTGGTGCTGTCCCAGTGTGGGACCAGCCTGCATGAATGGTGGCAATTTACAATTATTCCTTCTCCATGTTGATTCAAACAGCAAAGGAAAAGATCCAAAGATATTTTTGTGAGAACAAGTGTGAGAGTGAAACAGGAGAGAAACCTATAAGTTTTCTGTCTGGAGGCACTACCACCTTCTTCATGAGTCCATGGGGATAGTGAAGTTCCAGGAGCAGGAAAGAATAGGTTTAACTTTTCCTAATAGAATAAGATATTTAGACTAACAAAAACAACATTGCATTATTCTGCTGTTGTAGTTCTACAGTAACATGCCAGTAACATGTCTGGAACATGACATATAGTTATTTTAATCACAATATTATATCACTTACTTGTCTTGGAATGTACAAAAACCCAAAACAAACCAAAACCAAATGAAACAAAAAAAAAACCAAACCAACACAAAACAGAGCACAACCACTATAAAGGAAAAAAAAATTCAGTTCATAATAGCAAAATCCCCAGTTTCATGTTAGGGAACTGTAGGTCACATTTCTGAGGTCACATGACATCAATCCTTCAGGAATCCACATGGTGAAATAATCATTCTTAATGTGATCACTTTTTAACTAAGGGTCTACTGAAGAAAAGGTCCATCATATATTGACTAGTTACTTTGCTGTCCCTGTGTAATCAAATCAGTGCCCAGAAAAAAAAACATGAACCACGTTGTGCTGTAGCCAAAACCTGAGAGCAATGCAAAGACTCAGAAATGAGAACGGTATCTTAGAGCAGTTGACAGCCTTTAGATCACTACCATTTTCCCACAGGAAAATGGCTCAAATATTTCTGCCATGGCACTGGGGTTTTTGATGGAGATATTATCATCTACATTTTCAACACTGCATGGGATTTAGCCACAGGACTTAAACAGCTAAATCTTGTTCATGCAATGCCTGGAAGATTTGAATGGAAATGATTAATTATTACCTTTTAGCACTATCTTCTGCATAAAGAATTTAGAGTTCAGGAACAGTCCTTCAGGAAATTACCCCTTAACACTTGTCCCTCAGTGCTTTATAATAAAAAGTTCATTGCAATGATTTTTCACAGACAAAAGTTTTTGGATTTTTTTTCTTTTATTCTCCTTATCTGAACATTCTTTGTCTAATCCTTTTGTTTTGTTTTTCCCTCGTGGGTTGAAGAGATCATCATCTCTACCAAATTCTTTAGTACTGATTGTAATTAACAATCACAGCCTGAGCTAAATTATTTACTTGCTGGGCATCTGGCATTTTCCCTGCAATCAGTGACTGAAGGTGACATTGACACACTGGGAAAAATCTAGAAAAATCAGAGGTCTCGTTGAATTTTCTACCTATTTTTTAGTTTTATGGATGTTCGGAAATTATGTTATTAATCTGGTAGACACCAAGCTGTACTTGGTAAACTAATAAAAACATTCATTTTCCTTTGTCTTCCCCCCCAACAAGGTTATAAACAATTTCAGATTAGACCTAAGATTCATCCTCTGCCTGTAGTTATGTAGTAGAATTCTGGTGAAATTTAAATAAACTAACAATCTTCCTCTATGTTGACACCAGTTTTTGCAGGGCATTCCCAAACCTTGATTACGTAATTATAGAATTATCTAAGAAATCCATTCACAAGGCCAGAGAACAATGCCCTGAAATACACAGCAAGCATTACAAAAGTTTGCTCCATATCATGTTTACAAAAACACCATCCAGTTTGTGAAATAAAGATTAACACACAGATTGACCTCAGAACTGCTCTGAGCTGACTTTGCAGTATGAAGTGTTGCACACAAGTCTTATACCAGGGAAGACCAAGGCAAATGTTTATCAGTATGGCTACCAGTGGCTAATACAGCTCATCATGCAGGTCATCCAACCTCCAAGAGCTGAGGGAAGAAACCGAGAGTGGGGAGTGCACAAACTACCTTCACGAACTGCATGGCTGTCTAGATATATAGAGCTTCTAACTTCTTTATCCTTAGCCATAGGTTGGAATGTTTCCAAATATTCTGAATATTGTATCCTCTACACCAGGAGTGGATAAAAGGGATGGGAAGGAGAGGGGATATGAGCACAAAAGCTTGATCTACTCACTTAACATTCTGGTCTGTTAGAGAGGTGCAAGGGGAATCCCACGGGCACCTGCTGTCCAGCTTAAAGGCAGGAAGAACTCAGGATACAAAGGTCAGGAAACCAAACAGACAAAACAGTGTCAGTGCAGGACTGAAGAGAGGATTTCTGCTCAGCCACATCCATGTACTGCACTCACATCATTGCAGGGGAGAAAAACACTGGAACAGTGAATTCAGCCACATCTCCAGCTGATACAGATCATCCTGTCCACTGACTCTGGTGACCCTTCAAACGACCAAGCAATTCTACCACAAGACAGTCATCTGGAGGCATAACACTCTGGATGTTCAAAAACTGTGACCGGCTGAAACACCACCCACCATCACCTTGTCTTGTAAAATGAGACAACTTCTACATAATGTGCTTAAGAGTTAACAGTGGACAAAACTCAAGATGTGAAGGATGGGATGTGGGCAGGCACACTGACGGGCTGTGCAGCTCAAGTAAGGGAAGCTGCCTCTATGACTGATGACCTCAGCAGGATTTAGGCTCCTGCTGAAAAATGCAGTGCATGTGATAGTTATCTGTACGTACAATGTTATTGCTTGATTCAGATTAAATTCCTAATTGAGCTATTATTTCACTACCCTGAAAGAAAGTGTTGCCTGGGCACTTCAGTTTTCTGGATTTTGAGCCTAGGATAACTCTGTTCAGATAAGTGAGTGATACTGGAAGTCATCCAAGAATTGGTGGCAAATGGCAATTTTGTTTGTGACACTGTAGGCTGTTCCTCTCCTCCAGAGAGAAAGAGAGCACCCTGAGGATATACCAAGCACCAAAGTGATAGGAAAAAAAAATATTTAAAATCAAACTTTTTTTTTTTTTAATTTAAACAAAACAACAAAAAGAAAATTCACAAAATGCCCACTCAGTTCATAACACGTGGTAGTTTTCTGGAACTGTAACCTGTACTTTCCACAACAGAATTTTACCTGTGGTTTCCAAGCCGCCCTGTAACAGTAGCAGAGTGGATCTAACAGTAATATCAGATGAATCAGAGGAAAGCACATCACAGAAAATAAAAAAATTAAAGGTTGCCATAATGTTTATTTGCTGACTAACTCACTTAAAGCCTAAGAAAGTACAGGGCAGAAATGTCATTATGAAGATGCCTTGTAAATAATGCTGACAGAAGGAACTGAATATGCATTTCACTGGGTATTGTAAAAATAACATAGTATGGCAGTGCACATCACAAATCCAAGAATTCCACCTCTGATGAAGCATGGATAAGAAAACCCAGGAAAATTTTCAAAAGATGAACTGAAATGAACTTTCTTAGTATGGAAAAAGTTAACACCTGCTCCTGTTGTGGATATTCTTAATTGACAAGTTCTGAATTATATTTTAAAAAAAAAAAGCAGATTTAATTTCAGTATGTTGCATTTCACCGCAAATGGTGTTGCTGCAGTAGCAATGAAACCAGATCAGATGCCCGAGAAAAGGCAAAAGTGATAAATTGTTTTGCCACAATAGTAGGGAGATCTGGCTGATTAGTTTTAGCTGCAATACTAAACAATGTTTTTTTGTTCTGAGACCACCCCCCCCCAAAATGGCCAGATTAAGACATTTCACTGAATTCAACAGGAATTCGTTCAGCCCAGAAAATTTTTAGTGACATACGCATCTGTTATTTGATACTTGACAGTCTCACAGATTATTTCCAAATCATATAACCATGATCTATTTTTCCTTCTTATCTTCCCAAATTCTTTTTTTATGATGCCTTTTCCCAGCATCTCATATCCTGCAATACCACCTACCATAATAAAAAAAGTGCACAGAAGATGCTGCTGCATTCTCAACTAGTCACACTGACTATTGTATTTCTGCCTTCATTGTCTTGTGCTGTGTCTTCAGAGGGCTCGTCCACCTTCAGGAGGAATCTGTATTTGCTCATGAAATTTGAAATAAAACACTTTTCAGCTTTGCCCTTCTCTGATGGATGAGAATCATCATGAACACGACAGAAACCAAGCAATACCAGTGCTTTCCTCCCAGTCTCTTCCTAAACACCTGGCTTGCTCAAAGGGTTGCAGAATGAGAAGTGATGATGAGGCTAAGGCTGAACTAGACAACTGGCCCTGCACACTGAGTGCTATCATCTCTTTTCTTTGCAGGTCTCTAATCTGCTGGCTCAGACAGAACAGACCAGACTGTTCCAGTTGGAAGAGACATCCTCTAGTCTGACCATGTGATTCAGGGCATTCTCCAAGTGCCTCTCAAACACTGACAGGCTTGGGGCATTGAACACCACTCTGGGAATCTTGCTCCAATGTTTGACCACTCTCTCAGTAAAGAAATTCTTCCCAATGTCCAGCCTAAACCTCCCCTGGCACAGATTTGAACAATTCCCACACATCCTATCACTGGATATCAAGAAGAGTTCAGCACATCCCCCTCCACCTCCCTCCTCAGGAAGCTGCAGAGAGCAATTAGGTCACTGCTCAGTCTTCTTTTCTCCAAACAAGATAAGCCCCAAGTCCTCAGCTGCTCCTTATAGGACATTTTGTATTTCACTATTGTAATAGTAAGGTCTGCTCACGAAAGCAGAGAGTGGTGTATGTATTAGTGTCCAGTGTAATTGTGTCCTGATTTGGGGCTCTTAATAATACAAAAGATTAATGGTAAACAGCAAAGATTAGGGGTTACACAGAAAACAGTAACAGTTCCACCTTTCTTCCTGTGGTAACTGCTGATCAGGATAATTTCAGGTAATTTCAGAGGTGCATCTCAATTATGCACGTGATTCTTAGGTAAGATCATTCACTGAACCTGTATCCTCAGTTCCTGACACCCTCACATTCTATTTTCTCCCCTTTCCTCTGAATTGCCTTTGATCCTTCAGCACAGATTGAATGACTGAATAATTGTAATAATTTTAGCATTGCCTTTGCTGCTCGCATTAGAGATGTCATTCACTTGTGTGAGAAAGCAAAGACAGGCAGTGCTTAGTTCACCTTTTAGTCCTTGTATAGCACCTAAAAAGGAGGAAGGTCCAAATGTCTTAAGGGTAATTATGCTGGTGTTTGTTACTGTGGATAACTCTGAGTGCCTGTGGTGAGGGATCTTGTTACCACAGTGTGACCACTGACAGAAATGTTCAAAATGCATGTCCTGCAGATAAAAACAAGCAGAAAATTTCCAGAAAGAGCAAGTTGACAATTTTATGATAACTGGGAAACTGAATGTGTCTATGCTCCAATGGCAAAATATCTTATTACTTACCTATAAACAAAGCCCAGCCTTGTGGTGTCACTGCAAAAGCAAAGCAGGGAAGAAAAGGCTTTGCAGCGTCTTTTTTAACACCGTATCTTCCTGTACTCTGCCCCTTATCCCTGGCTCTGCTACATTAGCATTCATGTGGACATGAATGATTTAAAAAGACGAAATGTTTTCATTAGCAGCTTTTATTTTGCACTTGTATGACTTGAGTGAGGGCAGGTTTGTTTTAATTACATCCTGCATTTGAGTAGTACACGTTCTCATCAGCCATTTTTGTCACCTGTGATCAGAGCCTATGTTCTACATGAGTACATGTCCTCTATGGACTCAGGCTGAACAAGGATAAATGCAACATAAAACCTTACAAAGAGCAGGAAGATCAAGGATTATTTAATCCTACCATGACTGAACCACAGAGAAACTGGCTGATTTTATCCTCCTGTACGACCCAGTTCTGTCCAGACTCAGGACCAAAAGTTAAGACAATCAGATTTGCAGTCTTGACAGCTAGCACTGTGAAGTACTGACAGAGGCCCCAGAAGACTCTCAATGTCATGGCCCTCAAAATTTCCTTACCCTCTGCATTATCACTCCACTTGCCAGTCAGGAATTCAGAAATTATTCTTTGCTTCCTTTGCATCTCATTTACATCTCAGACAGGGCTGTCATTCTAACACAGAAATGAGCAACCAAGGAAAAAGAAGAAGGCTGCAAGAACACCAATAAAGTATACATTATTATTATCAAGATACCTGGTTTTAAATACACAAAATTCCTCTAAGGCTTGGATGAAACCCCCTCACAAACTACCACCCCAGAAAACAACCAGATCAGGGCCCTTAATTCTTTCTATTTAACTTCCCCCATGCTGCTTTAGACCAGAACAAGTACTGGTTTTGGCAATTGCCAGGGGAGGATTGCACAATGTCCTTAGACAAAATGAGATTATTTGAACCTGCCTATAAATATTTGAAGGTTGAAATTATATCAGGAAAAGATACGCAGGTGGATCCCTAGCAGCCGAAGGGCAGGAGGGTGAACGTTTTTTTATGCAGCAGATGAAACCTTAAGTCACAAACTGTGTTCAGGGAGTCAAACTCTCATTTGGTGAGAAC
This sequence comes from Margarornis squamiger, assembly GCA_035222235.1. Lineage (NCBI taxonomy): Eukaryota > Metazoa > Chordata > Aves > Passeriformes > Furnariidae > Margarornis > Margarornis squamiger. The sequence goes on from JAWWTY010000016.1 coordinate 12,008,745, forward strand.
GGACTTCTAAGGCTGAGCAGATTTATGTCAGTCCAGGATGATGTTTGGTTCCAATTGTGCTGGCTTTGGAAAATTCAGGGTTGATTCATTAATATTCAAGGCACTTTGCAGAGGCCATCGTTCCTGTGAGCTTCGGTGGCAGAGACAGAGTGATACATCCCAGTGGGTTTGTGATTCACAGTTGTAAGGTGGATTTGTTTTGGTATTAGCATAGTCAATGATTAAATGAATTGCATTTATTATATAAATTCCCTATCAAGTGTTACATTGTAAATAATGTGAGATGGCTGGAAGCTGCAAAGGTGTCACAGAACAATCAAAATCTATGTCAAATATTAAGAAAGCTACACAGAATGCACCTTTCTTCTCTCTCTGTGATCAGTGAATCTATTCTTTTGCTATCCTATCTGTTTTCTCCTTCATTTGGATTCTAACTTCTTTCATAATGGCACAGATATTTAAAGTCATGCAATATAAAATACATCTATTTATTATAGTCACTTGTTCACACGATACAACCCAGTGAAGAAGAATTTGCTTTCACTAGAATGCCTTTAAAGTCAGATTGTGTCATGCATTCATGGGTTAAGGAAAACATTTAAAAGACTTTAGCATTTTAGAGTAAGGTTAGTAGGCAAAAAAGTCTGTTAATAGAGTTAATGAATTCCCATCTCATCAAGGAACTAACTACCCTTTCATTTCAGATTATCTTGGGCTTCAGGCAACCACTGGTCATGGAAATAAATACCTATTTGCAAAAGCATTTAGAACAAGATTGCATTTAACTGTGTATCTTTCTGATTCTTGATCAATTTAACTTTAGCAAAGAAAAAATGCAAGGACAGATTCTGTAGATTTAAATCAGTTTTATCATTTAATTTTAATAAAATAAAAAACTAAAAGCAGATTAAAAAACCAGTGTGAGCAGTTGCAATATCATGAATGCATGTTTACTAAAGGACAGCCTGACATTGATTCAACACCCTTCATCCTCCAGTCTTTTCCAAAAAATCAAAATCATGTCTCCTGTTCCCTACCATATCCAGTCCCAACATTTCCTATGAACTGCACTGACTGATGTGAAGGTACCACATCAGCTGACCATGTGATTTCATGGCCAAAAGTGGTAACTCATGTTGTCAGAACATGAGCAAGCACCGTGTCCCTCCACAGCTGAAGTTACCCAGTTGTATCACCAACACACAGGTGTGTCCATGTTATGAGGTTTGATTCAGTCAATATGTCTTCAGGTGGCCACACCTGAATTAAAAATGTTTCAATACATAAATACAACCCTGGGCATTTACATGGTTATTGACATGAAGGAAATCGGAGATTTATAGGATTTTTAAAAACATGACATTCCTTACACAAAAAAACCTCACAGTTTGTGACTTACAGGTCAGGATGAAGGCTGCTTAAGGATACCTTTAATATTCTGTAAACAGGTTACAGGCTTTTTTTCCCTCAGCCCCCTTCAAAATAAATACAAATCTAGTTAAAAGTCAATGGAGTTTAGCAATTTATTTCATCCTAAAGTAAACATTTAAGAGTAACTAGGATCATTCCTTCAGTGCATCTATAAACACAGAAACTGGTCAGAGCTGGAGGGTTTACCTGGAATGTGAAGATCTGTGTTAAAGATTCTTAAGGCAGAAATAATAAGGTTTGATCCCAGAGCCTGTATTTTAGTGTCCTAGCTGGAAAGCTACTCTGCCCTGTGGTCTACCATTTCCCTCTGCTTCTCACCAACAGTTGTGCTGTGGATTTAAGAAACCCTTCTGAAAAAACTTACATTCTTGCTAAGAACCTTAGTTTGAAGTAAAGAGCATTTTCTACTGTACTTTTTGAAACATGAAAATTTAAACATCTAAAGATCAAGATAGAGGTCTGTTGTTACAGGATATTTCTTGAGCCACAGGAAGGGCAGTTTGACTTTAGCAGTCCCAGATATGAAAACAACAGATATGTAAAGTTCAAATAAATTCTCACAGCATTCATTTCACTGGACCAAAGCTGTCTTAGCAAAAAGAGCAATGTATTTTCTGAAATACAAGAGAATCATCACCATCATATGCATTTACATCCACTTTTCTAGTCCTTTGCCCAGAATAAACAGTAGGACAGACCAAAACCAAAACAAAACCCAAACAAAAAAAACCAAACAAAACTAACCAGCCAAGAAACTAAAAACCCAAGCCCCCAAACAAAACAAAACAGACAAACCCACAAAACAAACAAACCAACAAATCCCAACTGAAAGCTTTTAAACTTCTTTTGCTCTGATTAGAAAGGAATATATTTGCTCTCAAATTTGTGCCCAAAGTGCTAAGATTCAAAACTGTCTGATATAATACCATTTGAACTCATTTTTCATCCAAATATGTAGCAATTTTTTAAGGCATTTCTAGCTTCAAATACAAAAATGACCATCCCTCTTTCATATGCCCCCCACAACATACACTGTAAAGATGACAGCCAAGTGTTGTATTAGGAAAAATGTCAGAAGATATTGATGAAGCAGAAATCCAAAAGTAAATGAATAGAATTTTATTATGTTGTTTAAGAAAAAGATAACTTTTTTGCTACATTTTCCAAGTATCTTCCATCACCCAAATCCTGGATTTACAGGTGAGATACTGCCATGAGATTTTATCCCATTTAAGCTCTTGGTAAATATCAGCCTGATTTTATGAGTTGCCAGCACAGGCACAGATATATAATAAATAAGTAATATTTGTATTAATAAATTATTATTGCAATAAATAAGTAATGTTTCAAATTACCCACTAGCAAAGCATAGATACTGAGCAATTTACTTATCTTAAATTCAGATTTTTAATTCATTCCTTGTTCCATGCTGCCACAATAGTATTATATGGTTCCTATCTGCTATTTTCCAAAATATAAAGTTTATGTTAACTTTGTTTCTCAAATTCCCTGGATTATGAAGTATTTTATGGAATGAAGATCCTTATGGTACGGAATGATCAACAGCAACAACAAAACTCACAAAACAAACAAACAAAAACCCAAACAACATGCAGAGATAAATCTGATGAAATTGGAAGTGATGTTTTAAACAATATGTACCAACCAAAAGTCAGTGGCTGTATCTCAGCCATTAACCACACATGTTAGAAATGAAACATTTGTTCATTAGAAGCACGGACATATCACATGAAAAAAAAAACGGAAAAACATATGTTCAAAGTTTTACATTATTAAGATGATTTATGACATATTCCTGGTATGGCATTATTTTGATAGATTCACACTTCAGTTTTAATACTCTAGAATGGAATCAGAATCCTCAGAGGTCTCTCTTAAAAGCACAGCAAGACACATTCATGCTAAAGCCTGCAGTGAGCCTGTGAAAACCTACCTACACTTCCAATGCAATGGATAATCCTCCTCTGGCTAAATACTGAGATAGGAACTCATCTTGAGATCAATATCCTTGGCCTGCATTGGGTGCTTTTTCTTGTAAAATAGCATTTTCCTGGAATGAGCCTGTGTGTCTGGAGGTGGAAACACTGGGCCAAACCAAATAAGTCATGGAATAAGAGCAAAGATGACTCTAAATGCCATCTAAACTGTGAAATCACTCTCTAGAAGGATTTGAGTCAAACCCAAAGTGGCTTGAGTAAGGATTTTGTGCAGCTGCTTAAATCTGCATGGTGGCCCAGAATTGCCAAACTAGACAAAGGAACATTATCCTCTCTCTCATCCTCAGCTTCAAACAAGCTGCTATGGAGAAACACTGACTCTTCTCTGAGTCTTCCTGGCACAGGAGAATGGTAGGGAACTATGAAGAATTTATCCTGAAATGTTTTGTGGGAATAAAAGCATTCTATAAAAGCAGGATATACCATTAACACTCATCAAAGCTGCTGTAGCTATAAATAATTTCCTCTGTGAGGGAAAGCAACCTCAAGGGAAATAATGCCTCAGGAGGCAAAACTTGCATATCTACAAGAATAAATGCTTAAAGGCTGCCCAGGCAAAATGATCCGATGAGTTGTGGGGATGAAGTGACCCATGGGACCATCACCACAGAATGTCAACGGTGCAAATATGCAGCTTAGTGTTTCTAGTGCTGTATAGTAATGCATATTGAACAATATGCAAATCACAGTTTTCACAATCTCAGAATTTTCAGACCTTCATCCTTAATGAAGTCTTAATGTCACAACCCAACAGCAACAGGTGTATCTAGGAAGAACGAGAAAAGTTGCTCAGTGAGACTTCGCCCATGGTTAAAGTGAAGCTCAGATGTTCACCACTGGTGGTTCAGCAGCTAAAACAATCAACCCCTGTGTTCCCCCCTCAGGTGCTGAGCTGGCTCACACTGAGGCAGGGCAAGGAAAAGAGCACAGATAGCACAAACAGGGCTATGTAGCTGGATTATCAGGTATTAATCATAGAATATACCAAAAGACATAGTCCTTCACACAACATACAACTGAACGGTGAAAAATTGCCTCTGTGCCACAGGTGTTGCAAAGGCTAAACTATAAATGTCTTGCAAAAGGTTTAGAGAAACTCCTGAAGGATGGGTCTATCATTGGATATCTCAGATGACAGTTAGGATATAACTTTTGACTTAGAAGTCCTTAAGCTATTGATTGCCACAAGTTGCAAGAATATAAAATGACCCTTTCCTCAAAAGGGTCTTTCAACAGTTTTTCTGTAACAGCTGCTGCTGGATTAGATAGATCTTTGGTCTGACCTGGTGATGTTTTTCTCATCTTACCCATCTTCTGTGGGTAATACTGGAGTATCTCTGGGAGCATCTCTGGGAGCCTTTGATGTGCCATCTGCCATAATCATTTTCTTTTAAGTTGAATTGATGAGCATACTTATGAAGCCACAAGGTACATGCATGCTCATTTACAGTACAGAAGCAGCAATTTTAAATTCCAGCAAAAAAATTATTTTGATGAAATAACTTACTGAACAATTCAACTTATTGAATTGCTTGCAAGCGTACTGTGCATAGACTGTTTTTACTTCTATATTTTGATCTTATTTTTTCCCTAGCATTCAAACAATATTTCTATTGCAGCTTGCTTAATCCTGTAGAAAATCCTATTCATTACATATTCACAGTTTGATTTTTTCAGAAGCTTATACACAATGTTTTATTGTTGGCTCCATACAAAGATTAAGAATTCAAATGTAATTTTTCAAATCACGAAGCTGTGATACTGGGTACAATGTAATCCTGGGAATGGTTAAATTGAAAGAAATCCATAATCCTGAATTCCCAGTTGTGGGCTGAACAGACATATCTATCACCCTACGGACTGCCACTGGACAGAGAACTCCCAAAAGAGACCACACGAAGGTACCACACTCTTTAGCACATTGGCTTTTTATATCTAAATTATGCAAATTAAGAAATTAAATGAGAAATGACATCTCTCTTGGAATGGCATCAATTTGACCATACAACTTAATAAATGAGAACTAGTCTTTCTGCCTTCCTTTCATACCAGCATTAAATATTAACAAGAAAAGAGATTCTGCACTGAAAATCAGTTCAGTGCTAAGAATCACACTGGCACAAATCACATCAGGAAAGAACTCTACAAATGTTTCCTGTTGGCAAAATCCTAGTTTATTTATAGAACCGCAGAGAAACAATTTTAGGATTCATCTGGCCAAAGCAGAACAGAGCCTGTATTTCGGGGGACTTTGGTTCCCTAGAAATCACCTAGCTATTTCTCTCACCATGTCGCCCTTTAAGTAACACAGGACCTGGTATACACAGAATTTGTAAGAAAATGTCCCTTCTTCATGAAATCTTGACTTTTCAGCAAAATCCCTGTTCGTCTCCACTATTGAGCATTGGAAAAATAACTATGAGAGCATCACCACTGATGTACTATAGGCACTGTGAGGATGCCCAAGCAAATATAAAGGGGTCCTTCCAGGTGGATTTTACCTCCCACTTTCCCTTCTAATAAAGGAATCAATGACTAGGTCTCTGATCCCAGAATCACAGAATATTCTGAGTTGGATCCCACAAGGATCATCAAATCCAGCTCTTAAGTGAACGGCCCTTTCAGGGATTGAACCCACGGCACTGGTGTTATCAGCACCAGGCTGACTGAGCTCACACTGTAACCTGAGGAATAAAATCTGCCATGGATGGAAAAAAATCCAACTTACAATTTCAATATATTAGAGCAGCAGTCAGTCAGAGTTCAAATGAACTTCAGATTTTGTCAAAGGTAAAACTTAAATAGCACCTATACTTTACTTTTTTTTTTTTTTGAAAGTTTACTTCCAGCACATACTGAAAATTATCTAAAAATACAAAATAATAAACCCCTATTCTTCCATTTCAAGGGAGGTATTTCAAATACTCCAAGCTTCTTTTGTATTAGCCACATTAAATCACCTAACATGAAAATATGTCAATAATCTGCTAGTAGAATAACAGTCAAGTTGTTCCAATCTCTTTCATATAGATCTCATCTAGGGGAGGACAGAGACTGAAATAAAATTCTAGTTCTGACTGTGTGGCTACCATGGCAGTACCAGGCATAACAACCTTTATTCACCTCCACTTTCTGATCTGCTGAATTCACTATAGCCCACTGCAAAAATCGATTGTTACCTTTTGCATCCAGTTGCTTCAATGTGTATGTCCCTATATGTGCAGAGACATGAGTTAGAGTACAAAGGGTTTAGCTTTATGTAATCTTGTTAGGAAAAGGTTTCCAGCCAGCCCTTTAAGTGAGCTTCCCATTGTACACAGCTGTACTTGAGCACAGAAAGCAAAATAAAAGCATATCTATTTTGCCAGAGAAAATGTTGTACTTGTACCACGTAGACACAGTGGGGTTAGCACAGAATCATGAAAAAGAGTGCAAAATTGATTATTTTGTATTCTGAAAACTGGTAGGTACTATTATATTAGAATATGGAAATGAAGATTTACTTCTTAAACAGGAAATAACTGGGAACAGGGCTGGGGGACAAAGCCAATTTGAAATTTTATTTCATATTAGCAGAATTAACATATGAAAGGGAATTGTCTCTATCTTACATATATAGGCCCCCTATTGAACTATATTAATGTGAGATAACCAGTCTGCAGATAACGTGTACTCATGTGGACATCACATGTATGATAAAGCTTCACTGCTTTCTCAAAATCTGTAGCCTTGATATTTCAAATGCAAGGAACTGACATGACGTGAATACTCTGGTACTTTTCATTTGGGAAGGAGGTTTGTTATTCTGCATTTTTTTGGCTTTTCAATTTATATTTACTACAAGCTTCACTGGACAAACATTGCATGTTTTAACAGTGCCTCGCTACACTGCAGAGCTATTTCCACAAAGATACCCCTCTATTGGTCAAACTTATTAAATTATTTGTTAATTGCCTAAATCTGCCAGATATATGACTGCTTCATATGGGAGCCTAACACAAAGAAATCTCTAGGTAGCAATTAATCAGATATGTTAAATGTAAATAAAATAAATCAGAAAACATACAGATCCCATTAAGGATATTTGAACAATATACTTTTCTTAGCCACTATCTTTTGAGACAGTGAGCTGAGCTGAGGCACCAACACCATACTAACACCTCAGAGCAACCTCTGCAGTGGTGACACCATCCAGGTGCTCCAAAGCAGGAGCAGAGTCAAATGTGAATAATGCCATGGGAAGTGCACTGAGTAGAGATCCATCCCTCTGTAGCACCCACATGCAAACTTTGCACTAAACAGGCATAACAGCTAAGCATCATTCATCAGCTTTAAACACTCCTTACCCTGGGGCTCTTAGTGTTTTCTTTCTCCAGTATCAATAAACATTATAGAAATAGCATGCTGAACAAGAACAGAACTCTGGTTTTGCATGCTAAAACAGCTGTTGAAAGCATAAATACATTTTGCTGAGAACATGTATCCGAGATTTCTTTACATGGTTTATAGATTGCTATAGGAAAAAAAACCCCGATGACATCAGTAGAGGAATGTAAAATTTGACCTTCAGCTAGACAGTGATTGGCATTGACTGTAATTCTTCATGAGATTTCACATAATCAACATGCTGATGCATGTGGGGAGAGTACATAATCAGCTGCTCTTGATCACACACCATTTGCCTGAGAAAACCATCCAGCCCTGGCTTTCAAAAGTGTAAGGTCTGTGACAATTGCAACTGGAAGCTAAAGCTATGGGGAAAATATAAAAGGGAAGCTGGAAAATTATTCTATTTGAATTTGAACAAAATAATACAATGATACAAGCTCTACATGCTTCAGACTGAGATGGGATTATTGACTTAATCACCTGGTTTGGTCTGTGGATGTTTGTTGCAAATTCACTGAACAGATTTTTTTTCTTTGACTTTTCCCAAGGTATCAGACAGATGCATCTATACAAGGCTGTTTCTCCCCTACTGACTGTTTTATTCAGCAGTTACTCAGGACCTTACAAATGTGATGTAAGAGCTAAAGACAGACATCAGTCACAGATGATAACAGTCAGACTGGGAAACAGTCCAGTTCATTCTCTATCAAACAGTTTAAAAAGTATATCCCAATTAAAAAGATAACTACTTACTAATCCTGTTTGAGAAGGATTTTACATCCTTGTAATGATATAATCACTTATTCTGCATTAGTTCACATGCTCTCTCCTATGATACAAATCACCAACAAATGTTATCCACCTCACCAGAACCTGGATATTGCCTAACTGTACAATTGCACATGGAAATTAACACAAGCAGTTAATAATTGACTTAGGTAATTTTTCTATATTCATGTGCACTTTCAATGATTCCATAGGCAAAAAGGTACACAGAGTAGAATGAAACCTGGCCCTCACTAAAAATATGGCAATCACTATGATTAAACAGACATTTCTAGGACCAAAGCATGAAAAGTATCACCAAGTTGAGTCAATTCCCAATACAAACAAGAAAGTTCCGTATCTTTTCTGGCAACTAACATGGTTCCAGTGTTAACAGTTAAGGAGAAATAGATTTTTTTTTTTAATTATTATTTTGTTTTAGTGCTGATTAGTTACAATTAGAATTTCCCCTTCAATAGATGAGAGTTTGTGGGTTTTCTGGAGGCAAAAGCAGTAACACCTCAGCCAAGGAGGAAAGCCTGTGATTCTTCAGCTTATAGACAAACTTCCAACCTTCAGTTTTACAAAGGCTACAGATGCTCTACCACATAGTCCAATGTTCACAGGTTCAAGTTTAGGATTGGAATTATGAAAGCTTTACAATTATATATTAAAGTCTGTGACTGCATTAAATGTAGAAGTCAGCTGAGCTCAAGGTTCCAAACAAATTGTTGACAGCCCCCCCCGCGCCTCAGAAGAAGCTGCATAAATCAAAATAACTTCCCTTGATAACAATATATTTTTTACAAAACATTTGATATAAAAAAAAGGAAGGATAAAATTGCCTCCCTCACCACCCTGCAATGTGTGTTGGATTTGTAAAGCAGTTAATCAAAACCCATGAAGAGTAGCTCTTCACACAGCAGTGAAACCATAAAGGAAGGCAACTGCCAATCCAAATTCAAATGGATTTTATCTTCCTCTGGTCAACAAACAAGGGTTGTCAATCAAAGCCCTTTTACACTTGGAACAGCTTCAACCAACTTGTTCAGTGCTCTGATCATACATGTATATATGTGCAGTTTAGTAAGAACTCCAGTCTCCCTGTTCCTCTCTAGTATAAAAGGAATATAATTTGCCTCATGTTAGAAGGACTCCTAACCAAATAAACTTTCTCAAAGAATTAAAAAAAAAAAAAAGTAGAAAAGTCAACAGAAACTTCCACCTCAGTAGCCCTCAGCCCTTTTCCAGCTCTAACATATCATACCTTCACATTCCCAAAGTGGAACTCCAAAAGGAGTAAATAAACCTATATGACTAAGAGGGTTTGAATAAGAATTTCTGTGCTGAATGTGTAAACAGAAGCAACTTACAAAACATTGTGGGATTGTGCACATTTGCAAGGAAAAATAACATTCTTTCTTGGTTATACACACGTGTCTATATGAGGAAGAAGGTCATTCTAGCTGGCCTCTTTTTAAATTATTCATTGTTGCACACACATATTTTTACTACTATAAAAGGTCAGTCCTCTTCTGATTCTGCAACACTTCCTTGTGGAGTAAAGAAGAGTCCCATGAATATGCAGACACACATCCCTGTAACACTTCAGTCACTGTGCATTAATGTGTGTTCTCTGTATATTTCAAAGTCAAACAAATAATACCTGTCATGAACATGAATTTCTAATATCTTCTATATTTCATTTTAAATGAAATGTCAAAATGATGGAAAATATTTTCCAGAAAGTTTGCAAAGGGCAGTGTCTAGTAAAAAGCTGCAATATGTAATTCTGCACTGGTGTAGAATTAAAGGGACACTGCCACAGCTTGAGTCAGATTTTTAAAATCATTATTTTACCTACCTTTGTCAGTCCTCACACAAACTGAGAACAGAAATCTGTTTGTAATCCTGAATTGTCATTCTTCAATTACAATAGCCAGTTAGATTTCCTTGAAGCTGAGAAAATGGATGCCAGTATATTATATTTCCTTTGTTCCACAGTATCATGTTGACATAATATTTACAAAACACACTGAGCTGGGAGCCAAGCTTGGATGGGTGGTGTTTGCAAAAGATTGATTTCTCTGGCTCTGTCACCTGGCATGCATAACAGTGCTTTTATACATTTATTCACCAATATTGGTTCAGCTGACTAAGCACCAAGGAAATCTTAATCAGTTTATGTGGGTATTCCAGTCACTCATATTCAAAACATAAGCTGCCTTTTGCACCAAAACCCAGGCCCAGCAGCTCCTGAGCTCATTGACTTGCCTTCTCTCTCCTGTCCTTGGTAACCGCCCCCTTCCCCATAGCACTTGGGCTGTATTTTTTTCTGGTCACTCCACCACCTGCACCTTTTGTGTTTCTTTCCTGTCCCACAGCTGGCAGCTCCTGATGCCCAAGGAGACCAGTTTGCCTGTCCTGTGTACCCACGTCCTGACTGACCCTGCCAGAAACCCTTCTTACCCATCTGTGTCTCAGGCCACAGCAGTTGTGTTTTCCCACCCTCTACTTCTCTCTCCCCAAACTGCCCAGCCCCACCTCCCTACCAACAGGAGCATCAGTGGTTCAATCCTCTCAAACTCCACCGTGGATTTCTCACCTGTCACTCCACCTTCTCCTCAGCCGAGCCTCTCAGGAGAGTCCCCTGCCTGCCTCAGGATGAGGCTGCAAACACACAATTCCTCCTGACAGAGATCAAAGTGTTTAGTCTGAACAAAAAGGTAGTGCTACATTGCCTTTCTAATTCACTTTAGAGGAATCCAACAGGTGGTAGGTCGTTCCAGTTACACTTAATACGCTGCAGGTCCAAGTTATATCTCTTAAGCTGCACTTTAAGGCCAAGTACCAGTACAGTCTCCCCATTCTAAGTGGTAGATTCTCTTACCCCTCAAAGGAGCAGTTCCTGATCGGAAACACTGGACTTACACTTTAGCAGGTACAATTTAGAGCAACACCATTAAAGCAAAGGATTTATTCCTGCAAAGGTTGTTAAGAAAGGCAAGCTAATAAATACTGATGTACTAATCAGAAGTAGCAAAATCATCCCTTTTTGCAAGAAATTTGGTAGACCAAGTCAAATTTCTTCCTTTTTGTCTGTATAAACATTTTGCCTTAACTACCAAAGCCTTCTGTATGCAAACATTTTGATCTTCAAGCATTTTTTAAAGATCTGGGCCTCAAAGATTGCTTCAACTAGAAATACATGATCAGGTGTTGGATATGCTTCTGTTTCCTAAAAGAGTGCAAACAGATTTTGTGTTTCTGAACACACTGTGAAACAAACAACACCACAACTTCTTTAGTCATTGTTCTAAGCCTTTTGGCAGCCTGGAACTTGCCCAGATGATAAGTTCAAATATCTTCTTTCCCCTCCTCCCACCAGCTACCCTGCAAATGCTTTTCTAACCATACATATAGTTGCTTCATAATCACATTTTGGAGTTTTTGCCTCTCTCAGTTTACCCACACCCAAGACAGCCCTTCTTCCACCCAAGGAATGATGCTTGACCTCTTTAGTTCCAAAAGAAAAGATTCTTAGGCCACATAGCAAAGATCGCAGACAAGCCATACACTTTTTCCTTATTTGAGGATTTTCAACAATCCCCTTTTATTTTTCATCATGGAACTTAAATTTTGCTGCTTAGGAGGTGAATAGGTGTGTTTTCTTGGGGGAGACTGTTATCTCCAAAATTAATTTTAGAGTTCACACCCATATGTTTCCTCTTTCAGTTCACACACACTGTGCTGTGGCAATGAAACATTAGCCCACTAAATTCACCTTTCCTTAGATTAGCTGTGCTCATAAAAAGAGAGTAAATCATTAAGTCAAGTGACATAATTGTATCATTAGCTAAGGAATACAGAGAGAGGGGTTGGGTGGTTTTTCTGGGGTGGGGTATTGGTTTTTTAATGTTGGCACAGTCTTAATTTCTTTCATCATTGTTATTTCAGACTTGTGATCCATCCAAACACAGTTCACACAGATAAAAAGATAAATCTTAGCAAAAAGAGAAAGCATTGATTTTCAGGCAGCAAATGAGTCTCTAATGTCCATACTACCTTCACTGTGATCTCTAGCAGATAAATTATTAATGCAAGTGTATGAACATCATTTTGTTGTGATTAGATTTCACTTAAATTTTAATTTAAAAAAAGTCACAGGGGATGGAAGAAGCAGTCGCATAAGATAAGCGAGTCAGTCAAAGTTTTATTTTTCATGTTTGTGTGCTGGGATTATCTGCAATCTTATCATTCATGCAGCAAATTACCAAGAACTACATTAAAAATGTGTATAGCCATTTTCATTTTTGAAAGATTCAAGACTATAAATAATTAAATGGGTGAGACATCTGTTATTTATGAGCTGAAATGACAGTTTTAATTTAGTTCTTCGTTTAGCTGAGCCTGAACGTATTGAGACTAAGTAAGAGAAAACAGGAAATATTTTTAAATGACATCTCATGGAGTTTAGACCTTCCAGGGGTGCAAATCACACACTGATGGCTTTTTTCTTTGTTATGTTTTGCATCAAGGCCCATCAGAAAACACTCTTCATTCATGACCTAATCTTGTATGTCCATGAGGATTCTGATGACAAGGTAGAGCAACCACAATGGCTTCACAAAATAAATCAGCCATGTTCCTTCTTTGTAAACATTCAGGAGACAAATTGTTTATTTAGCACATGGGTACCAGCCAGAGATGTTGCTCAAACCCCAACACTGTTACAAAGCAGATATTTCCCAGATTTCTCCCATTTATTTCTCTCTCCTACTGTACTAGTAAATCTATTGTTGCGAATCAAACTATTTCCTGCGAGAAAACAGGGGACTCAAAAACTCTCTCTAATAAGGTTTGCACAGAGCTGTCTGTGTCAGATAAGAATAAAAGATGCCCATCTCCCCTTTGCCAACTTTGGTTTGGGAAGGAGAGGTTGGCTTTTTCTAAAACTATTGCCTTTCTCTCTGCTTTCTTCTTAGGAAAAGTCTATGCACCATGAAATGATTGCTTAGGAACAGACCTTTAATGATTCTCCCTCACCATTGATTTTAGAAACTACTATCTCATATGTCTGACCCATTGAAAGGAAAAGGGATTGGGAACAGATTACAGATTTGCTGTTCCAAGAATTTTTGCAGGCTTCAGTAAACAAAAAACTCAAGTGATTGGAATGTAAAAGCAACATTTTTTAAGTAAAAAAAAGTATTGCTTTTGTGATTCCAGCCATTTTTATATACCTCAGCTTCACACAAACACAAGGCCCCTAAAGCCAAAGGACCCAGAATTCGAAACTCCTAAATTGAAATTAGATGCAATTATTTGTGTAAATCTATCATTACAATTAACTTCAGATCAAGTTTACCTTGGAATTGACTGTCCCTTTTCTCTATTTGAGAGACAGATTCATAGCTTGAGGGTATCCCAGGGGGTGGGGAGGTGGCACATAAAATTCCTCTGAGATGGAAGCTTTCCCATGGAGAGGAATGTCATCATTCTTCTCCAAACAGGAAGATAAGGTCTGGGCTCCCATGTGATCAGCCTGAGACAGAAGGGACAGAACTGCTTTCCAGAGGTGACAGACATACAGTTTTCACTGAAATCAATGGAGTCATCACTGCCCTTCCTCCAAAAAACACTTCTCAGAGAGAAAGGGTTCATGATGAATTGAATCCAGGGATAAAGGAGGTTGATGGGAAAAAAACTCTGGAAAAAGGCACAAGTCTAGAGACTTGCAATAACAAGCTATCTTTTATTAGATCAGTCATGAGAGGCAGACACACAAGGAAAATATTCTGGCTGATCTCATAGAAGACTTTATCTGTCCCTATGAACACTGCAGTTCTTAAATCCTAGGCCATCACTGAAATAACATTACTACCAGATCTAAAACGTGCAGTAAATTTCTTTTGATATCTTATTGTTTCACAGAGAAACAACCATATATTCAGAATCTCAGGGCAGTCTAACCCTCCTGGTGCTACATGATTGTATTGCTTATTTTTTGGTGAAGCACAATGGAAAACCAACATCTCAGGGTTTTTTTCTTCACCTACTGCAATACAAAGAAAAAAGCATTTCATAAATGTCTATGCTTTACATCTTATCTCTTGAACAAGAAAAGGCAAAACAAAGTAATACTGACATTTCATTCCTGCAGATCAAAGTAAGTCTTTCTCAGCATCTTATCTCATTTCTCATTGGTCATTGCCCATTTATTTAGTAGGATAAAAATGGAAAGTGTTGGGTTTTTTCTCATACACAGAGAAAAAAAAAAAAAGAAAAAAATGGAAAAAAATCCCAGTGAAAATGAGGTGAGGAAAGTAACATATTCTTTTTCCATTGAAAGATTAGCTTGTGTAAAAAACCCACACACACAGAGCAACTTTTCACATAACATATAAACAATTATCTTTCTCCCCTCCTGATATGAAACAGCTGAGATATGTATTAAAAGAGAATCAGCAAGAAGGTAGCAGGTGTTGAGGAGCATTCAGGCCAGAGACACCTGCTGTACATGTCAAGAAAATCAAGAGAAATTAGGGACATATAAGAAGACAAACACAGGTGAAAGCTAGAAAAGTAACAGGGTATCAGGAGAAAAAAATAAAAAGTGCTAATCAGACTAATGAAATTAGAAGCTTGTAGATAAGCACTGCTGAGATGCCCACCCCACGAGTATAATCATTCGTAGCCACAGAAATAAGCTTCAAAAGTTGCAGTCTGATGTAAACTTGGTCATACACATCCTATAACAACTAAAAAGGTGTACGATGTTAATTTGTTAATTTCAAGTCCAACCTTCTCTTTTTTTCTTTTTTGTGAGAAGAAACTAATACATGCCCTGAAAATAGTGAATAAAAGATAAGAACCTAAGCAGGACTGCACAAAATAGACTGTTACAAGGTACCATTTTAGAGCATCTGGAAATCAGATGTCAAGAGGGTGGGTTTGAGCAAAGAGTGAAACACCTGCTCCAGCCCCAGCATGCGGGAGCTATTTCAGAATGGACTGGGGACTGTCTGATCTGCAGAAATGGACTGTGTCTGGAAAATACTTCCTGTTTCAGTGTAGCAGATTCATTTGAAGGTCATATACCATACTTTAAAATGTATTAATGAAGTACAATTTTATTTTTGTGAGTCAGATTTCATCAGGAAACCCTAAAAGATGAACAGAGCAGAAATCACATATGAAACTACCAATAGTTCTGAAGCAAAAGAATAAACACTTGCAGTCAACTGTCCAGTGGTCTTTGGTCCCCTCTGGGCTGCAGCAGCACCGAGGGAGGGAAAGCCCTGCCTGCTCAAGGCTCACAGCTGACCATCTACACATGGTCAATACCTATGCTAATATCCATCCCTCTATCCATCCCTCCTGCTCTGGCCACTTGGCAGATTCCTTCAGCAAGGCTTGGGGAAACCCTGCTGGCACTGATGAAAGGACACATAAGTAATATTTCCTGTCAAGGACACCAACTAATTAAAAGGCTTTTGAGAGTCTAAGGCATCGAAAATTGAATGCAAGACCATGCTCAGATTAGTTAAAAAAATTGCCATCACAGAAGATAGCGACTGACCATGACATTAATCAATGGAAAAGGCAGACAGGTGATGAAAAGCGAAAAGATCAGCTCTGCAAACAGCTCTAGCATTCAGAACCTGAAGAAGCATCCCAGCTTATTACTGTACTGAGCAAGGGGGGGTGTTCTATGTTGCAGAGATTCACAGGCATCCCTTCCTTCATTTAACTACATTGCCTTTCTTGCAGCAGAAGTTTTGGGCACTATAGAAAACATTGCCAAATTTTAAAACAGCTGTATTAGTTATATAGGGATACATTATGTATTAAAAATATTCAAGATGAATTAAAGGTTGTAATATTTACTGCAAACTCACTTTCTTAAAAAAACCCAACACCTACAATAATAAAATAAATAGCTTTAATTTCAAAGCAGATAAATTGAATACCCCACTATCATCATCAAGGCTGATCTCAGATTAAAAATGAAAGGAAAGCATGTCAAAAAAAATCATAGAGTTAATCAACCTTTCACTTGTTGTTTTCCCAATGTACCACTGAAAGAGCTTAAATACTAGTGTGACCTTTGGAAAGCTCAAGGATTATGAATTCTGCAGTTATATTATGGGTAAAATAACTCCAACAAACTACAGAAAACTTATTTTCTCCATATTAGAGCTACACAAAGAGATGATCAAAACTTGCCATTTTTGCTTCCCCACGAAAAGAAGAGAGAACTGAAAAATTTTCCAAACTATAGTAACTCCAGAAAATAAATGCCACTTTCAAATAGACTCAAAGTTTAATATGAATCATAGCCTTTTCAAGGAAAAACAACAACAAAAACACAGTTGACAAAAAATTTAGATTATAACACAAAGGTTTTGAATGCAGTTTTGCCTTTAGCTCACGAAACGCTCAGTTTCTATTTTTTTATCAGGTCTCAATATATCAGATTTTGTCATCACAAATACAAATGTGAGATCTTGATTTTAGTTACAGGATGTTGCAGTGAGTGCTAAACTGTGGCTATCAAAAAATTGGTTGAAATAAAATTTAAAAATACAATAGGTTGTCAGGAACTGTCAGTAAAAGGAGATTCTGCACTGGGATACTCTGGGTCTTCTCCTGTGCCAATGCTACTGACATGTTAGGAAATCGTGGAAGGCATAATAAGGTATTTGATCTCCTGCCCCAATAATACTCAGTAAGATACCATGAAAAAATAAATTGATACACACCTGAATGCCTTTCTAATCCACCCATACAATAGAAAGAACAAGCCATTTCCCATTCGCTAACAATGCTTCTAGAAAGGAGGGAAAATAAATCAACAGGATTTCAGGTGAGTTTAGTTTTTAATTATTGTGATAGCAAGAAAGAAAATCCAAGTAG
Source organism: Margarornis squamiger (assembly GCA_035222235.1). Classification (NCBI taxonomy): domain Eukaryota; kingdom Metazoa; phylum Chordata; class Aves; order Passeriformes; family Furnariidae; genus Margarornis; species Margarornis squamiger. The sequence continues at coordinate 12,026,267 of JAWWTY010000016.1, forward strand.
AGCTTTGCAAGGATGAACAGCTCTGCGTGTGTAAATCAGGATTCACCACAGTTTAAATACACAAGTAACTATTTCCAAGCAATTGTGTGCAAAACAAAAGTAATGGAAATTTTGTATTCCCCTCCCACTTGCATAATAGCTGACTGCATTTAATTGAAACCTTCCTGAAAACATTTGGACTGAGACTAATGATGGCAGTTTTGAGACAGCAGAATTTTTAAAAAATGTAGTTGATGGGATAAAAAGAAGGCTTTAATAAAAGACTGTTTGCAACATTAACTAGAGTGTTTACTGGTGCAGAAATACCAGAAATTATCAACATACATCTCTGCTCAGGTAGGTTGCAGATAAAGCTTATGTGGCAAAAAAGGGAAATTCTTCACTGGATTTCCACAAGTACAAGGTATATTATCCCAAAAGCTTAGTGTGAAAGGGACAAAAAAAAATTGACTTTGATTTCTACAAGCCAGTCGCTTGAGTTCCCTGAAGCAGAGAAAACTGCCTGTAGATGTACAACAAAAAGTCAAGGGCAAATCTCGAACAAGTTAGAACTGTGTTAGCATTTCTCAAGTGAGTTGTCCCAGATGTTTTTCAGGCATGAAATAAAGGTTTTGTTGATCACAGAAAGAAGCAATGATACTTCAGTATAGGGTACAAGAAACAGTAATTTCTATATCATTGATCAGTTTACACAGATACTTACAATTATATCTGGGGATTAAAAAACTCCCCAAAACCCAGCTATTTGGTGTAGAAATAATGTGTATCTGAAATAATTCAGTAGTCTCTAGGTTAAGGTAAAAGGTACTGAAAATTAAGATATTGTAACATGTCCCAGTGCATATAATTTACTGTTTACAGGAGAGGGAGGGACAGATGCAGTAAAGGACATAAGATCAGAAGCCAGATTTTAACTTAGTACAGAACTCTGTAATAGTCTTTCTGTTTTACTTAATGTTTTCTATGCCAGTGTTAGGACATGGGGGACATGCAGTTGGTTGCCTCCTGCCTACAAGCCTTCTGAAACACAGAAATTAAGCACCCCTTTGTCCTAGGAAGCCACCAAGTGAGGAAATTAGTGAGGAAGTTAGAGCTCTTTTTCTGTGAAGGTTTCATGATGTACACTCAGATCATGCTTCTAACAAAAAACACATGTTATCCAGCCATACACTTGCATCCACTTTGACACTTGCAAACTTCAATGTTGCATCCTTAGGTGGGATCTCAAATAGGCATAGACAAGTCAGAGCATGAGCTCTCCTGCCTGGTGTGAGAGAGAGACAACAGACAGAAGAAGAACTTGAACACAAACCCAGTCCATGGTGCAGGGAATGATGTCTCAGAAACATCAAAAATAGCACCAAAGAAAAATCAGTGTTTTTCCCACTTTCCCTACACCCAGCTCTTCACACTGATTCATTTCATTTTAAATAATAGTCTTCCTGACTTTGAATATCTAAAGCATAAATAAGCAGACAAAAATGAATAAAAATACCCAGGCTTTCCTTAGGGGTTTAAGAAGAGAAAAAAAGAAAAAAACAACAAAAAAACCCACCAAACCAACCAATGAACATCTCTCTCCCCCAAGCCCCCCCAAAAAAACCACAAACAAAAAAAATCCAACAAAACAAACAGAAAAAAACAACTACAAACCAACTGCTTCATTGTCTACAAATAAACCACAGAGAGAAAGTATCTATCATTGTCCAGCTCTTTCCCTTGAATTTCTAGCACTGAGCATCCAATTTAGAGGTATAATTCTGTAGTGCAATGATGCTCATTCACCTATTAAGTTAATCAGTGGTATTTGTTCCCTCTGGATATGTTTTTGAAAAATTCTTTTAATCCAACCTTTCTTTTCAGAATGGCAGTCAAGACTGGAGGCAAAACAAAATTAGCTCTGATTGTACTGAGCTCCCACATTTCATGACTCAGCAGAACAGACACTAAAAATTCATCCGTGGAAAGGCACAAAGTGCTCCGAAAGGCCTGACAAGATCTGTTTTTCTTCCTTGACAAGCTGAATCCGAGAAATCTCCTGACAGACTCATAGCAGTGAGGAGGAGGAAGCTAAGGATATATTTGTATGGGATGGATGGCCAGTCTTGAGCTGCTCCAAGCAGTGTTTCTACACAGCACAGTACAAGGAACCCTGAGTGCAGAGCTGCCCTGGTGTAACACGTCCTGCTCAGCTCTGCAAGATGCATCACCTGCAAAACTTCCCACTGCCAAAGAAACCTGCTTCACATAGGTCAGAGATATTTATTTAGGTTGGCTAAAGAGTATAAACAAGTAATCTGAAATTGTTGTGGATATGGGATATGGTGAACTACTGCACCATCCAGAATTGCTGTCATAGCACCTCCTTTCACTTTGGGCACAGGTGGCCACACAAGGCTGAGCTTGGTTCCTCAGGTTATGTATCCTCAGAACAATGCAGACAAAACTGTGACTGCAGTCACCCAGCACAGCTCTACAGTAGGCACACTGATCATATGCAGCCAGCAACACACTGGTTTGTGTCATTTCAGGGAGAGCCCCTGCAGTGTCACCTTGTCATTCTGTCCAAATAGTGAACTCCTTAAAGCTACTCACCTGACTTTTGTTTATGAGCAATTTCACTCTTTGGATGCCTGATACTCATTTAAGCCTTGCAGGCTACCACATGTAATAAGGACCAATAGTAACTACTGGTTGACACAGCAACTTTAAAAACTTTAAAAAGTTTTGTCTTGTTTTAAATGTCTTGAAAACATTTAATCTTTCCTGCCTTTGAAGAAAAAAGAAGGGAGGAAAAAAAAACCAGCCTAAGAGTTTTAATCTCACATTTTGTGACTAGCCAGAGAAGGGGAGTGGAAAGGATGTGCATGCTACTATTTGAAAAAAACATGATCCAGGTCATAAGCCTGCCCAGGCAGATATGGGTATATACTGTACTCTGGTAACTCCAAGGAGTAGGTGCCCATGTTTAAAGCCTTCGAGTAACACAGGTATGTACCACAACTGAATTTCTGGAGCAAAATGCCCCTGCAGATGTGCGTGGCCATGATATGGGAAAAGAAACAGCAAAGTGTTTCCACAGAGAGGCCAAACTCCACGCTGCACAGGTCAGCCTGCCCTCATGCCAGGATCCATGACCTTACACAGCTCCTGTGGCACACAAGACTTCAAATCATTACAGCTTAATAGAGCTCTAACAAAAGGACCAGCTCCCTGCTTTGCTCCACACATCTCTGGAGAGAGAGCTGACATCCAATAGAATGGTAATCAATACATACCTGACACAAGCCATATACATAAATTATAGATGAAGGACCATTTAAATACATTCAAACAGCACAGTTAGCCCTTCAGATGCACTTGAAATGTAGATCTTGTTATATGAAAATTGGTTTGTGATACATAATTGTATGGGGAGCATTTTTTCAACAGAGGCAGGTCACATTACAAGCTCTGGGAGAAGCTGCTTCAGAGAGACAATACCATTGGACTAAGGATACTGCCAGGTATTTCCTGCTTTCCCAAGGTCCAGCTCCTTTATACTAGCTGTAATTTGCCTTAAGGTATTGATTGCCTTAGCCAAAGTGTTTCTTACTTAGTGATTATACCCCATTCATTGCCTTTTTCAAATTTCTGCTGTTTCTGCTCTTTTGATGACTTTGATTGTCCCTCAGGCCAAGGATTGGTGAGGGTACTACTAAGAGCATTATTTGTCTGTTGTCCATCCCTGTGTTCAAGGACCTGAGTTAATAAAGGCACACATCATTTTTATCTTGCTTACACCACATTTGCATCAGAATAATTCCTCCCAGAGCAGTTTCTCAGCCACATGTCCTGTCTTCAGCAGCACCATGCTGATTTACACTAGCTAAGCATGCAGCTTATGAACTCTATATAAGCACAAGAGAAAAATCAAGGCCCCAGGAGACTTGTTCTTTCTGAGATGCCAGTGAGAAATGAACTGAAGGAGTCCATGTATTTGTCATAAGCAAACTTTGGTTTTCATCTTCTTTTTTCACCTCTCTCACACGTTTTTCCTCCACTCATCACTTGTTTCTCTTCTTTAAATTGTAACTGAGGAACATGAGAAAGAGCAATCCAGTTTGATTCAGAGATACTCCCCCTCAGCTGAACAAGGAGTGGGCACTCTCAAAAATAGGAAACTATACAAGTTTATTTTGCAACAAGTGCCACCAGGGAGTAAGTTATTACTCCAGAGACAATTCAACCTAAATCCCAATAGCTGTTATTACAAATGTACATTAGATTAGTTTACCTTGTCATATTCACATGCTAACTAATGCACTGGACAACTGATTAGCACTTATTTTCTCACTAACCAAAGTGTTAGTTAGGTCAAACACCAAAAAACACACAAAAAAAACCCACCAACACAAAACATTTTCTCATAATCTCAAACTTGTCTGAAATGTTCTTCCTTCTACCCCATGTATAATATACTCACAATTTGTGCACCTGGAATGAAGGAACTGCAAAAAGAGGCCATGTGCAGAGGTAAACCAGCACACTAAGGAGAGAAAACTTGCTAGAGTAACTGATGCAGAAAGTTTTGCATCAGCAAACATATTTTTACCACTGACATCACTCCTAGTGTTTCTCATGAATTAATCCTTTTCTTGGGAAATACAACTTGATAACGTGCCCCAATGTAGCTCTTGCAGTCAGAATTACTTCATTCATACTTTATTACTCCCAGCTTTTAATAACTCTTCAGCCATATGCAATAATGAAATATCCCATTAAAAATATGACCAAGCAATTTTCTTGAAAAACTTTACTTTCCCTTACTGTAAAATCTTGTCTAGTTTTAATTTAAGCTAAGAAAAATTGCTCTGCTCACAACAATGCAACAAGAACCTGTGAGAACAAGACTAAATTTATTTCCAAGAGTTTTACCCTACACAAATGGCAAAAAGCAGCCAGAAATGTGCTCAGCCTTCTCAACCCTGAGCATTCCTGTGGCATAGAGGAAATCCCTGCCTGGCACAGAGCTACTTCTCCAGCACATGTAGTAGTTTGGTAGATACCTGGAGCTCAGTTTCTGCAATTGCCAGGTGCCTGAGTGCAAGGGCAGAACTGGTGCAAGAAAACGGACAGCTAAAGTGGTTAAGGAGAGGGTAGCCTGCCTTGAGCTCTGTGCTGCCACACAGCTGTAATCCAAGATAATTCAGATAAATTAATACAAGTTGCAATCACCACAGCTATACATAGACCAAATTAGATTCTTTTGATTCCAATTACCCCAAAATGCATCAAATCAGACCAGAAGCTGTTTAACTGTTTAGCAAAAGCACCTGGCATAAGTCCTTTCCAGTCTATATGCAGTCCTGTCAAGAATCACTCAGCACACAAGAACAGAGGATTAAGTCTGAATAAAACAGCATGGACTTGATGAAGTCCTCCAGCCCAGATTGACCTTACTGCCTTCATCCAGGCTTTGCTGTTCTACAGAAGAAGCAGAGAAGTACTGGTTCTAGCCAAGGACAGCCCACAAAATGCCTTCTCTTACTCCCAACTCTCAGCTCAGGGTGCTGATGTGGCAGCCCCTCCTGTCCAGCCACACTGGCCACAGGAAACACATTTCCCATTCTGCAGCCCTTCCCTTCACTTTCCCTCTGGGAGAGCAGGAATAGAGATTAGTAGAGGGGAAAACTGTTCCTGGGATTATTTACAGAATTACCACATAATGTGCAATTTTAAAAGAAGGTGCCTGTGGGTGCATTTCCTTTCTGCAGTATGTGAAATCAGTTACATAACAGATAGGGAGAAGGGAAGGCACAAAGCATTAACAAAGCACATTGAAGTTCCCTGGAATTGAGGTGATAGGATTGCACTGCCAGCTGGCAGTCAGACAGTCTGGCAGTGTCAGAGGTCTTTGTGTCTCCTGATAAGAGAGAAAGCAAGGGCTACATGTAACCTCTCTGGAGCAATATCTGATGTGACTGGTGGACATTTGGCTAAGTGTTCATTATGCCTTTTTAGCCAAGACTTCAAAATGCAAATGCCAGGTACTGCATCTCACAGCAGATCAAGCTGGAAATTACATCTCCATGTATTAAACAGCCAGAATACCTAAGAAAATTCTAGGTCAGACTACAATACAGATTTATGTGTACAGATGAAGTACATGAAACATGACAACACATACAGATGCTAACTAGAATAAAACTGCCAGAGTTTAATTGGTTGGCAGTCAGTGTGACTCTAGGCAGAAATAGCTGCAGATTGTTCGATATTGTGCAAGAAAGGAAAGCAGCAAAACCAAGCATATAAAAGCAGATTTGCAAAATGAAAGCACAGAAACATTCCCAGCTACAACTGTAAATCTTCATGCAGTAAATTATTAATAAGACTAAAGAAATCAACTGCATGATAACAGGTAATACCAGTAATGACAACATACTGAAAATTCAGAGGAAACCAGGTAATGCCTGACAAAGAATAACAAAGCCTTACCATGACCTCAGTATTTCTCACTTGTATAGCACACCAGGGTAAGAAAATGACACTCACAGCTTTCCATACAATCAGTTCCTGCCATGCCTGCCACCATATGCAGTACAGCCAGATGAAGCAGGATTTTATTCCAGGTTTAGTGAAGCTGTGCTGTAATGAAAGAAAGGGAGAGAGAATATGAGATCAAATGATGAGCTCAGCAAGCCCTGGCAGGAGTTCCTGGGCTTAAATAAAAGCTTGGAGGTCAGAGAAGGAGTTCAGAGAGGCACAGCTATCTATCTTCTTTGAATATTACCAAGGCATTCAGGCCACTTCTACTTCCTGTCAGTGCCTACCAAATATTTAAGTCAGCACTAAGGATGCTAAAAAGTGCATGTCCCCTTTACTTCCTTCCTTTCCTCTTGTTTTCCCTAAAATGATTGGTATTTCACTCTTTTCACCTTTTGCTTCACTTTCCCTTTAAATTTACAGTAGTGCAGACTGATCCTAAAGGGAACTGCCTTGCCGAAGAGCATTTAGGCCAAACTTAGCTCTGCATGAGTGTCCCCTTTTGCTGAGCAGGCTGAATGAATGCGGAAAAAACCCTTCACTGCACAAAGAGAGTCACTGGTAAAGCCACTTTTAAGTCAATCAAAACTATTCGTGAATGGAGCAAATATTTTTGGCCAAAGGAGGAAAAACATTCTGCATTGCCTGAGAATGAAAATACTAGGTGAAATATTTAACCTAGTATTTCAAACAGGGTTCCAAATTTTATTAAATAAACCAAAACAATTTTGTATCTTTCAGTTTCATACTGGTCCGCTAACAAAAACCTCTACTTTTCACAAGTGAACACTGCAAGTTAATGTTGTAACACAGAACAAACAACTCAAAAAGCTGTACAACTTCATCAACCATATGAGCTGCCCATACATTGAGGCTGATATTGTCCTTAGAATTCAGTCAGCTGTTTCATTACATAAAATAATACAGGGTTTTTTCCTGACCTAAGTTGGCAAATACTATCAAGAATTCAAAGAGAAAGGGATTTTGTTATTATAAACATCCTCTAGTAGACCTTTAGATGTTGCTGGTCTGGTGCTACATTTACATAAATTTTTACATTTTCCTACCTTCTCATCTTATTACAAATCTGATTTACATATCATTTCTACCTAAATATAGTTTTTGTTGCTGAGATTATTAACCAGTATTTTTTACAATTATCTCAATAACATCTACATAGACATATTACTTTAATTTTTGAAGATCTGGTCCAGCCAACAGAATCTTCAGGCTAGTACCTAATTTCTGCAAGCAAAAATAAAGGCAGCCCAAAAAAACTACAAGCCCCTCCTTTTAACTACACATAGTGTGAGCATTGCCCCTGTTTGCCAAAGGGTGTCACAGCAGCTTTGCCTGCAGGAAGAATTGAGTTACTGAGTGATCCATGAATGACAGGACAACGCAAAGAGGCCTTGAGCACAACAAGCCATGGCCAGTAGGACAACACAAGCTAAAATTAAGTATGGAAAATACTTTGATATCCTTATATTGCTAAAACATAAGCACTTAAAAAATTACAGACAGCTTTCAGCAAGTAATCTTACCTTTTCTAATAGCACTGTAGATGTCACAGTGATGAACTCACCAAGGTAAGAATGCACCCACTGTTTATCAAAACATTTGCTAACCACTGAACCAAACCAGGTCCTCATGAAATATTCATAATAAAGCAAGAAAACCATTTTTAGGTTTTGAAGTGTGCCTAGAACTGAGATCATGGTAGGATAAATCTTCTGATGCTCCAGGTCTGTTGTGAAGTGAACCAGAGCAGAATTACAGCTTTGTAGTACCATCACAAGCAAGAGGCCATTTCACAGGCGGTGAAGAACTGAAGTTCCAAGTTTCATTCAATTTTTCTGATAGAGGTAGATGTTTGTTGCTAAAGCAAATCCATGTTTATTACCATGGAATCAGGCTTTAAAAGGGAAAATAATCCCAACCAAAACCCCCCAAAACAAACAGAAAACCAGCCAAACAAACAAAAAAATCCAAACAAAAAAAAAGAAAAACAAAACAAAAACCAACCAAACAAACAAAACCAAACGAAACTCAAAAACACAAAACCCCACCTGGTCTCTAAAAAGAAAGCACATCACTTTACACACATCTAAATCACTGGGAAAACAACTCTGTCCCAAACTTCAGAAGACCTCTAAGAAAAAAAGCCTTCATAAGTACCACTCAAACACCTCAGGAAAATCCTGAATCTTGCATGTAAATACTTAAACTCCCAATATTCAATGATGCATCTTCTTCTTTGAGAAAGGAACAACGAGTACTTCTCCAATTTAAAGAGCTGCCTAAGCATTGACATCTTGGCCTTTGTACCATCCAAACCTTCATCATATGGCACATACTAACAGCCTAAATTTCCACCTTCTGAAAAGCAGGATTATTGTTGAAGTCTTGCACTGTAGTTTCTTCCTGGTTGTGCGTATGTGTGTAGCAAATGCTAACTCACTAGGGAAATTATTATCTGGGAAAATATTTCTGAAACACTAAGAAGCATGATCTATTATTAGGTGTAGTCTGAGAATATAAGCCTCAAAAGGTCCAAATGATGGCATGCCACTAGACATAGGCACCTGACTGCTCTGCTTTATCAAGAGCAGTGAACTAAAAACATGACCAATGATGTCTAAGAAATATTACTGAGAAAAATTGAATTTCTCTGGGCTTTTTTTTTTTTTAAGGACTATTATTTTAGACTGGGCTCCTAAATCCTTTTATGTATCCAGATTTTTACCTTATTTTGTTCAATCCCAGTCCCAAATATGTTTTGGTTAGGAAAGTTTTCAGTGCCCTCTCACAGAGATCCAAGGCCTCTCAGTACGACTACACTCAGTATCAGCCAAAGCAGGCAATAACCCTGCAAAGGCCTGGAATTACCTAAACAGTTGTTATATGCAAATAACCTTAGAGGGAAGGCCATGGGATGTATTGCCATTTTGTATGGACAAGCCAGTTCATCTGATATAAACAAGAGCCTCACTACAGAGCCACAGTCCCCCCTCTCCTAGACTCCTAAAGCAAAATATCTGCCATATTCTTAAATCCCAGACAGCCTGTGAATCCCAAGAGCTACTCTGAAATGAGTTTCCACCTTCACAGGAACTACATTATTCAAAGGACCTTGCACTTCTAATTTGTCATTGTAATGTGTTCTTCAATACCTTGCACTGACATTGTGTAATTTGACAGAGTTACATGAATTGCTCTCCGAGGACACGTTATCCAGTAATATTCCCAGTGCCGTTAGTTTCGCTGCTGAACATGGCCACTTTCACCAGAAGGACAGAGGATGTAGTTATTGCAGAATAATTATTTCCATATTGGTTAATTTTATTACAGAGAGTAAAAGTGGCCTCACTAAAGCTTAAACAACCTCCACCACCCTCTCTCTCTCTCTGACACCTAAAACAAAGGTGAAACTGCTGAGACAGCAGTGATCCAAATTTATCATGTTCTGCAACAAAATATTCTCTTGCTGAGAAGTCTTTGGGGATGACACTACTCTTTCTTGTGAAATAGCACCTAAAAATCTTCTTGCAGTAGCTCCACAGACTAAAACAGACCTTAAACCACGCATTGCCAACAAATCACTAACCATCAGTAACACTCAGTGCAGGGCTAGAGGGCTTTACTGAGCAAGGAAGGGAACAGATCTGAGGTCAGGGAGGGAAGAAAGTGGTGACAAAACATATACACCAAGTCTGGCATATCAAAGGACTTGCTCTTTATCTGGAACGTGCTGTACTCACCCACATTTCTCTTCAAATAACACACTGTTCTAACACAGAGCACTGTGGGCTTCATTGGTTTGGGTTTTTTTATAGCTGTTATCCACAGATTACTCTGACAATATCTAGACAAACAATGTTATCACACATATGTCCCTTAAAGCGCATTTTAACATAGTTTAATTAAGAATTAAGGAATTGCTATAACTGCAATCAGTGAGAAGTGCAGCTCATTAGGTCAGACTATTATGGATGTGGAAAAAAACCCCCGGTGAAACAGGCACTTGGTAATTTTTATATAATCATACTTTGGATATTTTTTAAAATATAATCAAATAACTGATAACAAATTTGGCAGAAAGATGTATTGACATTTCAAAAGAACAGCAGTGAGAAAAAATAAGTATGTCTTCAAAGCAAAGAAATAGGAATTTTCATTAAACTAGAGGCTGCAAAACTATAGCTCAGTTCACGATAATACAGTATATTTCTCCCTCTGCTGGAAAATCCATCCTACTACACAATCCAAAAACTATAAAGGTGAAGTACTATTATAACATACTTCTCTGACTCCTCCTGCTGGGAGAGGTCAAGATTTAAACCTAAAGGCATCTCAGTGTTTTTATAAAGAATGCTGCATTGCCTTAATAATGTAATTTGGGTAAGTGCTTCATTTTTGTGAATGACTTGCAGTCTGAAGTAGTTACTAGTTAAATTTAGTTGATGACAAATTTAAAAATAATCATGCTTGAATTCTCATGGTTAGTGCACAAATTGTCTCTTTCCACACTGGTTTTTTTTCAGAAAGCAGGGAAGGAGTGCTGCATTTGAGCAAAATTCTGTAAGTTCATTTTTTCTCAAAGCTGAGAAAAATATGAGTCTGTATGCAATTATTTTCTAGAAGCTTTCACACATAGATACATACGAGGTAAACTCATAATTCTACCTTCAAGAGATGATGAAATTAATGCTTAGACACCAACGGATGGTGGAACCGGTAACAAGAACAGCAAGTAACTGACCTATTTTGGAGAAAACTACTTACTAAGATGAAGAACTAGTGGAATTAGTTGCACGCACTTTTCACAACTAGGATAACTCATGGCACCACTTAACAATGCAAAGAGGTTTCCCTGAGGTACAGGGGTTCTGGGGCGAGCATGTGCAAGCAAACCTCTGTACAGAGGAACTACATTCATTAATTTTTTAAGACATCTATGCTGCTGGAAGGGTTTGCTACCAAAATACAACTGACAGATAGGGATGAATTTGAGTTGGATATCTATCCAGAGTCAAACTATTCCAATGTTTCAAAAAAAAAATAATTACCAAAATTCCATCCAAGTCATCAAAAGAACAATCAGAGGAGGAACAAGCAACACATCAAAAAGCAATTCCTTAAGTGCACACTTATTTTGTTTAATAGCTACATCATACACTTTAGGATGACAGTCTTCAACTTAGTTATCTAAATTGCATCATGATTGAACCCATTTTCTGAAAATAACTAACTGTAATGAGCTTTACAAAACAGTAGTCTACTTGCAAGTCAAAAAAACAAGACCATATTAGATGGAATAGTCCCCCATGAAATCCTGAGAATTGTTTTCAATGAGCAAGGCCTAATTCAAACACCCTCCTGTGTTGTGTCTCTTGTGGGGAAAAAAAAATAAAAGTAATTATCCTTCCAGCTCTACAGTACTTTAGATCCTCTGGTTAGCAACCAAGGGTCACTCGCATGCAGCCAGTGAGCCAAAGGCCACTATCTACCTGTTGTTGCTGGGAGGTTAAAGGGGCAGGAGGACTTTAGCCCAAAGGGAAAAACACTTTCAATTACTCTCACCTTTCTCTAGTCTCAATATTATCTACTTTCCACCAAAAAAGAAGCCAGATAGAAATTCAAGCTGGATCAGCACATGCCTTGTGACAATCCCAAGTCTCTGGACTGAGGATAAACCTGAAAAGCACTTGTAAGACAAAACTGTCATACTTTGGGAGCCCAAGTCTTTTGTGACCCCCAATCATTGCTCAGTATGTGGGTATCCACCAGGTACATTTGTGCTCTGTGGCACAGACATCAGTCCTTCCTGCTGCTGAGCTCTGTCAGTGCTGCCTGTGGGGACTGGCACCTCCCTGTGCTCTCCCCATGAACAGCGGTGAGGGCCAGCTGGCTGGGGCCATGGCAAGTGTACTGACAGCCAAACAGAATGGACTAACTCAGGTCAGGGGTCACCCATGGTAACACACAGACAGGTACCATGACCCTTCAGGTGAATGCCAACCAATATTTAGCACAGCAATCCTGCTCTACTGAAACCAGGTAAAACATCTCATCTCTGCTCCAGAAGCCTTAAAATGAAAATGCTTTAGTCTAGCAATAACCATCAAACACTACAAAATTACATCTTAAACCCGTTTGAATCACTAGTTTTCCCTTGCAAGTGGCTAAGCCCCACAAGGCACACGAAGTTAGAAGTGCTGAAGACTGGCAAACAAGCTCCCTCCAGAACAAACAGACAAGCAATACCACAGAAGTGCCTGTGGACATCCAACAATGCTGGCATCTTTGCAATTGCTACTTTTTCAGTCCAGACAGGGCTCTTAAGCATGAGTTTCAAATTGATACATTTTGGAAATATGACAGATTGGAAACAAAAAACAAAAACAAATGAAAATGTATTCAGAAACTCATTCAACTCAGAAGAAATAAGTAGGTCAACTTAAAACCTAATGCAGAAGACCTGAAAATTGAGATAACATCAACAGAAATATACAAAGTAAATCAGACCACAGACGAACAGGAACCAAATTACCCTGAAAATTTCACACACAGCTGCACAATGTTAAAAACAGAAACCTGTGAGCAGGGGATACTTCTGCAGAGCTGTTTCAGAGCAAATCCCAGCTCTAGAACGCAGCACTTTGGGGGTTAGAATTTTACACTTTTTATTTAAAGAATATTAGAGAATATGGTATTTTCTGCCTCTTTAAAATGTGCTCACAAAAGATGTTTCCACAGTTGCTCTTCGGGGCAGTCTCCTTTTACAAATGAAACCCCCACAGATTTGTTCAAGATATTACACTGGGAATCAAAACTCATTTAACAATGTAAGTGCTTTGGCAGTGTGCATTAAACTGCCATACATCTCTGACCAAAATGAGAATAAACCCAAGCACAAAAAGGGTAATGAAAACAGCACCTGCAAAAAATGACTGGCCTAAGCATTGCCCACATTCACCACGTGGGGCCTTGTCAGCTACACTGACCTAACAATCAGCACAAGGAAAGAACAAAACCCAAGGAGTTACTTCTTCAAATTAACAGCACTGATGATTTTCATTTCTTTGTCATTCCTCAGCAAGAAAATGATAAATTTTTGAAGAGAGTGTAAGTGGTGAGGAGGGGAATGGAAAATGAGCATCAAGGATGACTGGGATTCTGCGTCATCCAGACCTTGCAGGTTATGCTGGATTGGAAGTAAAAATCCAGCAGTTTTCATATTTCTCCTGCCCTATGTCTTGAGCTTCTCTGGAGATTTTAGAAACATTAAGATCCTTTTCATAGCTATGCTGTCTTACTACAGCAAGAAGCAAACATGAAAAAACTTTTCAACAACCTTTTTCTTCATGAAATGTCTACTGAGCCCACCAAAGATAAAGCACTTCTAAAACAAGGATAAATAAACTAAAATCAAAATCTACTCAATGCTTCCTTTACTTCTGACTTGCGTTTTCTAATAATAACTTGTTCCCGTATATAGCTTCAAGTTTTGCCATTTTAAAACATAAAATCAATTATCCTTCAAACCAATCTTTTTCAGATTGCACGTGTAGCACAGATTTCCTCCTAAGTAATCTGACCATTTCCTGTAGATGACCTTTTTAAAAGGGTTTTATCTTCAAGCACAGCCAAGTGACCGGCAAATTAAAAAGAGATGGTCACTTTTAACTTGGGCTCTTTTCCCAAGGATTCTTTTTTGGAGGACACAAAACAGCCCTCAGTTATTAGCAGTTTAATCCATTTAGCAAACCTATGTAAGCACTGTATTTATTACAAGTATGATTCTCCTCAAGGGATTGTTATAGCAGCAGCCCTTCCATTCAAATAAGTAATAATTCAAATGTGTATTTCAGTTCCAGCTGTTGCGCAATGATATTTTTAGAGCTTTTAATAATTTCTGTGTTGATTGCAGAAACCAAAGTATAAAAAACACAATCCTATCAAATGATTAATCAATCTTTTTTTTCATTTAAATAGGCCTTAGATCAAGGTCCAATATAAAAAAAGTTGCTGAGCTTTTTCCTAATATCATTGTAAAATGTGTTAGAATGTGCTGTAAAAATACATCACATTAATGGGTTTTGTCCTACCAATAAGTACTTTTTCAACAGTTTCAGTAAATATTTTAAAATACAATGCAAATAAAAGAATTTATTTGCTGAATCTGCGTTATTTAACAGCAGAATATCTATAAATGCTACCTTAATTGCAAGGGCCATAATTTTGCTTCCTATGTTACATTTTAAAATCTGGAAATATTTTTCTCCATAAAAATACCTGTTCACTCAGCTCCTACTCCCATGCTGGGTAAATCTCTGACTATGTACCTGTCTAAATCTCATATATTTTCTTTTCATAATGTGCACAGAAGAAACTCAGAATCAGCAGCTGGGCTTGTAGCATAATTATTAACTTCAGTAGGAGATTGTGTATGCATGAACAGCTTTGGAAATTTATGGTTTTTTAAGGACTACTTCACATCTAAATCCTGAGGTTGATTTTTATTTTTAATTTCATCACAGCATATTTAGTTAGAATTTACTGCTGTGTTTTATGATTGCTAATATTTCTTTTAAAAATACGTAAACCTGTGATTTTATAACTTAACATGCTGATTCATTTTGAGAAATATACATTAAATGTAAGTAAGTACCTCAGCAGTCTCTGGCAGTGACTGTTATGTTTGGAAACATTTTCTACAGATCTGAAATTAGAGAATCTATTATTTGTAATTAATATTTTGCTAAGTTTAACACATTCTTTTCCTAAATTGCTCATGTTGAATATTATTAATTTGAGCAACTACTAACAGTGAATAATGAATATTTGCATGAATACATGTGAACCAAAAAGGTTGATTAATAATTGTGAGCTTTTCATTCTACCCCTTTAAATATGGTGTAATTGTCATCTACCTTGCCCTTTGATTTATTCTTCTGAATTCAGAGTGATAGTAAGAAAAATAGTTTCAAATAAAGGTAACCAATCCACATTTCATGCACATACATGTTTCTTTTTCTTCTATTAAGGCCTGGAAAATCCTGTATCCGGAGACAGAAATAAAAAATAGAAATGTCCTCTCCAAGACCAAGCCAAACAGCTGTTTAGAATTCAAGTGAACTTGAAAAGACTGTATTGGTTCCAACCCAGCAGAACAACTCCACCCATTTGATTTACATACTACATTTCTTATATGCATAATTTTTTCTAGGCATGGGCCTGAAATTCTTCAGACGTTCTCTCTATCCAAAAATGAAGTCTGGCCAAAAAAGCCCTACGGCACAGCCTCAGCCATTCTCTATCTGCCTGCTGATGCCAAGAAACTGTAAACACTTCTCTACAGAAAAACACAACTGCATGAAAATTGGATCCTTGGTACCAACCTCATCATCTCTGCTGGCAGGTGCCTATGTCTCATTTGCACTCCAAAAAAAAGTAACAACATTGAAAAATATGTTCTGAGTGTTGTTAGTTAAGACTTTACATTTTGGTAGAGTCTACTAAATTCTTGAAATAACACCCAAGTTCTTTACAAAAAAAATTATGCAGACCGTGCCACTCAGATATGTTTCTATTTTAGAGAGAAAGTGGTTTCTGCAGAGGTGCTGCTGAAGATGCTCAACTTCTCCTTGCATTTGTTCCTCTTCACACTCATGTTCCTCTATTTCCTACACTGGATTCTGTGAATGCAGATTCAGTTGCCAAAAGTCTCTTATACACATTTCATTCTTCCAAATAGCTGAACTCAGTTGAGAATTTTAAATATATCTCCTCAGCTGAAGGCTTTTCATGCAAAAGCAGAAGAAATTCCCTTGTCAGTTGACTGAAATTTTTCTTCTCAGTCATGATTTGAGAAGAGAAAGGCTCTTATTTAGAGACATTAAAATCCTCACACAATCAGCCAGAGGAAACCATGTTATTTCATTAATGGAGCTGTGCTCCATTCTGAGCTCTAACTTCCAGCTAAACTCTCTTGGTACAAACCTGTACTCAGCCACTGGATAAGAAAAAAATATTTAAGCCCACAAAACTAGAGGCCTCCACATATCCACACACTCTTCTGGTGATGTCAAGTGAAAACCAGCAGGCAGATATTTCATTTAGAAAGATCTCCCTGGAAAGACCTTCCAAGCAGACTGAATTTGTACACAGCCAGAACACAGACAGTCTTTGTAACCCTGAGAAATGTCACGCTGAGCGCCAAAGTCCTATTGCTGTCACTGGGGAGCAGCACATCTTGCTGAGGTGTGCAGCCATATTGTTACACTTGATTTCTCACTTTTCTCTTGTCTTTAAGCCTGCTCCCACACAGCACCATCTTTTTCAGTACAATTCCTGTTGTGCATAGGAGCCCTCACATTTGTAAGCTAAAGACTAGTAGCCTAAGGCCATGTCTTTGTGAAAGAAATAT
This sequence comes from Margarornis squamiger, assembly GCA_035222235.1. NCBI lineage: Eukaryota > Metazoa > Chordata > Aves > Passeriformes > Furnariidae > Margarornis > Margarornis squamiger. The sequence goes on from JAWWTY010000016.1 coordinate 12,043,224, forward strand.
ATCTTGTCACAACTCTGTTAATGTTGCCACACTGGAACACACAGAGACGTGCCACACTTTCACAAGTTCAGCTCATACCAGCTTGATTTTATCTGGCAGCACAACAAAACACATTGTGCAACTATACCAAGAACTGCTAAAATACAGAATAGGCTTAGGATAGTGAGTTTTTAGAGGTTTGGAGCTGACTGACTATGACTGTCTATCAAGTTTCACAGTCTGAATATATTCAACTGAATATATACTCAGTACTTTAAAAGTAAGAGGATTAAATAAATCGGTCTCCTTCAGAATATTCTTAATTTCAGTCTCCTCAACAAGGCTGGATCCCAGTATTGATAACATGAGATGTATCAGACATCACAAAGTTAAAATTTTGATTTTGCGTTTCTTAGTGTAGTTAATAAGAACAGATGGTGTTGCATTTCTCTATACATTCTGCTTTTGTTTAGAAAGTGCAGGCTATCTTTACTGCTTTTTAAGTAACTAGGAATCTGACACCTTGTTTCCCAGCATTATTTTTCTTATTCCATGTTGACTGGCACTGTCAGAGCACTGCAATCTGCAGAGCAATCTCCATGGTCATGATTAAATAGCTCCTCATGGTATTATTCATTTCTCTGGGAGATATGATAAATATATTCTGCAGTCAAAGGGATGAATGTGAAAAAAGCATGATATTTGAATATTTCAGCTCAAGTCTTGATAAAGTAAGACAGATATAAGAAAATCAATCCCACATTGGTCTCATTTCAATTTCATGGATTCTCCTCTGCAATCATAAAACAGAGTACTAGCCAATCTGAATGGAAATATTACTTGTTCTAAATTGATCAATATTATCCAGAAATGGACAGTGAGGGCTATAGATATTATGTACTCAAGAGACAAACTTTGAGATCTGAATGACTTTATTGTTTATGGTCAGTGCATTTTGCTGCCCACTCCAAGACTCAAAACAGTCCCTTCACAACAACTGCATCTATCCTGAAACAGATGCTGAAAAATGTAGCCATGGTCTCTGAGATCACCCTTGGCATCTTCTAAAAAGGGTCTGGCACACTGCCAGGCCAGTCTTCCCTAACAATCATAGGATTTTATCCTATGAAAATCAATGAAAACATGCTTTCTCTTCCATAAATTCAGCCTCTACTCCAGCCCCATCGGTAAAAGATTCATTTTCCTTCCTCACTGAGGAGGCACAGTTTAGGTCTGCCAAATCAAGCCCTGCACACTGCATTGGCCTCGCTCCCATAAAAAAAAACCGCTGTCTCTAGGCTTTAGTATATTTATTCTCAAAGCCACAGAGACACTGATAACACCATTTTATATATGAAGACCAGACATGTTTAGAACTACAACTTGCCCAAGTTCAGAAACTGAACCCAAATTTCCCTAATGAAGCTTAAAGTTGACATCATCCGCTAGCTGTACACAGATGGGTTCATCAGCTAAATTTCTATATGCATTAGATTATCTCCCCCTCATTATCCTAGCTCATCTTTTCTGTTTTCCTTCAACTTTCTGAAGCCCAGAAGGGTACTAGTAAGAGTGTGTCACATTTGTGTCACTGGGATGAGAAATCTTGCTGTTGGAATAACTGCCCTTTCGACCATCCATATTTAGGAGAGTTATTTCCACATCTGAGTGTTTGGACAAATGCTCAGACCTCTTGCTACAGGTTGAATCAAAATAATTAATTCTAAGGAATTTAGTAGGACTGACTTCAGGAGTGGATTTTGCTCATGAATAAGGCAACAGATGACACAGTAAAAAGACAAATATTTTATAACCTATAATTTGAAAACACATTGCAAACATTAATCAATTACTGAATGACTTTGAAAAACAAGTCAAGTCCTAGCAAAAAAATCAAGGTACAAAAGAGGAATGACAATAGTCTAAAACAGTAAACCAAACCTTCTGTACAGTTACCTAAGCCACAGCAGAGGAATAAAACCTGCTAATATAGTGTACTATTTTAAAATGTGAAATAAAGAGGGGAGGTAGAAAAGAGGGAGAAAGAAGAAGGAAAAGAACTGCATTCCTTACAGCACAAAAGCCATTTTCCCCATTGTCATTAAGTCTGCAATAAAGTGAAAACCATTCCATAACAAGTTTTAAGTGCTTCCCCCCCCAACCCCCCTACTTACTCTTTACTTAAGCTTACTCAAATTTTTGAACCTAAACTACAGGTAGAATACATACCAGACAAAGGTACACGAACCTCAAACAGTTTTTCCATGGGTTCTCTGAGCTCCAGTTTTCATAAGAAAAAAAGGCTTAGAATAAACTTTATGTGTATTAGTCCATAACCGAATACAACCACTGGGTGTCACTAATGTTCTATAAAAAAGGCAAGAAGTTATTGCATTTCTCAGGTATTTTCTGGTGGAAATATTGCCACATGCCTCGGCAATCCCCAAGCCTTCATAAAATACTCACATATTTAGGAGCAGCATTAAATTTAAACGGATGACTAAATGGGAGTGCAGAATCTCGGGAGGTCTGTGTTTCCCCGAGAATCAATACCATCCCTGCCTCAGCTCTAACTGAACAGGGTTCAATTTAGCAGGCAACAAAATCCTGCCACGGAGCAACAATACGTGAAAGCAACTGTTTCTGTGCAGTTATTCTGAGAACAGAACAACCTCATTAATTGGTGTCAAACAAAACAACAAAAGCCAATGTGCTCGTACTGTAAAAATCAACAGATCCTTTGTTATCAGTTTTTATCAACTGATACTAAAATCCAGCACTGACATGAACTATTCATCATGCTTTGTATGTCTGTGTGATTGATCTGGAAGTGAGCTTTTGAGGTGAGATCCTATAAACTAGTTCTTTCTTTTGCTACCAGTAAATTAACTTTCAACTAACAGTGTTCTATTCTAGCCTGAATAAAGCAAATAAATTAAAAGGATTTCCTTTCATCATGTTTAGTGAAGGGGTTTGTCAAGTGTCAGGTTGTCGGCTTCCTAACCACTTAACAAAAGATGTACAAACTATAAATCACTCAGGACAAAATCAACCTTTTTAAAGTGTTTTCACTATAAAATAAGATACAGTTTCTGCCAGAGTAGAACTATATTTAACTTTCAGTTTTCTAAGTGCAAAACCTCAATAGTTCCTTTGATTTTGTATTGGAAGGGTCAGCTGTGAAAACATCACTTCAAATCTAAAACTCCTGCAGTTTAAACACTTTCTTTTCTCATTAGTAATTCTGATTTTCATTCTCTTTGATCTTTTCAGTTGGTAAAAGTAGAGCATTACCAATTTCCATGAGTCTTGAAAATTGATTATTATTCAAACTTAATCTTCTACCTTTTTTCACAATCATTTGAGAACACATTGAACATAAGAAATAAAAACGTCACACTAACAGCAACACACTTCAGTACAGTCCCATGCCATCACCAGTGGCTCCATTTCTTTCATGCATCATTCCAAACTGAGCAGATCCTACTTAGTAAAGGCTTGCCTTTAGGAAAACAGTGTGCTGACTGGCAGAAGACAGAATGTTTCTTTCCCTTTCCTCTACTATTCTACAGTTTAATTTTAACATCAGATAGCTAACATGCTACTCTATAGGGCCATAGGTAACCAACACATATGTAAAGTATATGTACACCAAACATGTATGTTGCTCCTTCCCTTCCTGATCATTCAGTATGTGCCACTCACTCCAAGAAACCTTGCACAGGGACAGAAGCAGCCTGGTCAAAATAAAGCACAGATAAGCCAGCAAAGTTATCTTGCAATTTTTCTCCATACTTATATTTTTCATTAGATATTAAACTATTTTGGCTATGTTTCTACTGAAAGGAAGTACGTATAAAGAAAATGCAGATTTATAGATACATATTTGAATGACATTTCTATGAAATAGAGAAGGATCCTAAAATGATGTAAGTAGATACAGATCAGTCAAATACAACAAAGTGGTGCACATTGACTAAGGTCCAAAGTAACTCTCTGGCACAAGCTCTTTCAAAATACATTTGTCTTGATTAGAGTATGAAGAAAAATATGCTGAGATCAGAAAAAACAAGACTTTATAACTGAAGGTTCTCTGGTATCTCTCATTTCAAAATGGCAAAATCCACATATTTCTGGAAAGAAAGAAAGCTAAAAGCCTGGCTGGTACTAATAGAGAAAGCTGAAGATTTTGTCTCCCTCTTGAGACTGAGGAAGGCAAAAATCTTCCATAATCAGTTCCTGACACAGAAAGCCCTATGCCTAAATAGGTCATTCTGACTGTGTAATTGGCAATAGCATTGTATATTCAATGGGGTTTGTATTCTCTCAGTTTTACAGGTGGGAGGGGAGTTGGTTTGCAACCATCTGTGTCCCTGGATATTTTCTTTAACTTCTAAAAGCTCATAAAATGTCTGAAAGGCTCCTGTTGTGTCTCTCTAGACATCCATTCCGGCAGTGTATGTCCTTCCTGGAACTTAGCACGTTACGTGATGTTGCCTCTGAGGATACTTAGTCATTTTTCCAAGGCAGCTACCAGAGTATTCCTTGGGAAATTATTCTGATATATTTCCCAGTATTGCTACTTCCTAATTACTAGCAAGGAGGGACAGATAAGAACTTTGGGGCACTAAACAAGAAACTGAAGAGTAAATGTTTGAGAACAGCAGAAGTGAGAACAAAGCTATATGAAGGGGTTGGGCTTGGGTGGGGGGTTAGCTAGTATAGATTGTCAGAATACCACCTTGCAGATCTTGCCCCCAAATAGTTGCCAGAGGAAAAGAACCCAGAATTGTTCCAGCCCCCCCACACACACACTTCTTTCTGGTTCTTCTACTGGATATTTCACTCCTGTACTAGTTTTCCTACTGCTCCTTCTAAAATGGTGAGGAAAGAATTTAATGAAAGTGAAAATTCATTTCTCCTTTGATCAGTTACTGTAATCACAAGATAAAGAGAAATTTAGTGAATATTTTGATATTTTTTAGTAGGTAAGTTAGGTGTTTGAAATAGAAAATTTAAGATCTGATGAACTCTGTGACAGAAATACAAGCAAAAAGAATTTACCATTACACCTCACTGGGCAAAGTAACAAGGCTGAAAAGTAGCATCATGAGATGTTCCCTCATGTCCAGCATCACATCTGGTGTGGCCAATGGTAGTTTCCACCACTGACTGGACCAATGAGTCAGAGGCTCCTCAGTTGCCATGACAAATATTTTACCAAATGAATCACAGAACTTACTCACAGCTAACGCCATCTGGCAGAGTTCTGAAACACTGGTGGTTGCAATACCTTATGGATACAACCCTTTCTAAATACAGGAGCAAAGACTGTTTCCCTTCCCACTACACCCAGGTAGCAACTGAGGAAATTTTTGAGTCATGGACAAACAACACTCAAAACATAACTGTATATTTTTGCTGCCCTTTCTGCACTAAGTGCACTGTCCTCACAAATTTAAACAGACCAAAAACAAACCAACCAACCAAAAAAAAAAAAAAAACACAACCAAAAAAACTTGACACTAAAACCCAACAAATTAATCACACTGTCTGCACTGGCTTGTCATTTTTTCTCCCACTCCCATCTGTTCAGTTTCACTCAGCTGGAAACAAGAGAAAAAGCCAACAACATTCAACCACTTTCTTCCCTGAAGTTAAAGCAGTCAAGAGACCAGAGTTTAAAAATGGACTCGTACTGTAGATACGTTTTTTTAAATGCATTGGCAAATTACATACATATTTCATATATGTCTTTTACCACCAAAAAAATTACAAATTGTATTGCCAGACAAATATGACCGTAAAATGAATGAACAAAAGTGCAGATAAAAGGATAAATCCCTTAGGCCTTTGGGCTCTCATAAGGCAAAATACATAAACCCTCTAACATCTTTCTGAATTAAAAACAAAGAAATATTAGAGTCAATTTCAGTCTCTGCAGTTGGAAATGGGAAGGATTTCTGTTGCTTTTGCAGCATCAGCTCCCAGGTTTCCCAAGTTACCCACCTTAGGGTGGTAGGGAAACCACATTCCAGGCAGCTCAGTGCCTGATACTCCCAAATACTAAAAATATTCACATTTCTTTGAGTTTTTTAATTCCTGCTCCATAGTTGTTCTGGAATATTTTTCAATAAAATGTCTCAGTTTTCTTCAGAACAGGGATTCCACCCAACAGCCAGCTCTATAAACTTATCTGAGTTCTTTACATTAGTACAACTGCACAGATGGAGAATTTACACTGGCACTAGAGATCTAAGCACCCAAGCATCAAATTAAGCTGTATAAACCCTAATAAATTACTATATAATTAGATTACAAAGTAGATGATTTGCATCTATGGCATTTCTTGGTGATAGCAAGATCAAACAATCCAATAATTTTCAGTGCTGACCCATTTCTTCTAGGCCTCTCTTTTTTATGTTTAATTCATTTATTTATCTAGGACCAAAACATAATGGCAATAATGAATCTTTGTGCTGGCACTGGGGCCAGTTCAAGAACCAAGCGGAAACCACTTTGCTGCTTTTGAGCCTGCCGGCATTACTTAGACTCTGATACAAAGCAGGCCAACTTCAAGGTTGACCCAATCCACTACTTGCAGCAACAGCTGAGATGGACTGTGGTGCTACTGGCAAAAAACTTGGAAAACACAGAAGCTCATCCTGGATGTCTCCTGCTCCAGGGATCCCCAGAGAGGAGAGGCAGAAGGTAAGAGGTAGCAACCATTACTTCTCATCACCACCAGAACACTGAGAGATTCTTCAGCTAAGTGAAAGCTGAGGAGACCAAAACAGACTAATGAGGCACAGAGAAGTGTTGGGACAGAGGAAACCAGAGACCATTTGAATATCAGAATATAATGCCTATAAATGTCATATGCTGTACATCAGACCTTGCAGCTCAGTAATGCAGCACAGCTGGTGCCCAAACAGGTATTTGTAGATGGAAAACAGAAGATGCTGATAGCCCTGTCCATACGTGCTCTTACACAGCTGGTCCTCTTAATAAAAACTTGCATTTAAAACCAGCTGGCCTTACCTTTACAATGTAATGTCTGACACTAAAGGCCTGACACCCTGTACCAACAGACCACCCCACAGAGTACACAGTCAGTACTCAAAAATGTTTTAAATAGGGTATTTGGCGAAGAATAATGGCAAACACCCATTAATAACAAGTATTACTGCAGCAATTGTAACTACTCTATCTGCTTAACTCTAAAGATCAAAATATAGACTGTCTGATAACTATGGCTACAAGGTCATTATGAAATGATCCCTTGTGGTTACCTTAACAATAAGATATTAAAAAATAGTCTATGATCCACATAAGAGACTGCCTGTCCTGTCCTGCTGCCTTAATCACTGCATTATGTACTTGCTGGAATTGAAAAGAAAAAGAAATAAATCAATTTTGATGAGATAAAGAAAGTATTATTTATACAGCTGAGGCTCCTTCACTTAAATTTTTATTTCAAAATTTATTTACCTAAATACTTTCAACATTTATTTAACGCAAATTTGGAATTTCAAAATATTAAGAATAAAGAGACTTGACCTGAATTCATATATAATTAATACCCAGACACAAACCCCAGCTTTTCCATACGGAAAATGATACAATTTTCTGCTCCTCTTAATGCAGCAAACCTTTGTGAACAGATGGCAGCAGATCTGTGTGATACAGTGGGCAGCATTTCCATATCACGCTGCTGGCAAATATCACCAGCACTTCACCCATTTACTCCTGTGCACACCCAGAACACACAGACACATCGGTACCTCTCAGAGGGGCTCGGCACATCCCACTCGAGAGTAGAGAGTTCTCAGCTCCAGCTTCTCCTTATATTGTACACAAAGTTTTTTCACCATTCCTTTAGCAACAACAAAATTAACATTGCCCTCTGCTTTTCAGGCAAAAGCAGATAACCCCAATTCACCCATTCTCATTTAACCAAAAAAAGAAAAAAAAAAAAACAACCAAGGCTGAGACAGGTCAAACCCCATCTGCCACAAGCATTAGGCTGGGAGCACTGGAGGACCCCCTTCCTGGGAGGTAAGGTGTTACATCAGTGGACTGAATAAAGCCTGTCCATGGGCTGCCACCTGCTCACTTCCCTTCCTAGTGCCCTGCCATGGCCCTTGTGACATCAACCTTCTCTTTAACAGCATCACTTCCCCTAACTGGAAGTACTGACAACTATTTTCCTCCTGTGTTAAACTGCCACTACAATTTTTTCATCAGTGGGGGCCTAAATAAAGTCTCTTTTCTCTATTCTGTCAAAAATTTTATTATGTACAGGGGATGTCAGCATTCAATAAAACTGAGGTATGCAATTCAAGAGTTTGGGGATATGGAGAGGGGAAATAATGACACGAAAGGGGAAACTGGGAAGTGAGTGTAACACAAACTAAGTACAACAAAACCTCAAAGAAATATTCACAAATTAAAGAAAACCTTATAGACTCTTCCCAACAACCAAGCCACTGGCAAACCTGTTAGTTTATTTAGGCCCAAATTTCACCCTTTACCTTGGCTTAAGGTGTAGGGCTGGATAGCCAGAGTGCACTTTCAGTGTATTCATTGCATTAATCGTGGGCAGCATTACATTCATTTCTCATATCCTGTGTGCAGCTGTAGGATGAAGAGAAGGTTTTTCATAAGCATACATCTTTATTACAATCTCAGAATTGTCAGCAAGATGAGAACACACAGTTCACATCCCAAAACAACCCTAGAGATTCCCAGTGCTATTTAATACGAAGAGTCAAGCAAATTTCATTTTAACATGTATCGCAGCATTCTGCAAATCAGTTTGAAGACCAGGGAAAATCCACACATTCCTCACTAATGCACTGACACAGGAATCAGGAATCAGGAACCCTCAACTGTCTCTGCACTGAGAATCTCCAGTTAGAAACCTGTACAGATCTCCTGTGTTTCTTGGAGAGAAGGTGCAAAGAACTGAGTTGCTCCACATATAATCCTCTTGGAAAAATATTTTGTTTACTGTCAACAGTAATTTGCTTTTTATTATGAGTTATACAAATCCCAAATAATTCAGTCACGAGTTTGAAACTAAGAAGCCCATAGAGCTTTGCATATCACATGTGCCATCCTTAAACTTATTTCTACCTCTTAGAAACCTTACACCATCCATTATTTATTTTAACAACTGAATATATAGATAGCATTTTACTCTTGAGACATCCTCCTTAGACACCACTTTTAGAATGTAGTTTACAAATAATACTCCATATACCTTAAATATTAATGCTCTTTGTGTATTGCTGAAAGAAATTTTCAAAGGCTTTTCTGTGGATACAAATAATGAGCAGGTGATAAACATCTGCTGCGAGGCAGCCAAAGTGAAGGTATTTATGGGGGGGGCAGGGGAAGTGCAATTAAAGAAAAGATTTTTCATCTACTTTAATTTTCCATTTCACAAGAGATTTTGTATTTTCAACTTCTTACTCTGACTGGAGGGGGAGTGGGGGAGAATATCAGACTCATACAGTCCCAGTTATTATTAACTACATGCTCTGTTCTATATCCTGAGTTTTTTAAAAGTCAATTAGACATGAGAAACTCCCTCCATTCTAAAAATAAACTTCTACACTAAGCAGAGTTGATGAGATATGCCTCAGAGTTATGCAAGATGGAATATTGATAACTATTTTACTTCACTTCAAATGATTCATATTTCTCCTAACAGTCTGCTTGGAAATGCATAAAGCAAATCAAATATCTGTGGTCCCAAAATGACCCACAGTAAACACACTGATACTGCCCAAGCCACAGCCCATATAGATATATTGCACTGTCAAGCTCAGGAAAATGCCATTGGGTTAATTAGCAATGGTTCAGCTTGAGTGTTTATGCTACAGACATGAATACTTAAGACTTAATGATTTGATCCTCAAAAAATTACCAAGCCAAATTAAACCCCAGTAATGAGCACACAGTGCATCAATTACACCAAACTGTGGCATGTTGCACAAGGGACAAATTTAGTCTTATTTTACACACCTCTCTTTGTAATGTATTCCCTACCTAGACCAGAAGCCAGTAAGCTGTCCCAGAGGGCAGTTTGATGGCCTAGGTAAGTGCTCTCCATGTGCTGTTGCTCTCATATTCTTTCAAAGCTTATGCAGAGCATATAAAGAACCAAACAAACAGCATGGATGTTGTTTCCACTGTTCTTCCTCACCTTTAGAGTGAAAGAGAGTTTATTAGTTTTTACTATTGCAAGCAGAAGAAAATAAGGCTTCATAATGACTTTCAGCAGCTAAATGCACACAATTACACACTTTATTTGCACATGCAGTTCAAAGGAAAAAAAATCTGACAGCTATAATCTTACAAGGTTGGTGGGTTTTACTTACAACATAAAAACCCACACTACCATCTTTGGAAGGATAGATAATATTACAAGAGGCTCAAAGTAGTTCAAGTTTTCCCAAAAGCCAATGAGTCTTAAATATAGGTTGAATTAGGTTACATTCAGGTGCCTGAAAATGTTAGGCAAAAGGACACATCATGTAACATGCAGATGCACATGTTGCTTTAAAAACAGTCTACACAGGTATCAAGAATGATACCATATGGGAAGCAACAAGAAAACAGCACAAGAGAAAAATTATTCCCTTATATATTCTTCTTATGAAGCTAGGATCTATTAGTGTCAGGGAACCTTGAAGAAATACACAGCACAAGAGCTACTAAGAAAGCGACACGAACCTTAATTGATTACAAGCTTTTCAAATGTCAGTCCAAAATATTTCAGCTTAAGTTTCTCAAGAAGGCTTTTAATTCAAGTCTTCCTCAGCTTTCACTGCAGAATTGTGGGGCTTATAAAACTGTTGGTGTTGAAGATCTGGTCTGTGCCTGGAAAGTCATCAGAAGTTCATAACTGGAATCTTTTTCTGGTGTCCTCCAGGTTCTGTATAGGAGTCTGTGCTATAAACAACCCCATGCAACACCTTTCATTACCTCCTTAAGGACAGAAACGCCTACCTTGGAGAGATGAAGAACTGAAATCTTTGCTGCAGCACCATATGACTCAGCAGGCAGCTGGGATTTGTTTGGGTGTTTTTCCTCAATTGAAAAAAAAAACAAACAAAACCCCAAAAAACCAACAACAACAAAAAAAACCAAAATACAACAACAACAAAAAAAACAGGGGAAATTCCCAGATCATCTTCCATACACACCATACTGCCATCAGAGCACTCAGTCTGAATATTATTTTCCAGATGTATGAAAGATGCATAGAAAAGCAAGATACACTGATGATCAGAACTGAAAGGATACAAATTATTAATTCATCCAGATGAAGAAAAATATTTACATTAAAACAACGTGTCCTACCATATATTAGGATCCAGACACTTCAAAATATTCTGAGAACATTTGTTCACTAAAAGTTTCACTAAATACCTGTAGAGGATAAGCATTTAATGGAATAAATAGAATAGAATAAATTCAGCCAACAGAACTTGTTAACACATAATCCTATGTCATTAAAGTCCAATGTCATGCCACAAATCAGAACTAGGAGTAATTTATGTTTATTCTGTCTCTGCTTTCTTAACATCCAAGTATTTGCAACTGAATAACTGATAAACAACTCAGTTCTTTCTTAAAAAAATCCTAGCCCAGCCCCCCCCCAAAAACTCTACTGGTCTGGAATGGTTAGACATAATGGTTAGACAGACTGGCAAGAAAAAACCCTTTAAGATTCTAAGGAGAATTAAGAGACAGCACTATTGGACCTTCTCCCTAACCACAGAAAACATCAGCACCTTCAAATATGTGCACCAGCTCCTCTGTGCTGTTTAAACCATCTGTCCTTTTCCCTCCTCCGCCATTTAACAAATTAGAATTTTCAGTCATTATTTTTTTGCCTCTACAAGTACCTGATCATGGTTTAAAAGAATTAGTGAAAAGTTTCAGGTTTGGTGCAAATTTTAATGCTATTGGATTTTTTTATTTTTAAAATTGGATTTGTGAGCCATTACTCTACAAGACAGGGAAATGTTTAGACATCATGCACTGCCAAAAGCATTCAGCATTTGGATACCCTTGGGGAAGCAAGATTGTCAGTTTCCATGAACATGATCCTATAAAACTATCCAAGAAAATGTGCTACAGCAAGGCCTTGTCAGGAGTAATGACGAAGTAACCACCCTTCCCAGGTGAATAAATGCCTTTAAGGTCTTCTGGAGACATATACAGAGAACGAACAACAGCAAAGAACAACAGTTTACAAACTGAGATCATTATGAGAGCAATCTATCAGTAATAACAAAGGTAGAGAAAAAAACCCACATCACAGTTCAGAAGTTAATAGCAGAACAGAGATGCTGCACCTTAATGACTGAGGAACATGGCTGTCTCCAAGCTAACACCTGAATGTGGGTTCTAGAGAAAAAAGAGACAAGTAGCTTTTCTTCAGGGACAAATACAGTTTAATCAAGAACCCAGTGAAGTTTTGAGACAACCATCATGGACCATGAGGAAAATGTTCACAGAAGTATAAAAAACACTGTGCTGAGAAGCTCTCTGCATCTTTGGAAAAGGTAAAGGCCTTCAGAAGCACAGAAAACCAACCAAGTGGTCGAAACAGGGTGTGTTCTTTAGAAGATACCAAGGCTGGAGTGCAGCATTTCACCTTTGAAATAAAAAGCTGTCCAGAATACATATTTAACTTGCACAATGTCTCTTATGAGTGTTGTTTTCTTTCTCTAGGCTGCGTTCAGCACATTTCTCTGACGTGCTTTAGGATATCTTCCCTACGCAAATCTCAGTAGTATTTTCAATTTGCCAAAAGTTAAAAAAAAAAAAATAATCTCCTATCTTTTAACCCTAAGCAAAACTAGAAAAAAATGGGGTTTTTTATATGTAACCATGATTTCTATATAAACACATTGTACTTATTTCTGATTATTTTATACAATACCACCTTTTTAGCTAACTGAAAACATTTTTTCCTACTGCAAATGGCACGAAGTTATTGCTCCATAGCATCTGTGTAGTTCAGTGTCTGCTAAATTTGGATCCCTTCCCTTTGCTTTCCTCCCTTTCTGGAAGCAGCAGAAAAGATGAGTAAAGTCTCAACCTTTGAACACCTATACATTTGTAGTTGGAGAAGCAGAAGGCAAACCAGAGTCATGCTAATACATATACAAAGTCTGGACAGGTCATGCAATCCATCCTGCCAGACCAAGCCAAGAGCAAAGTCCTCTCAGTATTTCTAACACATTCTTAAACACCACCTAAGGCAGCTCCAAAGGCAGCTCATTAGCATAAATTAAATAGGTCTTTGGGTTCTAGGCAGCAGCCACTCACCTGAGGTAACAACTTCCCTTCTTCCAACTTCAAGCCAAATCAGGGAATTCCTGGGCAAACAGATTGCAGCAGAGCTACCGCAGGTACTTTAGTATAGAGTTAAAAAGAAAATAAAGTAACTGAATTAAGTAACAAGACAGTCAGGAATTAAAGGGGAAATAAAAAATCTTATTATTATTTTGTGTATTATATATATGTGTATATATATGAGAGAGATATTGCTTCCTGGTGTCATGAATAGAAATCACAGTTACGTGCACTAAAAATTACTTTCATGTGAGATATTTAAGTCACTAACAAGGAAGAATGATTTCAGGTAAGTAAACCAATCTGTCAGCAAAACTCAGGTGAAAATATTTGCTTTCAGGAAGAATGTAAAGGCTTGCTTGCTTTATCTGCTGATACTTGCAGAATGACTCTTGCTCAAAGTTCTGTGCATGTATATAGGTTTCCACAGCCACAAATAGGTTATTTTACTATTAAACCCACAATTTAGCTTCATTTTTACCTTAAATAGGACATTTACCTGCTTCAGGATAGCATATCCCACAGTAAAGTCTCAGTGGAATTCAGGTACCACACAAATCCAACCCTGGGAAGTTTCTCACCAACCCAAGCTATTAAAAAGCCAGTGGTCTTTTTCAGGCATTAGTTGGACTTTGTTCCACTCACTAAAACAAACAAACAAAAAACCCCAAGCAAAACAAAGAAGCCCCACCATCCTGTTTTTGCTTTTAAGTTCTGTTACATGCATTTTTTTGAAAGAAATCTTATTGAAAATAAAAATCAGTTGTAAGTTATCACACATCTTGTGTGGAAGAGTCCTCAGTCAGAAAAGTTATGGAATAGTATGTATGAGTGGAAGCATTTGAATATTACATAGTGGTTTCCTATGTAACCAGATCAAATAAAGACCAAAATGCTTTTTTCACCTTTCACCCCAACTAGAGGTACTGTTCCCTTTAAAAGGGATTGCCTTTAACAAGCATGGGAGTAGATAAAATCTAAAGTATTGTGATGACAATGTTTTTTTCATTCAAATGTAACTTGACTATGTCTTCATTTACCTCTACACTTCGAGTAGCATTAATTTATTCAGTAAGAGATATACATTTTTCAGAAGCACTACAAGCCAAGATGAATCTTGTAGTCTTGACTCAGTCAAAACTGACTTAGACTTTAAAGGAGGCTGAGTTTTGCAGCTTCGATCATTAACAAGTGTTACAACTGCGAGACCGCTGGATTGCCCTAGTACAAACAAACAGAGAACTATCCTTATGTATGTATACTGTATACACAGTATTTTTTAGCCCGCTCAGAGTTTAGAATCCCTTCCAGACAAGTTTCAGGATCCAGTCTCTGAGACAGAGAAGACACATTTAAAGGCTTTAGTTTTCGAGTGCTCGGCAGTTATCACAAATAAAGCAGAAGAAGCTCCCCACGTTTTCTGCGAGGTCACTCAATGTGCGCGCAGTAGAACTGGACGCCCTCGCCCCGCAGCGCCGGCAGCGCGGGCAGGTCCCGCAGCGCCCGGAGCCCTCAGCTCTGCGGGGCGCGGCCAGGGCACGGCACCGCTGACCGCGGGTACTCAGAGCGCATCCTCAGGCCCACTACACATACATACACATACATACACACACACACATATACACATATATATATATATATATATATATATATATATTCAAGTAATAAAAGGCGGAGCGCCAGCCTGCCCGGCTGCTCCGGGACACGCCTCCCCATCCCGCCTCCCGCCCGGGGCGCCGCCACACGCAAACCCCCCCGCCCGGAGCTCTCCTTCTCCTTCCCCTTCTCCTTGCCCTCCTCCGCTCCCCTCTTCTCTTCCCTGCCCTCTCGCCCCGTGAGGCGTGTCCTGCCGCCCGCCCGCCCTCACCTCCCGGCGCCGGCCGAGCGCTCGGAGTGCCCGTCCCCGCTCCCGGTGGTCCCGGTGCCCCTCTGTCTGTCTGTCTGTCTGTCTGTCTGTCTGTCTGTCCGTGTCTGTCTATCTGTGTGTCCCCCCCCTCACGGTGCGCGCCCCCTTTAATCGCCCCCTCGCGCGCGCGCCCCCGCCCCCCCCTCGCGCACAGGGCGGTGCCCGCGCGCGCGAGCCCCCGTCCCCCCTCACCTGAT